>CM077931.1:5315047-5720047 GCA_039797435.1 Crotalus adamanteus
TCTACCTACCTATCTATCTGTATTTATCTACCTACCTACCTATCTGTATCTAGCTATCTACCTACCAATCTGTATCTATCATTCTACCTACCTACCTATCTCTATCTATCTATTTACCTACCTACCTATCTCTATCTATCTATTTACCTACCTACCTATCTCTATCTATCTATTTACCTACCTACCTATCTCTATCTATCTACCTACATACCTACCTATCTGTATCTATCTACCTACCTACCTACCTATCTGTATTTATCTATCTACCTACCTACCTATCTGTATCTATCAATCTACATACCTACCTATCTGTATCTATCAATCTACCTACCTACCTATCTGTATCTATCAATCTACCTACCTACCTATCTCTATATATCTACCTACCTACCTACCTATCTCTATCTATCTATTTACCTACCTACCTATCTCTATCTATCTATTTACCTACCTACCTATCTCTATCTATCTACCTACCTACCTACCTATCTGTATCTATCAATCTACCTACCTACCTATCTGTATCTATCAATCTACCTACCTACCTATCTCTATCTGTCTACCTACCTAGCTACCTATCTGTATCTATCTACCTACCTACCTACCTATCTGTATCTATCTACCTACCTACCTATCTGTATCTATCTATCTATCTACCTACCTACCTATCTGTATCTATCTACCTACCTACCTATCTGTATCTATCTATCTACCTACCTACCTATCTGTATCTATCAATCTACCTACCTACCTATCTGTATCTATCAATCTACCTACCTACCTATCTCTATCTATCTATCTACCTAACTACCTATCTGTATTTATCTATCTACCTACCTACCTATCTGTATCTATCTACCTACCTACCTACCTATCTGTATCTATCTATCTATCTATCTACCTATCTATCTATCTATCTATCTATCTATCTATCTATCTATCTACCTACCTACCTATCTGTATCTATCTACCTACCGACCTATCTGTATCTATCTACCTACCTACCTACCTATCTGTATCTATCTATCTACCTAGCTACCTATATGTATCTATCAATCTACCTACCTACCTATCTGTATCTATCAATCTACCTACCTACCTATCTCTATCTATCTATCTATCTATCTATCTATCTACCTACCTACCTACCTTTCTCTATCTATCTATCTACCTACCTACCTACCTATCTGTATCTATCTATCTATCTACCTACCTACCAATCTGTACCTATCTATCTACCTACCTACCTATCTATATTTATCTACCTACCTACCTATCTGTATCTAGCTATCTACCTACCATTCTGTATCTATCATTCTACCTACCTACCTTCTCTATCTATCTATTTACCTACCTACCTATCTCTATTTATCTATTTACCTACCTACCTATCTGTATCTATCAATCGACCTACCTACCTATCTCTATATATGTACCTACCTACCTACCAATCTCTATCTATCTATTTACCTACCTACCTATCTCTATCTATCTATTTACCTACCTACCTATCTCTATCTATCTACCTACATACCTACCTATCTGTATCTATCTACCTACCTACCTACCTCTTTGTATTTATCTATCTACCTACCTACCTATCTGTATCTATCAATCTACATACCTACCTATCTGTATCTATCAATCTACCTACCTACCTATCTGTATCTATCAATCTACCTACCTACCTATCTCTATATATCTACCTACCTACCTACGTATCTCTATCTATCTATTTACCTACCTACCTATCTCTATCTATCTATTTACCTACCTACCTATCTCTATCTATCTACCTACCTACCTACCTATCTGTATCTATCTATCAATCTACCTACCTACCTATCTCTATCTATCTATTTACCTACCTACCTATCTGTATCAATCTATCTACCTACCTACCTATCTGTATCTATCTACCTACCTACCTATCTGTATCTATCAATCTACCTACCTACCTATCTGTATCTATCAATCTACCTACCTACCTATCTCTATCTGTCTACCTACCTACCTACCTATCTGTATCTATCTACCTACCTACCTACCTACCTATCTGTATCTATCTACCTACCTACCTATCTGTATCTATCTATCTATCTACCTACCTACCTATCTGTATCTATCTACCTACCTACCTATCTGTATCTATCAATCTACCTACCTACCTATGTGTATCTATCGATCTACCTACATACCTATCTCTATCTATCTATCTACCTACCTATCTGTATTTATCTATCTACCTACCTACCTATCTGTATCTATCTATCTACCTACCTACCTATCTGTATCTATCAATCTACCTATCTACCTATCTCTATCTATCTATCTACCTACCTACCTATCTCTATCTATCTACCTACCTACCTACCTACCTATCTGTATCTATCTATCTACCTACCTACCTATCTGTATTTATCTACCTACCTACCTATCTGTATCTATCTATCTACCTACCTACCTATCTCTATCTATCTATTTAACTACCTACCTATCTCTATCTATCTACCTACCTACCTACCTATCTGTATCTATCTACCTACCTATCTGTATCTATCTACCTACCTACCTATCTGTATCTATCTATCTACCTAGCTACCTATATGTATCTATCAATCTACCTACCTACCTATCTGTATCTATCAATCTACCTACCTACCTATCTCTATCTATCTATCTACCTACCTACCTATCTCTATCTATCTATCTACCTACCTACCTACCTATCTGTATCTATCTATCTACCTACCTACCTATCTGTACCTATCTATCTACCTACCTACCTATCTGTATTTCTCTAACTACCTAACTATCTGTATCTATCTATCTACCTACCAATCTGTATCTATCATTCTACCTACCTACCTATCTGTATCTATCAATCTACCTACCTACCTATCTCTATATATCTACCTACCTACCTACCTATCTCTATCTATCTATTTACCTACCTACCTATCTCTATCTATCTATTTACCTACCTACCTATCTCTATCTATCTACCTACCTACCTACCTATCTGTATCTATCTATCTATCTACCTATCTGTATCTATCAATCTTCCTACCTACCTATCTCTATCTGTCTACCTACCTAACTACCTATCTATATTTATCTATCTACCTACCTACCTATCTGTATCTATCTATCTACCTACCTACCTATCTCTATCTATCTATTTACCTACCTACCTATCTCTATCTATCTATTTACCTACCTACCTATCTCTATCTATCTACCTACCTACCTACCTACCTATCTCTGTCTATCTACCTACCTACCTATCTGTATCTATCTATCTATCTATCTATCTATCTATCTGTATCTATCAATCTTCCTACCTACCTATCTCTATCTGTCTACCTACCTAACTACCTATCTGTATTTATCTATCTACCTACCTACCTATCTGTATCTATCAATCTACCTACCTAACTATCTCTATATATCTACCTACCTACCTACCTATCTCTATCTATCTATTTACCTACCTACCTATCTCTATCTATCTATTTACCTACCTACCTATCTCTATCTATCTACCTACATACCTACCTATCTGTATCTATCTACCTACCTACCTACCTATCTGTATTTATCTATCTACCTACCTACCTATCTGTATCTATCAATCTACCTACCTACCTATCTGTATCTATCAATCTACCTACCTACCTATCTCTATCTATCTATTTACCTACCTACCTACCTATCTCTATCTATCTATTTACCTACCTACCTATCTCTATCTATCTATTTACCTACCTACCTATCTCTATCTATCTACCTACCTACCTACCTATCTGTATCTATTTACCTACCTACCTATCTGTATCTATCAATCTACCTACCTACCTATCTGTATCTATCAATCTACCTACCTACCTATCTGTATCTATCTATCTACCTACCTACCTATCTGTATCTATCAATCTACCTACCTACCTATCTGTATCTATCAATCTACCTACCTACCTATCTCTATCTATCTACCTACCTACCTACCTATCTGTATCTATCTACCTACCTACCTACCTATCTGTATCTATCTACCTACCTACCTATCTGTATCTATCTATCTACCTACCTACCTATCTGTATCTATCTACCTACCGACCTATCTGTATCTATCTACCTACCTACCTACCTATCTGTATCTATCTATCTACCTAGCTACCTATATGTATCTATCAATCTACCTACCTACCTATCTGTATCTATCAATCTACCTACCTACCTATCTCTATCTATCTATCTATCTATCTATCTATCTATCTATCTATCTATCTATCTATCTATCTATCTATCTACCTACCTACCTACCTACCTATCTCTATCTATCTATTTACCTACCTACCTATCTCTATCTATCTATTTACCTACCTACCTATCTCTATCTATCTACCTACATACCTACCTATCTGTATCTATCTACCTACCTACCTACCTATCTGTATTTATCTATCTACCTACCTACCTATCTGTATCTATCAATCTACATACCTACCTATCTGTATCTATCAATCTACCTACCTACCTATCTGTATCTATCAATCTACCTACCTACCTATCTCTATATATCTACCTACCTACCTACCTATCTCTATCTATCTATTTACCTACCTACCTATCTCTATCTATCTATTTACCTACCTACCTATCTCTATCTATCTACCTACCTACCTACCTATCTGTATCTATCAATCTACCTACCTACCTATCTGTATCTATCAATCTACCTACCTACCTATCTCTATCTGTCTACCTACCTACCTACCTATCTGTATCTATCTACCTACCTACCTACCTATCTGTATCTATCTACCTACCTACCTATCTGTATCTATCTATCTATCTACCTACCTACCTATCTGTATCTATCTACCTACCTACCTATCTGTATCTATCTATCTACCTACCTACCTATCTGTATCTATCAATCTACCTACGTACCTATCTGTATCTATCAATCTACCTACCTACCTATCTCTATCTATCTACCTACCTACCTACCTACCTATCTGTATCTATCTATCTACCTACCTACCTATCTGTATTTATCTACCTACCTACCTATCTGTATCTATCTATCTACCTACCTACCTATCTCTATCTATCTACCTACCTACCTACCTATCTGTATCTACCTACCTATCTGTATCTATCTACCTACCTACCTATCTGTATCTATCTATCTACCTAGCTACCTATATGTATCTATCAATCTACCTACCTACCTATCTGTATCTATCAATCTACCTACCTACCTATCTCTATCTATCTATTTACCTACCTACCTATCTCTATCTATCTACCTACCTACCTATCTCTATCTATCTACCTACCTACCTATCTGTATCTATCTATCTATCTACCTATCTGTATCTATCAATCTTCCTACCTACCTATCTCTATCTGTCTACCTACCTAACTACCTATCTGTATTTATCTATCTACCTACCTACCTATCTGTATCTATCTATCTACCTACCTACCTATCTGTATCTATCAATCTACCTACCTACCTATCTGTATCTATCAATCTACCTACCTACCTATCTCTATCTGTCTACGTACCTACCTACCTATCTGTATCTATCTATCTACCTACCTACCTACCTATCTGTATCTATCTACGTACCTACCTATCTGTATCTATCTATCTACCTAGCTACCTATATGTATCTATCAATCTACCTACCTACCTATCTGTATCTATCAATCTACCTACCTACCTATCTCTATCTATCTATCTACCTACCTACCTATCTCTATCTATCTATCTACCTACCTACCTACCTATCTGTATCTATCTATCTACCTACCTACCTATCTGTACCTATCTATCTACCTACCTACCTATCTGTATTTATCTAACTACCTACCTATCTGTATCTATCTATCTACCTACCTACCTAACTGTATTTATCTAACTACCTACCTATCTGTATCTATCTATCTACCTACCAATCTGTATCTATCTACCTACCAATCTGTATCTATCATTCTACCTACCTACCTATCTCTATCTATCTATTTACCTACCTACCTACCTAACTCTATCTATCTATTTACCTACCTACCTATCTGTATCTATCAATCTACCTACCTACCTATCTCTATCTATCTATTTACCTACCTACCTATCTCTATCTATCTATTTACCTACCTACCTATCTCTATCTATCTACCTACCTACCTATCTCTATCTATCTACCTACCTACCTATCTGTATCTATCTATCTATCTACCTTTCTGTATCTATCAATCTTCCTACCTACCTATCTCTATCTGTCTACCTACCTAACTACCTATCTGTATTTATCTATCTACCTACCTACCTATCTGTATCTATCTATCTACCTACCTACCTATCTGTATCTATCAATCTACCTACCTACCTATCTGTATCTATCAATCTACCTACCTACCTATCTCTATCTGTCTACCTACCTACCTACCTATCTGTATCTATCTATCTATCTATCTATCTATCTATCTATCTACCTACCTATCTGTATCTATCTACGTACCTACCTATCTGTATCTATCTATCTACCTAGCTACCTATCTGTATCTATCTACCTACCGACCTATCTGTATCTATCTACCTACCTACCTACCTATCTGTATCTATCTATCTACCTAGCTACCTATATGTATCTATCAATCTACCTACCTACCTATCTGTATCTATCAATCTACCTACCTACCTATCTCTATCTATCTATCTATCTATCTATCTATCTCTCTATCTATCTATCTATCTATCTATCTATCTATCTATCTATCTATCTATCTATCTACCTACCTACCTTTTTCTATCTATCTATCTACCTACCTACCTACCTATCTGTATCTATCTATCTATCTACCTACCTACCTATCTGTATCTAGCTATCTACCTACCAATCTGTATCTATCATTCTACCTACCTACCTATCTCTATCTATCTATTTACCTACCTACCTATCTCTATCTATCTATTTACCTACCTACCTATCTGTATCTATCAATCTACCTACCTACCTATCTCTATATATCTACCTACCTACCTACCTATCTCTATCTATCTATTTACCTACCTACCTATCTCTATCTATCTATTACCTACCTACCTATCTCTATCTATCTACCTACATACCTACCTATCTGTATCTATCTACCTACCTACCTACCTATCTGTATTTATCTATCTACCTACCTACCTATCTGTATCTATCAATCTACATACCTACCTATCTGTATCTATCAATCTACCTACCTACCTATCTGTATCTATCAATCTACCTACCTACCTATCTCTATATATCTACCTACCTACCTACCTATCTCTATCTATCTATTTACCTACTTACCTATCTCTATCTATCTACCTACCTACCTACCTACCTATCTGTATCTATCTATCTATCTACCTACCTACCTATCTTTATTTATCTACCTACCTACCTATCTGTATCTATCAATCTACCTACCTACCTATCTCTATCTATCAATCTACCTACCTACTTATCTCTATCTATCTATTTACCTACCTACCTATCTGTATCAATCTATCTACCTACCTACCTATCTGTATCTATCTACCTACCTACCTATCTGTATCTATCAATCTACCTACCTACCTATCTGTATCTATCAATCTACCTACCTACCTATCTCTATCTGTCTACCTACCTACCTATCTGTATCTATCTATCTACCTACCTACCTATCTGTATCTATCAATCTACCTACCTACCTATCTGTATCTATCTATCTACCTACCTACCTATCTGTATTTATCTACCTACCTACCTATCTCTATCTATCTATTTAACTACCTACCTATCTCTATGTATCTACCTACCTACCTACCTATCTGTATCTATCTATCTACCTACCTATCTGTATCTATCTACCTACCTACCTATCTGTATCTATCTATCTACCTAGCTACCTATATGTATCTATCAATCTACCTACCTACCTATCTGTATCTATCAATCTACCTACCTACGTATCTCTATCTACCTACCTACCTACCTATCTGTATCTATCTATCTACCTACCTATCTGTATCTATCTACCTACCTACCTATCTGTATCTATCTATCTACCTAGCTACCTATATGTATCTATCAATCTACCTACCTACCTATCTGTATCTATCAATCTACCTACCTACGTATCTCTATCTATCTATCTACCTACCTACCTACCTATCTGTATCTATCTACCTACCTACCTATCTGTATCTATCTACCTACCTACCTACCTATCTGTATCTATCTACCTACCGACCTATCTGTATCTATCTACCTACCTACCTATCTCTATCTATCTATTTACCTACCTACCTATCTATATCTATCAATCTACCTACCTACCTATCTCTATCTATCTATTTACCTACCTACCTATCTCTATCTATCTATTTACCTACCTACCTATCTCTATCTATCTACCTACCTACCTATCTCTATCTATCTACCTACCTACCTATCTGTATCTATCTATCTATCTACCTATCTGTATCTATCAATCTTCCTACCTACCTATCTCTATCTGTCTACCTACCTAACTACCTATCTGTATTTATCTATCTACCTACCTACCTATCTGTATCTATCTATCTACCTACCTACCTATCTGTATCTATCAATCTACCTACCTACCTATCTGTATCTATCAATCTACCTACCTACCTATCTCTATCTGTCTACCTACCTACCTATCTGTATCTATCTATCTACCTACCTACCTACCTATCTGTATCTATCTACCTACCTACCTATCTGTATCTATCTATCTACCTACCTACCTATCTGTATCTATCTACCTACCGACCTATCTGTATCTATCTACCTACCTACCTACCTATCTGTATCTATCTATCTACCTAGCTACCTATATGTATCTATCAATCTACCTACCTACCTATCTGTATCTATCAATCTACCTACCTACCTATCTGTATCTATCAATCTACCTACCTACCTATCTCTATCTGTCTACCTACCTACCTATCTGTATCTATCTATCTACCTACCTACCTACCTATCTGTATCTATCTACGTACCTACCTATCTGTATCTATCTATCTACCTACCTACCTATCTGTATCTATCTACCTACCGACCTATCTGTATCTATCTACCTACCTACCTACCTATCTGTATCTATCTATCTACCTAGCTACCTATATGTATCTATCAATCTACCTACCTACCTATCTGTATCTATCAATCTACCTACCTACCTATCTCTATCTGTCTACCTACCTACCTATCTGTATCTATCTATCTACCTACCTACCTACCTATCTGTATCTATCTACCTACCTACCTATCTGTATCTATCTACCTACCTACCTATCTGTATCTATCTACCTACCGACCTATCTGTATCTATCTACCTACATACCTACCTATCTGTATCTATCTACCTACCTACCTACCTATCTGTATTTATCTATCTACCTACCTACCTATCTGTATCTATCAATCTACATACCTACCTATCTGTATCTATCAATCTACCTACCTACCTATCTGTATCTATCAATCTACCTACCTACCTATCTCTATATATCTACCTACCTACCTACCTATCTCTATCTATCTATTTACCTACCTACCTATCTCTATCTATCTATTTACCTACCTACCTATCTCTATCTATCTACCTACCTACCTACCTATCTGTATCTATCTATCTACCTACCTACCTATCTTTATTTATCTACCTACCTACCTATCTGTATCTATCAATCTACCTACCTACCTATCTCTATCTATCAATCTACCTACCTACCTATCTCTATCTATCTATTTACCTACCTACCTCTATCTATCAATCTACCTACCTACCTATCTCTATCTATCTATTTACCTACCTACCTACCTATCTCTATCTATCTATTTACCTACCTACCTATCTCTATCTATCTATTTACCTACCTACCTATCTCTATCTATCTATCTACCTACCTACCTATCTGTATCTATCAATCTACCTACCTACCTATCTGTATCTATCAATCTACCTACCTACCTATCTCTATCTATCTACCTACCTACCTACCTATCTCTATCTACCTACCTACCTACCTATCTGTATTTATCTATCTACCTACCTACCTATCTGTATCTATCTATCTACCTAGCTACCTATATCTATCTATCAATCTACCTACCTACCTATCTGTATCTATCAATCTACCTACCTACCTATCTCTATCTATCTATTTACCTACCTACCTATCTCTATCTATCTATTTACCTACCTACCTATCTCTATCTATCTATTTACCTACCTACCTATCTCTATCTATCTACCTACCTACCTACCTATCTCTATCTATCTACCTACCTACCTATCTGTATCTATCAATCTACCTACCTACCTATCTGTATCTATCAATCTACCTACCTACCTATCTCTATCTATCTACTTACCTACCTACCTATCTCTATCTATCTACCTACCTACCTACCTCTCTGTATTTATCTATCTACCTACCTACCTATCTCTATCTATCAATCTACCTACCTACCTATCCGTATCTATCTATCTACCTACCTACCTACCTATCTGTATCTATCTACCTACCTACCTATCTGTATCTATCTATCTACCTACCTACCTATCTGTATCTATCTACCTACCGACCTATCTGTATCTATCTACCTACCTACCTACCTATCTGTATCTATCTATCTACCTAGCTACCTATATGTATCTATCAATCTACCTACCTACCTATCTGTATCTATCAATCTACCTACCTACCTATCTCTATCTATCTATCTATCTATCTATCTATCTATCTATCTATCTATCTATCTATCTATCTATCTATCTATCTATCTATCTACCTACCTACCTTTCTCTATCTATCTATCTACCTACCTACCTACCTATCTGTATCTATCTATCTACCTACCTACCTATCTGTACCTATCTATCTACCTACCTACCTATCTGTATTTATCTACCTACCTACCTATCTGTATCTAGCTATCTACCTACCAATCTGTATCTATCATTCTACCTACCTACCTATCTCTATCTATCTATTTACCTACCTACCTATCTCTATCTATCTATTTACCTACCTACCTATCTCTATATATCTATTTACCTACCTACCTATCTCTATCTATCTACCTACATACCTACCTATCTGTATCTATCTACCTACCTACCTACCTATCTGTATTTATCTATCTACCTACCTACCTATCTGTATCTATCAATCTACATACCTACCTATCTGTATCTATCAATCTACCTACCTACCTATCTGTATCTATCAATCTACCTACCTACCTATCTCTATATATCTACCTACCTACCTACCTATCTCTATCTATCTATTTACCTACCTACCTATCTCTATCTATCTATTTACCTACCTACCTATCTCTATCTATCTACCTACCTACCTACCTATCTGTATCTATCTATCTACCTACCTACCTATCTTTATTTATCTACCTACCTACCTATCTGTATCTATCAATCTACCTACCTACCTATCTCTATCTATCAATCTACCTACCTACCTATCTCTATCTATCTATTTACCTACCTACCTATCTCTATCTATCAATCAACCTACCTACCTATCTCTATCTATCTATTTACCTACCTACCTACCTATCTCTATCTATCTATTTACCTACCTACCTATCTCTATCTATCTATTTACCTACCTACCTATCTCTATCTATCTATTTACCTACCTACCTATCTCTATCTATCTACCTACCTACCTACCTATCTGTATCTATTTACCTACCTACCTATCTGTATCTATCAATCTACCTACCTACCTATCTGTATCTATCTATCTACCTACCTACCTATCTGTATCTATCAATCTACCTACCTACCTATCTGTATCTATCAATCTACCTACCTACCTATCTCTATCTATCTACCTACCTACCTACCTATCTCTATCTATCTACCTACCTACCTACCTATCTGTATTTATCTATCTACCTACCTACCTATCTGTATCTATCTATCTACCTACCTACCTATCTGTATCTATCTATCTACCTACCTACCTACCTATCTGTATCTATCTATCTACCTACCTACCTATCTGTATCTATCTACCTACCGACCTATCTGTATCTATCTACCTACCTACCTACCTATCTGTATCTATCTATCTACCTAGCTACCTATATCTATCTATCAATCTACCTACCTACCTATCTGTATCTATCAATCTACCTACCTACCTATCTCTATCTATCTATCTATCTATCTATCTATCTATCTATCTATCTATCTATCTATCTATCTATCTATCTATCTATCTACCTACCTACCTACCTTTCTCTATCTATCTACCTACCTACCTACCTATCTGTATCTATCTATCTACCTACCTACCTATCTGTACCTATTTATCTACCTACCTACCTATCTGTATTTATCTACCTACCTACCTATCTGTATCTAGCTATCTACCTACCAATCTGTATCTATCATTCTACCTACCTACCTATCTCTATCTATCTATTTACCTACCTACCTATCTCTATCTATCTATTTACCTACCTACCTATCTCTATCTATCTATTTACCTACATACCTATCTGTATCTATCTACCTACCTACCTACCTATCTGTATTTATCTATCTACCTACCTACCTATCTGTATCTATCAATCTACATACCTACCTATCTGTATCTATCAATCTACCTACCTACCTATCTGTATCTATCAATCTACCTACCTACCTATCTCTATATATCTACCTACCTACCTACCTATCTCTATCTATCTATTTACCTACCTACCTATCTCTATCTATCTATTTACCTACCTACCTATCTCTATCTATCTACCTACCTACCTACCTATCTGTATCTATCTATCTACCTACCTACCTATGTTTATTTATCTACCTACCTACCTATCTGTATCTATCAATCTACCTACCTACCTATCTCTATCTATCAATCTACCTACCTACCTATCTCTATCTATCTATTTACCTACCTACCTATCTGTATCAATCTATCTACCTACCTACCTATCTGTATCTATCTACCTACCTACCTATCTGTATCTATCAATCTACCTACCTACCTATCTGTATCTATCAATCTACCTACCTACCTATCTCTATCTGTCTACCTACCTACCTACCTATCTGTATCTATCTACCTACCTACCTACCTATCTGTATCTACCTACCTACCTACCTATCTGTATCTATCTATCTATCTACCTACCTAACTATCTGTATCTATCTACCTACCTACCTATCTGTATCTATCTATCTACCTACCTACCTATCTGTATCTATCAATCTACCTACCTACCTATCTGTATATATCAATCTACCTACCTACCTATCTCTATCTATCTATCTACCTAACTACCTATCTGTATTTATCTATCTACCTACCTAAATATCTGTATCTATCTATCTACCTACCTACCTATCTGTATCTATCAATCTACCTACCTACCTATCTATATCTATCTATCTACCTACCTACCTATCTCTATCTATCTACCTACCTACCTACCTATCTGTATCTATCTATCTACCTACCTACCTATCTGTATTTATCTACCTACCTACCTATCTGTATCTATCTATCTACCTACCTACCTATCTCTATCTATCTACCTACCTACCTACCTATCTGTATCTATCTACCTACCTATCTGTATCTATCTACCTACCTACCTATCTGTATCTATCTATCTACCTACCTACCTATCTGTACCTATCTATCTACCTACCTACCTATCTGTATTTATCTAACTACCTACCTATCTGTATCTATCTATCTACCTACCAATCTGTATCTATCATTCTACCTACCTACCTATCTCTTTCTATCTATTTACCTACCTACCTACCTATATCTATCTGTCTATTTACCTACCTACCTAACTCTATCTATCTATTTACCTACCTACCTATCTCTATCTATCTACCTACCTACCTACCTATCTCTATCTATGTACCTACCTACCTATCTGTATCTATCTATCTATCTACCTATCTGTATGTATCAATCTTCCTACCTACCTATCTCTATCTGTCTACCTACCTAACTACCTATCTGTATTTATCTATCTACCTACCTACCTATCTGTATCTATCTATCTACCTACCTATCTGTATCTATCAATCTACCTACCTACCTATCTGTATCTATCAATCTACCTACCTACCTATCTCTATCTGTCTACCTACCTACCTACCTATCTGTATCTATCTATCTACCTACCTACCTACCTATCTGTATCTATCTACCTACCTACCTATCTGTATCTATCTATCTACCTACCTACCTATCTGTATCTATCTACCTACCTACCTATCTGTATCTATCTATCTACCTACCTACCTATCTGTATCTATCTATCTACCTACCTACCTATCTGTATCTATCAATATACCTACCTACCTATCTGTATCTATCAATCTACATACCTACCTATCTGTATCTATCAATCTACCTACCTACCTATCTGTATCTATCAATCTACCTACCTACCTATCTCTATATATCTACCTACCTACCTACCTATCTCTATTTATCTATTTACCTACCTACCTATCTCTATCTATCTATTTACCTACCTACCTATCTCTATCTATCTACCTACCTACCTACCTATCTGTATCTATCTATCTACCTACCTACCTATCTTTATTTATCTACCTACCTACCTATCGGTATCTATCAATCTACCTACCTACCTATATCTATCTATCAATCTACCTACCTACCTATCTCTATCTATCTATTTACCTACCTACCTATCTCTATCTATCAATCTACCTACCTACCTATCTCTATCTATCTATTTACCTACCTACCTACCTATCTCTATCTATCTATTTACCTACCTACCTATCTCTATCTATCTATTTACCTACCTACCTATCTCTATCTATCTACCTACCTACCTACCTATCTGTATCTATTTACCTACCTACCTATCTGTATCTATCAATCTACCTACCTACCTATCTGTATCTATCTATCTACCTACCTACCTATCTGTATCTATCAATCTACCTACCTACCTATCTGTATCTATCAATCTACCTACCTACCTATCTCTATCTATCTACCTACCTACCTACCTATCTCTATCTATCTACCTACCTACCTACCTATCTGTATTTATCTATCTACCTACCTACCTATCTGTATCTATCTATCTACCTACCTACCTATCTGTATCTATCTATCTACCTACCTACCTACCTATCTGTATCTATCTATCTACCTACCTACCTATCTGTATCTATCTACCTACTGACCTATCTGTATCTATCTACCTACCTACCTACCTATCTGTATCTATCTATCTACCTAGCTACCTATATCTATCTATCAATCTACCTATCTACCTATCTGTATCTATCAATCTACCTACCTACCTATCTCTATCTATCTATCTATCTATCTATCTATCTATCTATCTATCTATCTATCTATCTATCTATCTATCTACCTACCTACCTACCTTTCTCTATCTATCTACCTACCTACCTACCTATCTGTATCTATCTATCTACCTACCTATCTGTACCTATTTATCTACCTACCTACCTATCTGTATTTATCTACCTACCTACCTATCTGTATCTAGCTATCTACCTACCAATCTGTATCTATCATTCTACCTACCTACCTATCTCTATCTATCCATTTACCTACCTACCTATCTCTATCTATCTATTTACCTACCTACCTATCTCTATCTATCTATTTACCTACCTACCTATCTGTATCTATCTACCTACCTACCTACCTATCTGTATTTATCTATCTACCTACCTACCTATCTGTATCTATCAATCTACATACCTACCTATCTGTATCTTACAATCTACCTACCTACCTATCTGTATCTATCAATCTACCTACCTACCTATCTCTATATATCTACCTACCTACCTACCTATCTCTATCTATCTATTTACCTACCTACCTATCTCTATCTATCTATTTACCTACCTACCTATCTCTATCTATCTACCTACCTACCTACCTATCTGTATCTATCTATCTACCTACCTATGTTTATTTATCTACCTACCTACCTATCTGTATCTATCAATCTACCTACCTACCTATCTCTATCTATCAATCTACCTACCTACCTATCTCTATCTATCTATTTACCTACCTACCTATCTGTATCAATCTATCTACCTACCTACCTATCTGTATCTATCTACCTACCTACCTATCTGTATCTATCAATCTACCTACCTACCTATCTGTATCTATCAATCTACCTACCTACCTATCTCTATCTGTCTACCTACCTACCTACCTATCTGTATCTATCTACCTACCTACCTACATATCTGTATCTATCTATCTACCTACCTACCTATCTCTATCTATCTACCTACCTACCTACCTATCTGTATCTATATATCTATCTACCTACCTATCTGTATCTATCTTCCTACCTACCTATCTGTATCTATCTATTTACCTAGCTACCTATATGTATCTATCAATCTACCTACCTACCTATCTGTATCTATCAATCTACCTACCTACCTATCTCTATCTATCTACCTACCTACCTATCTCTATCTATCTATCTACCTACCTACCTACCTATCTGTATCTATCTATCTACCTACCTACCTATCTGTACCTATCTATCTACCTACCTACCTATCTGTATTTACCTAACTACCTACCTATCTGTATCTATCTATCTACCTACCAATCTGTATGTATCATTCTACCTACCTACCTATCTCTATCTATCTATTTACCTACCTACCTATCTCTATCTATCTATTTACCTACCTACCTATCTGTATCTATCAATCTACCTACCTACCTATCTCTATCTATCTATCTACCTAACTACCTATCTGTATTTATCTATCTACCTACCTACCTATCTGTATCTATCTATCTACCTACCTACCTATCTGTATCTATCAATCTACCTACCTACCTATCTGTATCTATCAATCTACCTACCTACCTATCTCTATCTATCTACCTACCTACCTACCTACCTATCTCTATCTATCTACCTACCTACCTACCTATCTGTATTTATCTATCTGGCTACCTACCTATCTGTATCTATCAATCTACCTACCTACCTATCGGTAACTATCAATCTACCTACCTACCTATCTGTATCTATCAATCTACCTACCTACCTATCTGTATCTATCAATCTACCTGCCTACCTATCTCTATCTATCTATCTACCTACGTACCTATCTCTATCTATCTACCTACCTACCTATCTGTATCTATCTATCTACCTACCTATCTGTATCTATCAATCTACCTACCTACCTATCTGTATCTATCAATCTACCTACCTACCTATCTCTATCTATCTATCTACCTAACTACCTATCTGTATTTATCTATCTACCTACCTACCTATCTGTATCTATCTATCTACCTACCTACCTACCTATCTGTATCTATCAATCTACCTACCTACCTATCTGTATCTATCAATCTACCTGCCTACCTATCTCTATCTATCTATCTACCTACCTACCTATCTCTATATATCTACCTACCTACCTACCTATCTGTATCTATCTATCTACCTACCTATCTATATCTATCAATCTACCTACCTACCTATCTCTATCTATCTATTTACCTACCTACCTATCTCTATCTATCTACCTACCTACCTACCTATCTCTATCTATCTACCTACCTACCTACCTATCTGTATTTATCTATCTGCCTACCTACCTATCTGTATCTATCAATCTACCTACCTACCTATCGGTAACTATCAATCTACCTACCTACCTATCTGTATCTATCAATCTACCTACTTACCTATCTGTATCTATCAATCTACCTGCCTACCTATCTATATCTATCTATCTACCTACGTACCTATCTCTATCTATCTACCTACCTACCTATCTGTATCTATCTACCTACCTACCTACCTATCTGTACCTATCTATCTACCTACCTACCTATCTGTATTTATCTACCTACCTACCTATCTGTATCTAGCTATCTACCTACCAATCTGTTTCTATCATTCTACCTACCTACCTATCTCTATCTATCTATTTACCTACCTACCTATCTCTATCTATTTACCTACCTACCTATCTCTATCTATCTACCTACATACCTACCTATCTGTATCTATCTACCTACCTACCTACCTATCTGTATTTATCTATCTACCTACCTACCTATCTGTATCTATCAATCTACCTACCTACCTATCTGTATCTATCAATCTACCTACCTACCTATCTCTATATATCTACCTACCTACCTACCTATCTCTATCTATCTATTTACCTACCTACCTATCTCTATCTATCTATTTACCTACCTACCTATCTCTATCTATCTACCTACCTACCTACCTATCTGTATCTATCTATCTACCTACCTACCTATCTGTATTTATCTACCTACCTACCTATCTGTATCTATCAATCTACCTACCTACCTATCTCTATCTATCAATCTACCTACCTACCTATCTCTATCTATCTATTTACCTACCTACCTATCTGTATCAATCTATCTACCTACCTACCTATCTGTATCTATCTACCTACCTACCTATCTGTATCTATCAATCTACCTACCTACCTATCTGTATCTATCAATCTACCTACCTACCTATCTCTATCTGTCTACCTACCTACCTACCTATCTGTATCTATCTATCTATCTACCTACCTACCTATCTGTATCTATCCACCTACCTACCTATCTGTATCTATCTATCTATCTACCTACCTACCTATCTGTATCTATCTACCTACCTACCTATCTGTATCTATCTATCTACCTACCTACCTATCTCTATCTATCTACCTAACTACCTATATGTATTTATCTATCTACCTACCTACCTATCTGTATCTATCTATCTATCTACCTACTTATCTGTATCTATCTACCTACCTACCTATCTCTATCTATCTACCTACCTACCTACCTACCTATCTGTATCTATCTATCTACCTACCTAGCTATCTGTATTTATCTACCTACCTACATATCTGTATCTATCTATCTACCTACCTACCTATCTCTATCTATCTACCTACCTACCTACCTATCTGTATCTATATATCTATCTACCTACCTATCTGTATCTATCTTCCTACCTACCTATCTGTATCTATCTATTTACCTAGCTACCTATATGTATCTATCAATCTACCTACCTACCTATCTGTATCTATCAATCTACCTACCTACCTATCTCTATCTATCTACCTACCTACCTATCTCTATCTATCTATCTACCTACCTACCTACCTATCTGTATCTATCTATCTACCTACCTACCTATCTGTACCTATCTATCTACCTACCTACCTATCTGTATTTACCTAACTACCTACCTATCTGTATCTATCTATCTACCTACCAATCTGTATGTATCATTCTACCTACCTACCTATCTCTATCTATCTATTTACCTACCTACCTATCTCTATCTATCTATTTACCTACCTACCTATCTGTATCTATCAATCTACCTACCTACCTATCTCTATCTATCTATCTACCTAACTACCTATCTGTATTTATCTATCTACCTACCTACCTATCTGTATCTATCTATCTACCTACCTACCTATCTGTATCTATCAATCTACCTACCTACCTATCTGTATCTATCAATCTACCTACCTACCTATCTCTATCTATCTACCTACCTACCTACCTACCTATCTCTATCTATCTACCTACCTACCTACCTATCTGTATTTATCTATCTGGCTACCTACCTATCTGTATCTATCAATCTACCTACCTACCTATCGGTAACTATCAATCTACCTACCTACCTATCTGTATCTATCAATCTACCTACCTACCTATCTGTATCTATCAATCTACCTGCCTACCTATCTCTATCTATCTATCTACCTACGTACCTATCTCTATCTATCTACCTACCTACCTATCTGTATCTATCTATCTACCTACCTATCTGTATCTATCAATCTACCTACCTACCTATCTGTATCTATCAATCTACCTACCTACCTATCTCTATCTATCTATCTACCTAACTACCTATCTGTATTTATCTATCTACCTACCTACCTATCTGTATCTATCTATCTACCTACCTACCTACCTATCTGTATCTATCAATCTACCTACCTACCTATCTGTATCTATCAATCTACCTGCCTACCTATCTCTATCTATCTATCTACCTACCTACCTATCTCTATATATCTACCTACCTACCTACCTATCTGTATCTATCTATCTACCTACCTATCTATATCTATCAATCTACCTACCTACCTATCTCTATCTATCTATTTACCTACCTACCTATCTCTATCTATCTACCTACCTACCTACCTATCTCTATCTATCTACCTACCTACCTACCTATCTGTATTTATCTATCTGCCTACCTACCTATCTGTATCTATCAATCTACCTACCTACCTATCGGTAACTATCAATCTACCTACCTACCTATCTGTATCTATCAATCTACCTACTTACCTATCTGTATCTATCAATCTACCTGCCTACCTATCTATATCTATCTATCTACCTACGTACCTATCTCTATCTATCTACCTACCTACCTATCTGTATCTATCTACCTACCTACCTACCTATCTGTATTTATCTACCTACCTACCTATCTGTATCTATCTATCTACCTACCTATCTGTATCTATCAATCTACCTACCTACCTATCTGTATCTATCAATCTACCTACCTACCTATCTCTATCTATCTATCTACCTAACTACCTATCTGTATTTATCTATCTACCTACCTACCTATCTGTATCTATCTATCTACCTACCTACCTATCTGTATCTATCAATCTACCTACCTACCTATCTGTATCTATCAATCTACCTGCCTACCTATCTCTATCTATCTATCTACCTACCTACCTATCTCTATATATCTACCTACCTACCTACCTATCTGTATTTATCTACCTACCTACCTATCTGTATCTATCTACCTTCCTACCTATCTGTATCTATCTATCTACCTAGCTACCTATATGTATCTATCAATCTACCTACCTACCTATCTCTATCTATCTATCTACCTACCTACATATCTCTATCTATCTATCTATCTACCTACCTACCTACCTATCTCTATCTGTCTACCTACCTACCTACCTATATGTATCTATCTCTCTACCTACCTACCTATCTATCTGTATCTATCTACCTACCTACCTATCTGTATCTATCTATCTACCTACCTACCTATCTCTATCTATCTATCTACCTACCTACCTATCTGTATCTATCTATCTACCTACCTACCAATCTGTATCTATCATTCTATCTACCTACCTATCTGTATTTATCTACCTACCTACCTATCTGTATCTATCAATCTACCTACCTACCTATCTCTATCTATCTATTTACCTACCTACCTATGTCTATCTATCTACCTACCTACCTACCTATCTGTATCTATCTATCTATCTACCTATCTATCTATCTATCTATCTATCTATCTATCTATCTATCTACCTACATACCTACCTATCTGTATCTATCTACCTACCGACCTATCTGTATCTATCTACCTACCTACCTACCTATCTGTATCTATCTATCTACCTAGCTACCTATATGTATCTATCAATCTACCTACCTACCTATCTGTATCTATCAATCTATCTACCTACCTATCTCTATCTATCTATCTATCTATCTATCTATCTATCTATCTATCTATCTACCTACCTACCTATCTCTATCTATCTATCTACCTACCTACTACCTATCTGTATCTATCTATCTACCTACCTACCTATCTGTACCTATCTATCTACCTATCTACCTATCTGTATTTATCTACCTACCTACCTATCTGTATCTAGCTATCTACCTACCAATGTGTATCTATCATTCTACCTACCTACCTATCTCTATCTATCTATTTACCTACCTACCTATCTGTATCTATCTATTTACCTACCTACCTATCTCTATCTATCTACCTACATACCTACCTATCTGTATCTATCTACCTACCTACCTACCAATCTGTATCTATCAATCTACCTACCTACCTATCTGTATCTATCAATCTACCTACCTACCTATCTCTATATATCTACCTACCTACCTACCTATCTCTATCTATCTATTTACCTACCTACCTATCTCTATCTATCTATTTACCTACCTACCTATCTCTATCTATCTATCTACCTACCTACCTATCTGTATCTATCTATCTACCTACCTACCTATCTGTATTTATCTCCCTACCTACCTATCTGTATCTATCAATCTACCTACCTACCTATCTCTATCTATCAATCTACCTACCTACCTATCTCTATCTATCTATTTACCTACCTACCTATCTGTATCAATCTATCTACCTACCTACCTATCTGTATCTATCTACCTACCTACCTATCTGTATCTATCAATCTACCTACCTACCTATCTGTATCTATCAATCTACCTACCTACCTATCTCTATCTGTCTACCTACCTACCTACCTATCTGTATCTATCTCTCTACCTACCTACCTATCTATCTGTATCTATCTACCTACCTACGTATCTGCATCTATCTATCTATCTACCTACCTACCTATCTGTATCTATCTACCTACCTACCTATCTGTATCTATCTATCTACCTACCTACCTATCTGTATCTATCAATCTACCTACCTACCTATCTGTATCTATCAATCTACCTACCTACCTATCTCTATCTATCCATCTCCCTAACTACCTATCTGTATTTATCTATCTACCTACCTACCTATCTGTATCTATCTACCTACCTACCTATCTGTATCTATCTATCTACCTACCTACCTATCTGTATCTATCAATCTACCTACCTACCTATCTGTATCTATCATTCTACCTACCTACCTATCTCTTTCTATCTATTTACCTACCTACCTACCTATATCTATCTATCTATTTACCTACCTACCTAACTCTATCTATCTATTTACCTACCTACCTATCTCTATCTATCTACCTACCTACCTACCTATCTCTATCTATCTACCTACCTACCTATCTGTATCTATCTATCTATCTACCTATCTGTATCTATCAATCTTCCTACCTACCTATCTCTATCTGTCTACCTACCTAACTACCTATCTGTATTTATCTATCTACCTACCTACCTATCTGTATCTATCTATCTACCTACCTATCTGTATCTATCAATCTACCTACCTACCTATCTGTATCTATCAATCTACCTACCTACCTATCTCTATCTGTCTACCTACCTACCTACCTACCTATCTGTATCTATCTATCTACCTACCTACCTACCTATCTGTATCTATCTACCTACCTACCTATCTGTATCTATCTATCTACCTACCTACCTATCTGTATCTATCTACCTACCTACCTATCTGTATCTATCTATCTACCTACCTACCTATCTGTATCTATCTACCTACCTACCTATCTGTATCTATCAATCTACCTACCTACCTATCTCTATCTATCTACCTAGCTACCTACCTATCTCTATCTATCTACCTACCTACCTACCTATCTGTATCTATCAATCTACCTACCTACCTATCTGTATCTATCAATCTACCTACATACCTATCTCTATATATCTAGCTACGTACCTATCTTTATCTATCTATCTACCTACCTACCTATCTCTATCTATCTACCTACCTACCTACCTATCTGTATCTATCTACCTACCTACCTACCTATCTGTATTTATCTACCTACCTACCTATCTGTATCTATCTATCTACCTACCTATCTGTATCTATCAATCTACCTACCTACCTATCTCTATCTATCTATTTACCTACCTACCTATCTCTATCTATCTACCTACCTACCTACCTATCTGTATCTATCTATCTACCTACCTATCTGTATCTATCTACCTACCTACCTATCTGTATCTATCTATCTACCTAGCTACCTATATGTATCTATCAATCTACCTACCTACCTATCTGTATCTATCAATCTACCTGCCTACCTATCTCTATCTATCTATCTACCTACCTACCTATCTCTATCTATCTACCTACCTACCTACCTATCTGTATCTATCTACCTATCTACCTATCTGTATTTATCTACCTACCTACCTATCTGTATCTATCTACCTACCTACCTATCTGTATCTATCAATCTACCTACCTACCTATCTCTATCTATCTACCTAACTACCTATCTGTATTTATCTATCTACCTACCTACCTATCTGTATTTATCTATCTACCTACCTACCTATCTGTATCTATCAATCTACCTACCTACCTATCTGTATCTATCAATCTACCTGCCTACCTATCTCTATTTATCTACCTACCTACCTATCTCTATCTATCTACCTACCTACCTACCTATCTGTATCTATCTACCTACCTACCTACCTATCTGTATTTATCTACCTACCTACCTATCTGTATCTATCTATCTACCTACCTATCTGTATCTATCAATCTACCTACCTACCTATCTCTATTTATCTATTTACCTACCTACCTATCTCTATCTATCTACCTACCTACCTACCTATCTGTATCTATCTATCTACCTACCTATCTGTATCTATCTACCTACCTACCTATCTGTATCTATCTATCTACCTAGCTACCTATCTGTATCTATCAATCTACCTACCTACCTATCTGTATCTATCAATCTACCTACCTACCTATCTCTATCTGTCTACCTACCTACCTACCTATCTGTATCTATCTCTCTACCTACCTACCTATCTATCTGTATCTATCTACCTACCTACGTATGTGTATCTATCTATCTATCTACCTACCTACCTATCTGTATCTATCTACCTACCTACCTATCTGTATCTATCTATCTACCTACCTACCTATCTGTATCTATCAATCTACCTACCTACCTATCTGTATCTATCAATCTACCTACCTACCTATCTCTATCTATCCATCTACCTAACTACCTATCTGTATTTATCTATCTACCTACCTACCTATCTGTATCTATCTATCTACCTACCTACCTATCTGTATCTATCTATCTACCTACCTACCTATCTGTATCTATCAATCTACCTACCTACCTATCTCTATCTATCTACCTACCTACCTACCTATCTGTATCTATCTATCTATCTACCTACCTATTTGTATCTATCTACCTACCTATCTATATCTATCAATCTACCTACCTACCTATCTCTATTTATCTATTTACCTACCTACCTATCTCTATCTATCTACCTACCTACCTACCTATCTGTATCTATCTATCTATCTACCTACCTATCTGTATCTATCTACCTACCTACCTATCTGTATCTATCTATCTACCTAGCTACCTATCTGTATCTATCAATCTACCTACCTACCTATCTGTATCTATCAATCTACCTACCTACCTATCTCTGTCTGTCTACCTACCTACCTACCTATCTGTATCTATCTCTCTACCTACCTACCTATCTATCTGTATCTATCTACCTACCTACGTATCTGTATCTATCTATCTATCTACCTACCTACCTATCTGTATCTATCTACCTACCTACCTATCTGTATCTATCTATCTACCTACCTACCTATCTGTATCTATCAATCTACCTACCTACCTATCTGTATCTATCAATCTACCTACCTACCTATCTCTATCTATCCATCTACCTAACTACCTATCTGTATTTATCTATCTACCTACCTACCTATCTGTATCTATCTATCTACCTACCTACCTATCTGTATCTATCAATCTACCTACCTACCTATCTGTATCTATCAATCTACCTACCTACCTATCTCTATCTATCTACCTACCTACCTATCTGTATCTATCTATCTACCTACCTATTTGTATTTATCTCCCTACCTACCTATCTGTATCTATCAATCTACCTACCTACCTATCTCTATCTATCAATCTACCTACCTACCTATCTCTATCTATCTATTTACCTACCTACCTATCTGTATCAATCTATCTACCTACCTACCTATCTGTATCTATCTACCTACCTACCTATCTGTATCTATCAATCTACCTACCTACCTATCTGTATCTATCAATCTACCTACCTACCTATCTCTATCTGTCTACCTACCTACCTACCTATCTGTATCTATCTCTCTACCTACCTACCTACCTATCTGTATCTATCTACCTACCTACCTATCTGTATCTATCTATCTACCTACCTACCTATCTGTATCTATCTACCTACCTACCTATCTGTATCTATCAATCTACCTACCTACCTATCTCTATCTATCTACCTAGCTACCTACCTATCTCTATCTATCTACCTACCTACCTACCTATCTGTATCTATCAATCTACCTACCTACCTATCTGTATCTATCAATCTACCTACATACCTATCTCTATATATCTAGCTACGTACCTATCTTTATCTATCTATCTACCTACCTACCTATCTCTATCTATCTACCTACCTACCTACCTATCTGTATCTATCTACCTACCTACCTACCTATCTGTATTTATCTACCTACCTACCTATCTGTATCTATCTATCTACCTACCTATCTGTATCTATCAATCTACCTACCTACCTATCTCTATCTATCTATTTACCTACCTACCTATCTCTATCTATCTACCTACCTACCTACCTATCTGTATCTATCTATCTACCTACCTATCTGTATCTATCTACCTACCTACCTATCTGTATCTATCTATCTACCTAGCTACCTATATGTATCTATCAATCTACCTACCTACCTATCTGTATCTATCAATCTACCTGCCTACCTATCTCTATCTATCTATCTACCTACCTACCTATCTCTATCTATCTACCTACCTACCTACCTATCTGTATCTATCTACCTATCTACCTATCTGTATTTATCTACCTACCTACCTATCTGTATCTATCTACCTACCTACCTATCTGTATCTATCAATCTACCTACCTACCTATCTCTATCTATCTACCTAACTACCTATCTGTATTTATCTATCTACCTACCTACCTATCTGTATTTATCTATCTACCTACCTACCTATCTGTATCTATCAATCTACCTACCTACCTATCTGTATCTATCAATCTACCTGCCTACCTATCTCTATTTATCTACCTACCTACCTATCTCTATCTATCTACCTACCTACCTACCTATCTGTATCTATCTACCTACCTACCTACCTATCTGTATTTATCTACCTACCTACCTATCTGTATCTATCTATCTACCTACCTATCTGTATCTATCAATCTACCTACCTACCTATCTCTATTTATCTATTTACCTACCTACCTATCTCTATCTATCTACCTACCTACCTACCTATCTGTATCTATCTATCTACCTACCTATCTGTATCTATCTACCTACCTACCTATCTGTATCTATCTATCTACCTAGCTACCTATCTGTATCTATCAATCTACCTACCTACCTATCTGTATCTATCAATCTACCTACCTACCTATCTCTATCTGTCTACCTACCTACCTACCTATCTGTATCTATCTCTCTACCTACCTACCTATCTATCTGTATCTATCTACCTACCTACGTATGTGTATCTATCTATCTATCTACCTACCTACCTATCTGTATCTATCTACCTACCTACCTATCTGTATCTATCTATCTACCTACCTACCTATCTGTATCTATCAATCTACCTACCTACCTATCTGTATCTATCAATCTACCTACCTACCTATCTCTATCTATCCATCTACCTAACTACCTATCTGTATTTATCTATCTACCTACCTACCTATCTGTATCTATCTATCTACCTACCTACCTATCTGTATCTATCTATCTACCTACCTACCTATCTGTATCTATCAATCTACCTACCTACCTATCTCTATCTATCTACCTACCTACCTACCTATCTGTATCTATCTATCTATCTACCTACCTATTTGTATCTATCTACCTACCTATCTATATCTATCAATCTACCTACCTACCTATCTCTATTTATCTATTTACCTACCTACCTATCTCTATCTATCTACCTACCTACCTACCTATCTGTATCTATCTATCTATCTACCTACCTATCTGTATCTATCTACCTACCTACCTATCTGTATCTATCTATCTACCTAGCTACCTATCTGTATCTATCAATCTACCTACCTACCTATCTGTATCTATCAATCTACCTACCTACCTATCTCTGTCTGTCTACCTACCTACCTACCTATCTGTATCTATCTCTCTACCTACCTACCTATCTATCTGTATCTATCTACCTACCTACGTATCTGTATCTATCTATCTATCTACCTACCTACCTATCTGTATCTATCTACCTACCTACCTATCTGTATCTATCTATCTACCTACCTACCTATCTGTATCTATCAATCTACCTACCTACCTATCTGTATCTATCAATCTACCTACCTACCTATCTCTATCTATCCATCTACCTAACTACCTATCTGTATTTATCTATCTACCTACCTACCTATCTGTATCTATCTATCTACCTACCTACCTATCTGTATCTATCAATCTACCTACCTACCTATCTGTATCTATCAATCTACCTACCTACCTATCTCTATCTATCTACCTACCTACCTATCTGTATCTATCTATCTACCTACCTATTTGTATTTATCTCCCTACCTACCTATCTGTATCTATCAATCTACCTACCTACCTATCTCTATCTATCAATCTACCTACCTACCTATCTCTATCTATCTATTTACCTACCTACCTATCTGTATCAATCTATCTACCTACCTACCTATCTGTATCTATCTACCTACCTACCTATCTGTATCTATCAATCTACCTACCTACCTATCTGTATCTATCAATCTACCTACCTACCTATCTCTATCTGTCTACCTACCTACCTACCTATCTGTATCTATCTCTCTACCTACCTACCTATCTATCTGTATCTATCTACCTACCTACGTATCTGCATCTATCTATCTATCTACCTACCTACCTATCTGTATCTATCTACCTACCTACCTATCTGTATCTATCTATCTACCTACCTACCTATCTGTATCTATCAATCTACCTACCTACCTATCTGTATCTATCAATCTACCTACCTACCTATCTCTATCTATCCATCTCCCTAACTACCTATCTGTATTTATCTATCTACCTACCTACCTATCTGTATCTATCTACCTACCTACCTATCTGTATCTATCTATCTACCTACCTACCTATCTGTATCTATCAATCTACCTACCTACCTATCTGTATCTATCATTCTACCTACCTACCTATCTCTTTCTATCTATTTACCTACCTACCTACCTATATCTATCTATCTATTTACCTACCTACCTAACTCTATCTATCTATTTACCTACCTACCTATCTCTATCTATCTACCTACCTACCTACCTATCTCTATCTATCTACCTACCTACCTATCTGTATCTATCTATCTATCTACCTATCTGTATCTATCAATCTTCCTACCTACCTATCTCTATCTGTCTACCTACCTAACTACCTATCTGTATTTATCTATCTACCTACCTACCTATCTGTATCTATCTATCTACCTACCTATCTGTATCTATCAATCTACCTACCTACCTATCTGTATCTATCAATCTACCTACCTACCTATCTCTATCTGTCTACCTACCTACCTACCTACCTATCTGTATCTATCTATCTACCTACCTACCTACCTATCTGTATCTATCTACCTACCTACCTATCTGTATCTATCTATCTACCTACCTACCTATCTGTATCTATCTACCTACCTACCTATCTGTATCTATCTATCTACCTACCTACCTATCTGTATCTATCTACCTACCTACCTATCTGTATCTATCAATCTACCTACCTACCTATCTCTATCTATCTACCTAGCTACCTACCTATCTCTATCTATCTACCTACCTACCTACCTATCTGTATCTATCAATCTACCTACCTACCTATCTGTATCTATCAATCTACCTACATACCTATCTCTATATATCTAGCTACGTACCTATCTTTATCTATCTATCTACCTACCTACCTATCTCTATCTATCTACCTACCTACCTACCTATCTGTATCTATCTACCTACCTACCTACCTATCTGTATTTATCTACCTACCTACCTATCTGTATCTATCTATCTACCTACCTATCTGTATCTATCAATCTACCTACCTACCTATCTCTATCTATCTATTTACCTACCTACCTATCTCTATCTATCTACCTACCTACCTACCTATCTGTATCTATCTATCTACCTACCTATCTGTATCTATCTACCTACCTACCTATCTGTATCTATCTATCTACCTAGCTACCTATATGTATCTATCAATCTACCTACCTACCTATCTGTATCTATCAATCTACCTGCCTACCTATCTCTATCTATCTATCTACCTACCTACCTATCTCTATCTATCTACCTACCTACCTACCTATCTGTATCTATCTACCTATCTACCTATCTGTATTTATCTACCTACCTACCTATCTGTATCTATCTACCTACCTACCTATCTGTATCTATCAATCTACCTACCTACCTATCTCTATCTATCTACCTAACTACCTATCTGTATTTATCTATCTACCTACCTACCTATCTGTATTTATCTATCTACCTACCTACCTATCTGTATCTATCAATCTACCTACCTACCTATCTGTATCTATCAATCTACCTGCCTACCTATCTCTATTTATCTACCTACCTACCTATCTCTATCTATCTACCTACCTACCTACCTATCTGTATCTATCTACCTACCTACCTACCTATCTGTATTTATCTACCTACCTACCTATCTGTATCTATCTATCTACCTACCTATCTGTATCTATCAATCTACCTACCTACCTATCTCTATTTATCTATTTACCTACCTACCTATCTCTATCTATCTACCTACCTACCTACCTATCTGTATCTATCTATCTACCTACCTATCTGTATCTATCTACCTACCTACCTATCTGTATCTATCAATCTACCTACCTACCTATCTCTATCTGTCTACCTACCTACCTACCTATCTGTATCTATCTCTCTACCTACCTACCTATCTATCTGTATCTATCTACCTACCTACGTATGTGTATCTATCTATCTATCTACCTACCTACCTATCTGTATCTATCTACCTACCTACCTATCTGTATCTATCTATCTACCTACCTACCTATCTGTATCTATCAATCTACCTACCTACCTATCTGTATCTATCAATCTACCTACCTACCTATCTCTATCTATCCATCTACCTAACTACCTATCTGTATTTATCTATCTACCTACCTACCTATCTGTATCTATCTATCTACCTACCTACCTATCTGTATCTATCTATCTACCTACCTACCTATCTGTATCTATCAATCTACCTACCTACCTATCTCTATCTATCTACCTACCTACCTACCTATCTGTATCTATCTATCTATCTACCTACCTATTTGTATCTATCTACCTACCTATCTATATCTATCAATCTACCTACCTACCTATCTCTATTTATCTATTTACCTACCTACCTATCTCTATCTATCTACCTACCTACCTACCTATCTGTATCTATCTATCTATCTACCTACCTATCTGTATCTATCTACCTACCTACCTATCTGTATCTATCTATCTACCTAGCTACCTATCTGTATCTATCAATCTACCTACCTACCTATCTGTATCTATCAATCTACCTACCTACCTATCTCTGTCTGTCTACCTACCTACCTACCTATCTGTATCTATCTCTCTACCTACCTACCTATCTATCTGTATCTATCTACCTACCTACGTATCTGTATCTATCTATCTATCTACCTACCTACCTATCTGTATCTATCTACCTACCTACCTATCTGTATCTATCTATCTACCTACCTACCTATCTGTATCTATCAATCTACCTACCTACCTATCTGTATCTATCAATCTACCTACCTACCTATCTCTATCTATCCATCTACCTAACTACCTATCTGTATTTATCTATCTACCTACCTACCTATCTGTATCTATCTATCTACCTACCTACCTATCTGTATCTATCAATCTACCTACCTACCTATCTGTATCTATCAATCTACCTACCTACCTATCTCTATCTATCTACCTACCTACCTATCTGTATCTATCTATCTACCTACCTATTTGTATCTATCTACCTACCTACCTATCTGTATCTATCTATCTACCTAGCTACCTATCTGTATCTATCAATCTACCTACCTACCTATCTGTATCTATCAATCTACCTACCTACCTATCTCTATCTGTCTACCTACCTACCTACCTATATGTATCTATCTCTCTACCTACCTACCTATCTATCTGTATCTATCTACCTACCTACCTATCTGTATCTATCTATCTACCTACCTACCTATCTCTATCTATCTATCTACATACCTACCTATCTGTATCTATCTATCTACCTACCTACCAATCTGTATCTATCATTCTACCTACCTACCTATCTGTATTTATCTACCTACCTACCTATCTGTATCTATCAATCTACCTACCTACCTATCTCTATCTATCTATTTGCCTACCTACCTATGTCTATCTATCTACCTACCTACCTACCTACCTATCTGTATCTATCTATCTATCTACCTATCTATCTATCTATCTATCTACCTACCTACCTACCTATCTGTATCTATCTACCTACCGACCTATCTGTATCTATCTACCTACCTACCTACCTATCTGTATCTATCTATCTACCTAGCTACCTATATGTATCTATCAATCTACCTACCTACCTATCTGTATCTATCAATCTACCTACCTACCTATCTCTATCTATCTATCTATCTATCTATCTATCTATCTATCTATCTATCTATCTATCTATCTACCTATCTCTATCTATCTATCTATCTACCTACCTACTACCTATCTGTATCTATCTATCTACCTACCTACCTATCTGTACCTATCTATCTACCTATCTACCTATCTGTATTTATCTACCTACCTACCTATCTGTATCTAGCTATCTACCTACCAATGTGAATCTATCATTCTACCTACCTACCTATCTCTATCTATCTATTTACCTACCTACCTATCTGTATCTATCTATTTACCTACCTACCTATCTCTATCTATCTACCTACATACCTACCTATCTGTATCTATCTACCTACCTACCTACCTATCTGTATTTATCTATCTACCTACCTACCAATCTGTATCTATCAATCTACCTACCTACCTATCTGTATCTATCAATCTACCTACCTACCTATCTCTATCTGTCTACCTACCTACCTACCTATCTGTATCTATCTATCTATCTATCTACCTACCTACCTATCTGTATCTATCTACCTACCTACCTATCTGTATCTATCTATCTATCTACCTACCTACCTATCTGTATCTATCTACCTACCTACCTATCTGTATCTATCTATCTACATACCTACCTATCTGTATCTATCAATCGACCTACCTACCTATCTGTATCTATCAATCTACCTACCTACCTATCTCTATCTATCTATCTACCTAACTACCTATCTGTATTTATCTATCTACCTACCTACCTATCTGTTTCTATCTATCTACCTACCTATCTGTATCTATCTACCTACCTACCTATCTCTATCTATCTACCTACCTACCTACCTACCTATCTGTATCTATCTATCTACCTACCTACCTATCTGTATTTATCTACCTACCTACCTATCTGTATCTATCTATCTACCTACCTACCTATCTCTATCTATTTACCTACCTACCTATCTCTATCTATCTACCTACCTACCTACCTATCTGTATCTATATATCTATCTACCTACCTATCTGTATCTATCTACCTACCTACCTATCTGTATCTATCTATCTACCTAGCTACCTATATGTATCTATCAATCTACCTACCTACCTATCTGTATCTATCAATCTACCTACCTACCTATCTCTATCTATCTACCTACCTACCTATCTGTATCTATCTATCTACCTACCTACCTATCTGTACCTATCTATCTACCTACCTACCTATCTGTATTTATCTACCTACCTACCTATCTGTATCTAGCTATCTACCTACCAATCTGTATCTATCATTCTACCTACCTACCTATCTCTATCTATCTATTTACCTACCTACCTATCTCTATCTATTTACCTACCTACCTATCTCTATCTATCTACCTACATACCTACCTATCTGTATCTATCTACCTACCTACCTACCTATCTGTATTTATCTATCTACCTACCTACCTATCTGTATCTATCAATCTACCTACCTACCTATCTGTATCTATCAATCTACCTACCTACCTATCTCTATATATCTACCTACCTACCTACCTATCTCTATCTATCTATTTACCTACCTACCTATCTCTATCTATCTATTTACCTACCTACCTATCTCTATCTATCTACCTACCTACCTACCTATCTGTATCTATCTATCTACCTACCTACCTATCTGTATTTATCTACCTACCTACCTATCTGTATCTATCAATCTACCTACCTACCTATCTCTATCTATCAATCTACCTACCTACCTATCTCTATCTATCTATTTACCTACCTACCTATCTGTATCAATCTATCTACCTACCTACCTATCTGTATCTATCTACCTACCTACCTATCTGTATCTATCAATCTACCTACCTACCTATCTGTATCTATCAATCTACCTACCTACCTATCTCTATCTGTCTACCTACCTACCTACCTATCTGTATCTATCTATCTATCTACCTACCTACCTATCTGTATCTATCTACCTACCTACCTATCTGTATCTATCTATCTATCTACCTACCTACCTATCTGTATCTATCTACCTACCTACCTATCTGTATCTATCTATCTACCTACCTACCTATCTGTATCTATCAATCGACCTACCTACCTATCTGTATCTATCAATCTACCTACCTACCTATCTCTATCTATCTATCTACCTAACTACCTATATGTATTTATCTATCTACCTACCTACCTATCTGTATCTATCTATCTACCTACCTATCTGTATCTATCTACCTACCTACCTATCTCTATCTATCTACCTACCTACCTACCTACCTATCTGTATCTATCTATCTACCTACCTACCTATCTGTATTTATCTACCTACCTACCTATCTGTATCTATCTATCTACCTACCTACCTATCTCTATCTATCTACCTACCTACCTACCTATCTGTATCTATATATCTATCTACCTACCTATCTGTATCTATCTTCCTACCTACCTATCTGTATCTATCTATCTACCTAGCTACCTATATGTATCTATCAATCTACCTACCTACCTATCTGTATCTATCAATCTACCTACCTACCTATCTCTATCTATCTACCTACCTACCTATCTCTATCTATCTATCTACCTACCTACCTACCTATCTGTATCTATCTATCTACCTACCTACCTATCTGTACCTATCTATCTACCTACCTACCTATCTGTATTTACCTAACTACCTACCTATCTGTATCTATCTATCTACCTACCAATCTTTATGTATCATTCTACCTACCTACCTATCTCTATCTATCTATTTACCTACCTACCTATCTCTATCTATCTATTTACCTACCTACCTATCTGTATCTATCAATCTACCTACCTACCTATCTCTATCTATCTATCTACCTAACTACCTATCTGTATTTATCTACCTACCTACCTATCTGTATCTATCAATCTACCTGCCTACCTATCTGTATCTATCAATCTACCTACCTACCTATCTCTATCTATCTACCTACCTACCTACCTACCTATCTCTATCTATCTACCTACCTACCTACCTATCTGTATTTATCTATCTGCCTACCTACCTATCTGTATCTATCAATCTACCTACCTACCTATCGGTAACTATCAATCTACCTACCTACCTATCTGTATCTATCAATCTACCTACCTACCTATCTGTATCTATCAATCTACCTGCCTACCTATCTCTATCTATCTATCTACCTACGTACCTATCTCTATCTATCTACCTACCTACCTATCTGTATCTATCTATCTACCTACCTATCTATCTATCAATCTACCTACCTACCTATCTGTATCTATCAATCTACCTACCTACCTATCTCTATCTATCTATATACCTACCTACCTATCTGTATCTATCAATCTACCTACCTACCTATCTGTATCTATCAATCTACCTGCCTACCTATCTCTATCTATCTACCTACCTACCTATCTCTATATATCTACCTACCTACCTACCTATCTGTATCTATCTATCTACCTACCTATCTATATCTATCAATCTACCTACCTACCTATCTCTATCTATCTATTTACCTACCTACCTATCTGTATCTATCTATCTACCTACCTACCTATCTGTATCTATCAATCTACCTACCTACCTATCTGTATCTATCAATCTACCTACCTACCTATCTGTATCTATCAATCTACCTGCCTACCTATCTCTATCTATCTATCTACCTATCTACCTATCTCTATATATCTACCTACCTACCTACCTATCTGTATTTATCTACCTACCTACCTATCTGTATCTATCTACCTACCTACCTATCTGTATCTATCTATCTACCTAGCTACCTATATGTATCTATCAATCTACCTACCTACCTATCTCTATCTATCTATCTACCTACCTACATATCTCTATCTATCTACCTACCTACCTACCTATCTGTATCTATCTATCTACCTAGCTACCTATATGTATCTATCAATCTACCTACCTACCTATCTATATCTATCAATCTACCTACCTACCTATCTCTATCTACCTACCTACCTATCTCTATCTATCTACCTACCTACCTACCTATCTGTATCTATCTATCTATCTACCTACCTATCTGTATCTATCTACCTACCTACCTATCTGTATCTATCTATCTACCTAGCTACCTATCTGTATCTATCAATCTACCTACCTACCTATCTGTATCTATCAATCTACCTACCAACCTATCTCTATCTGTCTACCTACCTACCTACCTATCTGTATCTATCTCTCTACCTACCTACCTATCTATCTGTATCTATCTACCTACCTACGTATCTGTATCTATCTATCTATCTACCTACCTACCTATCTGTATCTATCTACCTACCTACCTATCTGTATCTATCTATCTACCTACCTACCTATCTGTATCTATCAATCTACCTACCTACCTATCTGTATCTATCAATCTACCTACCTACGTATCTCTATCTATCCATCTACCTAACTACCTATCTGTATTTATCTATCTACCTACCTACCTATCTGTATCTATCTATCTACCTACCTACCTATCTGTATCTATCAATCTACCTACCTACCTATCTGTATCTATCAATCTACCTACCTACCTATCTCTATCTATCTACCTACCTACCTATCTATATCTATCTACCTACCTATTTGTATCTATCTACCTACCTACCTATCTGTATCTATCTATCTACCTAGCTACCTATCTGTATCTATCAATCTACCTACCTACCTATCTGTATCTATCAATCTACCTACCTACCTATCTCTATCTGTCTACCTACCTACCTACCTATATGTATCAATCTCTCTACCTACCTACCTATCTATCTGTATCTATCTACCTACCTACCTATCTGTATCTATCTATCTACCTACCTACCTATCTCTATCTATCTATCTACCTACCTACCTATCTGTATCTATCAATCTACCTACCTACCTATCTCTATCTATCTATTTACCTACCTACCTATGTCTATCTATCTACCTACCTACCTACCTATCTGTATCTATCTATCTATCTACCTATCTATCTATCTATCTATCTACCTACCTACCTACCTATCTGTATCTATCTACCTACCGACCTATCTGTATCTATCTACCTACCTACCTACCTATCTGTATCTATCTATCTACCTAGCTACCTATATGTATCTATCAATCTACCTACCTACCTATCTGTATCTATCAATCTACCTACCTACCTATCTCTATCTATCTATCTATCTATCTATCTATCTATCTATCTATCTATCTATCTATCTATCTATCTACCTACCTATCTCTATCTATCTATCTACCTACCTACTACCTATCTGTATCTATCTATCTACCTACCTACCTATCTGTACCTATCTATCTACCTATCTACCTATCTGTATTTATCTACCTACCTACCTATCTGTATCTAGCTATCTACCTACCAATGTGTATCTATCATTCTACCTACCTACCTATCTCTATCTATCTATTTACCTACCTACCTATCTGTATCTATCTATTTACCTACCTACCTATCTCTATCTATCTACCTACATACCTACCTATCTGTATCTATCTACCTACCTACCTACCTATCTGTATTTATCTATCTACCTACCTACCAATCTGTATCTATCAATCTACCTACCTACCTATCTGTATCTATCAATCTACCTACCTACCTATCTCTATATATCTACCTACCTACCTACCTATCTCTATCTATCTATTTACCTACCTACCTATCTCTATCTATCTATTTACCTACCTACCTATCTCTATCTATCTACCTGCCTACCTACCTATCTGTATCTATCTATCTGCCTACCTACCTATCTGTATTTATCTACCTACCTACCTATCTGTATCTATCAATCTACCTACCTACCTATCTCTATCTATCAATCTACCTACCTACCTATCTCTATCTATCTATTTACCTACCTACCTATCTGTATCAATCTATCTACCTACCTTCCTATCTGTATCTATCTACCTACCTACCTATCTGTATCTATCCATCTACCTACCTACCTATCTGTATCTATCAATCTACCTACCTACCTATCTCTATCTGTCTACCTACCTACCTACCTATCTGTATCTATCTATCTATCTACCTACCTACCTATCTGTATCTATCTACCTACCTACCTATCTGTATCTATCTATCTATCTACCTACCTACCTATCTGTATCTATCTACCTACCTACCTATCTGTATCTATCTATCTACCTACCTACCTATCTGTATCTATCAATCGACCTACCTACCTATCTGTATCTATCAATCTACCTACCTACCTATCTCTATCTATCTATCTACCTAACTACCTATCTGTATTTATCTATCTACCTACCTACCTATCTGTTTCTATCTACCTACCTACCTATCTGTATCTATCTACCTACCTACCTATCTCTATCTATCTACCTACCTACCTACCTACCTATCTGTATCTATCTATCTACCTACCTACCTATCTGTATTTATCTACCTACCTACCTATCTGTATCTATCTATCTACCTACCTACCTATCTCTATCTATTTACCTACCTACCTATCTCTATCTATCTACCTACCTACCTACCTATCTGTATCTATATATCTATCTACCTACCTATCTGTATCTATCTACCTACCTACCTATCTGTATCTATCTATCTACCTAGCTACCTATATGTATCTATCAATCTACCTACCTACCTATCTGTATCTATCAATCTACCTACCTACCTATCTCTATCTATCTACCTACCTACCTATCTGTATCTATCTATCTACCTACCTACCTATCTGTACCTATCTATCTACCTACCTACCTATCTGTATTTATCTACCTACCTACCTATCTGTATCTAGCTATCTACCTACCAATCTGTATCTATCATTCTACCTACCTACCTATCTCTATCTATCTATTTACCTCCCTACCTATCTCTATTTACCTACCTACCTATCTCTATCTATCTACCTACATACCTACCTATCTGTATCTATCTACCTACCTACCTACCTATCTGTATTTATCTATCTACCTACCTACCTATCTGTATCTATCAATCTACCTACCTACCTATCTGTATCTATCAATCTACCTACCTACCTATCTCTATATATCTACCTACCTACCTACCTATCTCTATCTATCTATTTACCTATCTACCTACCTATCTGTATCTATCTACCTACCTACCTATCTCTATCTATCTACCTACCTACCTACTTACCTATCTGTATCTATCTATCTACCTACCTACCTATCTGTATTTATCTACCTACCTACCTATCTGTATCTATCTATCTACCTACCTACCTATCTCTATCTATCTACCTACCTACCTACCTATCTGTATCTATATATCTATCTACCTACCTATCTGTATCTATCTTCCTACCTACCTATCTGTATCTATCTATCTACCTAGCTACCTATATGTATCTATCAATCTACCTACCTACCTATCTGTATCTATCAATCTACCTACCTACCTATCTCTATCTATCTACCTACCTACCTATCTCTATCTATCTATCTACCTACCTACCTACCTATCTGTATCTATCTATCTACCTACCTACCTATCTGTACCTATCTATCTACCTACCTACCTATCTGTACCTATCTATCTACCTACCTACCTATCTGTATTTACCTAACTACCTACCTATCTGTATCTATCTATCTACCTACCAATCTGTATGTATCATTCCACCTACCTACCTATCTCTATCTATCTATTTACCTACCTACCTATCTCTATCTATCTATTTACCTACCTACCTATCTGTATCTATCAATCTACCTACCTACCTATCTCTATCTATCTATCTACCTAACTACCTATCTGTATTTATCTATCTACCTACCTACCTATCTGTATCTATCTATCTACCTACCTACTTATCTGTATCTATCAATCTACCTACCTACCTATCTGTATCTATCAATCTACCTACCTACCTATCTCTATCTATCTACCTACCTACCTACCTACCTATCTCTATCTATCTACCTACCTACCTACCTATCTGTATTTATCTATCTGCCTACCTACCTATCTGTATCTATCAATCTACCTACCTACCTATCTGTATCTATCAATCTACCTACCTACCTATCTGTATCTATCAATCTACCTGCCTACCTATCTCTATCTATCTATCTACCTACGTACCTATCTCTATCTATCTACCTACCTACCTATCTGTATCTATCTACCTACCTACCTACCTATCTGTATTTATCTACCTACCTACCTATCTGTATCTATCTATCTACCTACCTATCTGTATCTATCAATCTACCTACCTACCTATCTGTATCTATCAATCTACCTACCTACCTATCTCTATCTATCTATCTACCTAACTACCTATCTGTATTTATCTATCTACCTACCTACCTATCTGTATCTATCTATCTACCTACCTACCTATCTGTATCTATCAATCTACCTGCCTACCTATCTCTATCTATCTATCTACCTACCTACCTATCTCTATATATCTACCTACCTACCTACCTATCTGTATCTATCTATCTACCTACCTATCTATATCTATCAATCTACCTACCTACCTATCTCTATCTATCTATTTACCTACCTACCTATCTCTATCTATCTACCTACCTACCTACCTATCTCTATCTATCTACCTACCTACCTACCTATCTGTATTTATCTATCTGCCTACCTACCTATCTGTATCTATCAATCTACCTACCTACCTATCGGTAACTATCAATCTACCTACCTACCTATCTGTATCTATCAATCTACCTACCTACCTATCTGTATCTATCAATCTACCTGCCTACCTATCTCTATCTATCTATCTACCTACGTACCTATCTCTATCTATCTACCTACCTACCTATCTGTATCTATCTACCTACCTACCTACCTATCTGTATTTATCTACCTACCTACCTACCTGTATCTATCTATCTACCTACCTATCTGTATCTATCAATCTACCTACCTACCTATCTGTATCTATCAATCTACCTACCTACCTATCTCTATCTATCTATCTACCTAACTACCTATCTGTATTTATCTATCTACCTACCTACCTATCTGTATCTATCTATCTACCTACCTACCTATCTGTATCTATCAATCTACCTACCTACCTATCTGTATCTATCAATCTACCTGCCTACCTATCTCTATCTATCTATCTACCTACCTACCTATCTCTATATATCTACCTACCTACCTACCTATCTGTATTTATCTACCTACCTACCTATCTGTATCTATCTACCTACCTACCTATCTGTATCTATCTATCTACCTAGCTACCTATATGTATCTATCAATCTACCTACCTACCTATCTCTATCTATCTATCTACCTACCTACCTATCTCTATCTATCTATCTACCTACCTACCTACCTATCTGTATCTATCTATCTACCTACCTACCTATCTGTACCTATCTATCTACCTACCTACCTATCTGTATTTATCTACCTACCTACCTAGCTGTATCTATCTATCTACCTACCAATCTGTATCTATCATTCTACCTACCTACCTATCTCTATCTATCTATTTACCTACCTACCTATCTGTATCTATCAATCTACCTACCTACCTATCTCTATATATCTACCTACCTACCTATCTCTATATATCTACCTACCTACCTACCTATCTGTATTTATCTACCTACCTACCTATCTGTATCTATCTACCTAGCTACCTATATGTATCTATCAATCTACCTACCTACCTATCTATATCTATCAATCTACCTACCTACCTATCTCTATCTATCTACCTACCTACCTATCTCTATCTATCTATCTACCTACCTACCTACCTATCTGTATCTATCTATCTACCTACCTACCTATCTGTACCTATCTATCTACCTACCTACCTATCTGTATTTATCTACCTACCTACCTAGCTGTATCTATCTATCTACCTACCAATCTGTATCTATCATTCTACCTACCTACCTATCTCTATCTATCTATTTACCTACCTACCTATCTGTATCTATCAATCTACCTACCTACCTATCTCTATATATCTATCTACCTACCTACCTATCTCTATATATCTACCTACCTACCTACCTATCTGTATCTATCTACCTACCTATCTATATCTATCAATCTACCTACCTACCTATCTTTATCTATTTACCTACCTACCTATCTCTATCTATCTACCTACCTACCTACCTATCTGTATCTATCTACCTACCTACCTATCTGTATCTATCTATCTACCTAGCTACCTATATGTATCTATTAATCTACCTACCTACCTATCTGTATCTATCAATCTACCTACCTACCTATCTCTATCTATCTATCTACCTACCTACCTACCTATCTGTATCTATCTATCTACCTAGCTACCTATATGTATCTATCAATCTACCTACCTACCTATCTATAACTATCAATCTACCTACCTACCTATCTCTGTCTATCTACCTACCTACCTATCTCTATCTATCTAACTACCTACCTACCTACCTATCTGTATCTATCTATCTACCTACCTACCTATCTGTACCTATCTATCTACCTACCTACCTATCTGTATTTATCTACCTACCTACCTATCTGTATCTATCTATCTACCTACCAATCTGTATCTATCATTCTACCTACCTACCTATCTCTATCTATCTATCTACCTACCTACCTATCTGTATCTATCTATCTACCTACCTACCTATCTGTATCTATCAATCTACCTACCTACCTATCTGTATCTATCAATCTACCTACCTACCTATCTCTATCTGTCTACCTACCTACCTACCTATCTGTATCTATCTATCTACCTACCTACCTACCTATCTGTATCTATCTACCTACCTACCTATCTGTATCTATCTACCTACCTACCTATCTGTATCTATCTATCTACCTACCTACCTATCTGTATCTATCAATCTACCTACCTACCTATCTGTATCTATCAATCTACCTACCTACCTATCTGTATCTATCTACCTAACTACCTATCTGTATTTATCTATCTACCTACCTACCTATCTGTATCTATCTATCTACCTACCTATCTGTATCTATCAATCTACCTACCTACCTATCTGTATCTATCAATCTACCTACCTACCTATCTCTATCTATCTATCTACCTAACTACCTATCTGTATTTATCTACCTACCTACCTACCTATCTGTATTTATCTATCTACCTACCTACCTATCTGTATCTATCAATCTACCTACCTACCTATCTGTATCTATCAATCTACCTACCTACCTATCTGTATCTATCAATCTACCTACCTACCTATCTCTATATATCTAGCTACCTACCTATCTCTATCTATCTATCTACCTACCTACCTATCTGTATCTATCAATCTACCTACCTACCTATCTCTATCTATCTATTTACCTACCTACCTATCTCTATCTATCTACCTACCTACCTACCTATCTGTATCTATCTATCTATCTACCTACCTATCTGTATCTATCTACCTACCTACCTATCTGTATCTATCTATCTACCTAGCTACCTATATGTATCTATCAATCTACCTACCTACCTATCTGTATCTATCAATCTACCTGCCTACCTATCTCTATCTATCTATCTACCTACCTACCTATCTCTATCTATCTATCTACCTACCTACCTATCTCTATCTATCTATCTACCTACCTACCTACCTATCTGTATCTATCTATCTACCTAGCTACCTATATGTATCTATCAATCTACCTACCTACCTATCTATATCTATCAATCTACCTACCTACCTATCTCTATCTATCTACCTACCTACCTATCTCTATCTATCTATCTACCTACCTACCTACCTATGTGTATCTATCTATCTACCTACCTACCTATCTGTACCTATCTATCTACCTACCTACCTATCTGTATTTATCTACCTACCTACCTAGCTGTATCTATCTATCTACCTACCAATCTGTATCTATCATTCTACCTACCTACCTATCTCTATCTATCTATTTACCTACCTACCTATCTCTATCTATCTATTTACCTACCTACCTATCTGTATCTATCAATCTACCTACCTACCTATCTCTATATATCTATCTACCTACCTACCTATCTCTATATATCTACCTACCTACCTACCTATCTGTATCTATCTATCTACCTACCTATCTATATCTATCAATCTACCTACCTACCTATCTCTATCTATCTATTTACCTACCTACCTATCTCTATCTATCTACCTACCTACCTACCTATCTGTATCTATCTACCTACCTATCTGTATCTATCTACCTACCTACCTATCTGTATCTATCTATCTACCTAGCTACCTATATGTATCTATTAATCTACCTACCTACCTATCTGTATCTATCAATCTACCTACCTACCTATCTCTATCTATCTATCTACCTACCTACCTACCTATCTGTATCTATCTATCTACCTAGCTACCTATATGTATCGATCAATCTACCTACCTACCTATCTATATCTATCAACCTACCTACCTACCTATCTCTATCTATCTACCTACCTACCTATCTCTATCTATCTAACTACCTACCTACCTATCTGTATCTATCTATCTACCTACCTACCTATCTGTACCTATCTATCTACCTACCTACCTATCTGTATTTATCTACCTACCTACCTATCTGTATCTATCTATCTACCTACCAATCTGTATCTATCATTCTACTTACCTACCTATCTCTATCTATCTATCTACGTACCTACCTATCTGTATCTATCTATCTACCTACCTACCTATCTGTATCTATCAATCTACCTACCTACCTATCTGTATCTATCAATCTACCTACCTACCTATCTCTATCTGTCTACCTACCTACCTACCTATCTGTATCTATCTATCTACCTACCTACCTACCTATCTGTATCTATCTACCTACCTACCTATCTGTATCTATCTATCTACCTACCTACCTATCTGTATCTATCTACCTACCTACCTATCTGTATCTATCTATCTACCTACCTACCTATCTGTATCTATCAATCTACCTACCTACCTATCTGTATCTATCAATCTACCTACCTACCTATCTGTATCTATCTATCTACCTAACTACCTATCTGTATTTATCTATCTACCTACCTACCTATCTGTATCTATCTATCTGCCTACCTATCTGTATCTATCAATCTACCTACCTACCTATCTGTATCTATCAATCTACCTACCTACCTATCTCTATCTATCTATCTACCTAACTACCTATCTGTATTTATCTACCTACCTACCTATCTGTATTTATCTATCTACCTACCTACCTATCTGTATCTATCAATCTACCTACCTACATATCTGTATCTAACAATCTACCTACCTACCTATCTGTATCTATCAATCTACCTACCTACCTATCTCTATATATCTAGCTACCTACCTATCTCTATCTATCTATCTACCTACCTACCTATCTGTATCTATCAATCTACCTACCTACCTATCTCTATCTATCTATTTACCTACCTACCTATCTCTATCTATCTACCTACCTACCTACCTATCTGTATCTATCTATCTATCTACCTACCTATCTGTATCTATCTACCTACATACCTATCTGTATCTATCTATCTACCTAGCTACCTATATGTATCTATCAATCTACCTACCTACCTATCTGTATCTATCAATCTACCTGCCTACCTATCTCTATCTATCTATCTACCTACCTATCTATCTCTATCTATCTACCTACCTACCTACCTATCTGTATCTATCTACCTACCTACCTACCTATCTGTATTTATCTACCTACCTACCTATCTGTATCTATCTATCTATCTACCTATCTGTATCTATCAATCTTCCTACCTACCTATCTCTATCTATCTATTTACCTACCTACCTATCTCTATCTATCTACCTACCTACCTACCTATCTGTATCTATCTACCTACCTATCTGTATCTATCTACCTACCTACCTATCTGTATTTATCTACCTACCTACCTATCTGTATCTATCTATCTACCTACCAATCTGTATCTATCATTCTACCTACCTACCTATCTCTATCTATCTATTTACCTACCTACCTATCTGTATCTATCAATCTACCTGCCTACCTATCTCTATCTATCTATCTACCTACCTACCTATCTCTATCTATCTACCTACCTACCTACCTATCTGTATCTATCTACCTACCTACCTACCTATCTGTATTTATCTACCTACCTACCTATCTGTATCTATCTATCTACCTACCTATCTGTATCTATCAATCTACCTACCTACCTATCTGTATCTATCAATCTACCTACCTACCTATCTCTATCTATCTACCTAACTACCTATCTGTATTTATCTATCTACCTACCTACCTATCTGTATCTATCTATCTACCTACCTACCTATCTGTATCTATCAATCTACCTACCTACCTATCTGTATCTATCAATCTACCTGCCTACCTATCTCTATCTATCTATCTACCTACCTACCTATCTCTATCTATCTACCTACCTACCTACCTATCTGTATCTATCTACCTACCTACCTACGTATCTGTATTTATCTACCTACCTACCTATCTGTATCTATCTATCTACCTACCTATCTGTATCTATCAATCTACCTACCTACCTATCTCTATCTATCTATTTACCTACCTACCTATCTCTATCTATCTACCTACCTACCTACCTATCTGTATCTATCTATCTATCTACCTACCTATCTCTATCTATCTACCTACCTACCTATCTGTATCTATCTATCTACCTAGCTACCTATATGTATCTATCAATCTACCTACCTACCTATCTGTATCTATCTACCTACCTACCTATCTCTATCTATCTATCTATCTATCTACCTACCTACCTATCTCTATCTATCTATCTACCTACCTACCTACCTATCTGTATCTATCTATCTACCTACCTACCTATCTGTACCTATCTATCTACCTACCTACCTATCTGTATTTATCTACCTACCTACCTATCTGTATCTATCTATCTACCTACCAATCTGTATCTATCATTCTACCTACCTACCTATCTCTATCTATCTATTTACCTACCTACCTATCTCTATCTATCTATTTACCTACCTACCTATCTGTATCTATCAATCTACCTACCTACCTATCTCTATATATCTACCTACCTACCTACCTATCTCTATCTATCTATTTACCTACCTACCTATCTCTATCTATCTATTTACCTACCTACCTATCTCTATCTATCTAGCTACCTACCTATCTGTATCTATCTATCTATCTACCTATCTGTATCTATCAATCTTCCTACCTACCTATCTCTATCTATCTATTTACCTACCTACCTATCTCTATCTATCTACCTACCTACCTACCTATCTGTATCTATCTACCTACCTACCTATATGTATCTATCTATCTACCTAGCTACCTATATGTATCTATCAATCTACCTACCTACCTATCTGTATCTATCAATCTACCTACCTACCTATCTCTATCTATCTATCGACCTAACTACCTATCTGTATTTATCTATCTACCTACCTACCTATCTGTATCTATCTATCTACCTACCTACCTATCTGTATCTATCAATCTACCTACCTACCTATCTGTATCTATCAATCTACCTACATACCTATCTCTATCTATCTACCTACCTACCTACCTATCTCTATCTATCTACCTACCTACCTACCTATCTGTATTTATCTATCTACCTACCTACCTATCTGTATCTATCAATCTACCTACCTACCTATCTGTATCTATCAATCTACCTACCTACCTACCTATCTCTATATATCTAGCTACCTACCTATCTCTATCTATCTATCTACCTACCTACCTATCTCTATCTATCTACCTACCTACCTACCTATCTCTATCTATCTATTTACCTAACTACCTATCTCTATCTATCTACCTACCTACCTACCTATCTGTATCTATCTACCTACCTATCTGTATCTATCTACCTACCTACCTATCTGTATCTATCTATCTACCTAGCTACCTATATGTATCTATCAATCTACCTACCTACCTATCTGTATCTATCAATCTACCTGCCTACCTATCTCTATCTATCTATCTACCTACCTACCTATCTCTATGTATCTACCTACCTACCTACCTATCTGTATCTATCTACCTACCTACCAACCTATCTGTATTTATCTACCTACCTACCTATCTGTATCTATCTATCTACCTACCTATCTGTATCTATCAATCTACCTACCTACCTATCTGTATCTATCAATCTACCTACCTACCTATCTCTATCTATCTATCTACCTAACTACCTATCTGTATTTATCTATCTACCTACCTACCTATCTGTATCTATCTATCTACCTACCTACCTATCTGTATCTATCAATCTACCTACCTACCTATCTGTATCTATCAATCTACCTGCCTACCTATCTCTATCTATCTATCTATCTACCTACCTACCTATCTCTATCTATCTACCTACCTACCTACCTATCTGTATCTATCTACCTACCTACCTACCTATCTGTATTTATCTACCTACCTACCTATCTGTATCTATCTATCTACCTACCTATCTGTATCTATCAATCTACCTACCTACCTATCTCTATCTATCTATTTACCTACCTACCTATCTCTATCTATCTACCTACCTACCTACCTATCTGTATCTATCTACCTACCTATCTGTATCTATCTACCTACCTACCTATCTGTTTCTATCTATCTACCTAGCTACCTATATGTATCTATCAATCTACCTACCTACCTATCTGTATCTATCAATCTACCTACCTACCTATCTCTATCTATCTATCTACCTACCTACCTATCTCTATCTATCTATCTACCTACCTACCTACCTATCTGTATCTATCTATCTACCTACCTACCTATCTGTACCTATCTATCTACCTACCTACCTATCTGTATTTATCTACCTACCTACCTATCTGTATCTATCTATCTACCTACCAATCTGTATCTATCATTCTACCTACCTACCTATCTCTATCTATCTATTTACCTACCTACCTATCTGTATCTATCAATCTACCTACCTACCTATCTCTATATATCTACCTACCTACCTACCTATCTCTATCTATCTATTTACCTACCTACCTATCTCTATCTATCTATTTACCTACCTACCTATCTCTATCTATCTACCTACCTACCTACCTATCTGTATCTATCTATCTACCTACCTACCTATCTGTATTTATCTACCTACCTACCTATCTGTATCTATCAATCTACCTACCTACCTATCTGTATCTATCAATCTACCTACCTACCTATCTCTATCTGTCTACCTACCTACCTACCTATCTGTATCTATCTATCTATCTACCTACCTACCTATCTGTATCTATCTACCTACCTACCTATCTGTATCTATCTATCTATCTACCTACCTACCTATCTGTATCTATCTACCTACCTACCTATCTGTATCTATCTATCTACCTACCTACCTATCTGTATCTATCTATCTACCTACCAATCTGTATCTATCATTCTACCTACCTACCTATCTCTATCTATCTATTTACCTACCTACCTATCTCTATCTATCTATTTACCTACCTACCTATCTGTATCTATCAATCTACCTACCTACCTATCTCTATATATCTACCTACCTACCTACCTATCTCTATCTATCTATTTACCTACCTACCTATCTCTATCTATCTATTTACCTACCTACCTATCTCTATCTATCTACCTACCTACCTATCTGTATCTATCTATCTATCTACCAATCTGTATCTATCAATCTTCCTACCTACCTATCTCTATCTATCTATTTACCTACCTACCTATCTCTATCTATCTACCTACCTACCTACCTATCTGTATCTATCTATCTACCTACCTATCTGTATCTATCTACCTACCTACCTATCTGTATCTATCTATCTACCTAGCTACCTATATGTATCTATCAATCTACCTACCTACCTATCTGTATCTATCAATCTACCTGCCAACCTATCTCTATCTATCTATCTACCTACCTACCTATCTCTATGTATCTACCTACCTACCTACCTATCTGTATCTATCTACCTACCTACCAACCTATCTGTATTTATCTACCTACCTACCTATCTGTATCTATCTATCTACCTACCTATCTGTATCTATCAATCTACCTACCTACCTATCTGTATCTATCAATCTACCTACCTACCTATCTCTATCTATCTATCTACCTAACTACCTATCTGTATTTATCTATCTACCTACCTACCTATCTGTATCTATCAATCTACCTACCTACCTATCTGTATCTATCAATCTACCTACCTACCTATCTGTATCTATCAATCTACCTACCTACCTATCTCTATATATCTAGCTACCTACCTATCTCTATCTATCTATCTACCTACCTACCTATCTGTATCTATCAATCTACCTACCGACCTATCTCTATCTATCTATTTACCTACCTACCTATCTCTATCTATCTACCTACCTACCTACCTATCTGTATCTATCTATCTATCTACCTACCTATCTGTATCTATCTACCTACCTACCTATCTGTATCTATCTATCTACCTAGCTACCTATATGTATCTATCAATCTACCTACCTACCTATCTGTATCTATCAATCTACCTGCCTACCTATCTCTATCTATCTATCTACCTACCTATCTATCTCTATCTATCTACCTACCTACCTACCTATCTGTATCTATCTACCTACCTACCTACCTATCTGTATTTATCTACCTACCTACCTATCTGTATCTATCTATCTACGTACCAATCTGTATCTATCATTCTACCTACCTACCTATCTCTATCTATCTATTTACCTACCTACCTATCTGTATCTATCAATCTACCTGCCTACCTATCTCTATCTATCTATGTACCTACCTACCTATCTCTATCTATCTACCTACCTATCTACCTATCTGTATCTATCTACCTACCTACCTACCTATCTGTATTTATCTACCTACCTACCTATCTGTATCTATCTATCTACCTACCTATCTGTATCTATCAATCTACCTACCTACCTATCTGTATCTATCAATCTACCTACCTACCTATCTCTATCTATCTACCTAACTACCTATCTGTATTTATCTATCTACCTACCTACCTATCTGTATCTATCTATCTACCTACCTACCTATCTGTATCTATCAATCTACCTACCTACCTATCTGTATCTATCAATCTACCTGCCTACCTATCTCTATCTATCTATCTACCTACCTACCTATCTCTATCTATCTACCTACCTACCTACCTATCTGTATCTATCTACCTACCTACCTACCTATCTGTATTTCTCTACCTACCTACCTATCTGTATCTATCTATCTACCTACCTATCTGTATCTATCAATCTACCTACCTACCTATCTCTATCTATCTATTTACCTACCTACCTATCTCTATCTATCTACCTACCTACCTACCTATCTTTATCTATCTATCTATCTACCTACCTATCTGTATCTATCTACCTACCTACCTATCTGTATCTATCTATCTACCTAGCTACCTATATGTATCTATCAATCTACCTACCTACCTATCTGTATCTATCTACCTACCTACCTATCTCTATCTATCCATCTATCTACCTACCTACCTATCTCTATCTATCTATCTACCTACCTACCTACCTATCTGTATCTATCTACCTACCTACCTATCTGTACCTATCTATCTACCTACCTATCTATCTGTATTTATCTACCTACCTACCTATCTGTATCTATCTATCTACCTACCAATCTGTATCTATCATTCTACCTACCTACCTATCTCTATCTATCTATTTACCTACCTACCTATCTCTATCTATCTATTTACCTACCTACCTATCTGTATCTTTCAATCTACCTACCTACCTATCTCTATATATCTACCTACCTACCTACCTATCTCTATCTATCTATTTACCTACCTACCTATCTCTATCTATTTATTTACCTACCTACCTATCTCTATCTATATAGCTACCTACCTATCTGTATCTATCTATCTATCTACCTATCTCTATCTATCAATCTTCCTACCTACCTATCTCTATCTATCTATTTACCTACCTACCTATCTCTATCTATCTACCTACCTACCTATCTGTATCTATCTACCTACCTATCTGTATCTATCTACCTACCTACCTATATGTATCTATTTATCTACCTAGCTACCTATATGTATCTATCAATCTACCTACCTACCTATCTGTATCTATCAATCTACCTACCTATCTGTATCTATCACTCTACCTACCTACCTATCTGTATCTATCAATCTACCTACCTACCTATCTCTATCTGTCTACCTACCTACCTACCTATCTGTATCTATCTATCTATCTACCTACCTACCTATCTGTATCTATCTACCTACCTACCTATCTGTATCTATCTATCTACCTAGCTACCTATATGTATCTATCAATCTACCTACCTACCTATCTGTATCTATCAATCTACCTACCTACCTATCTCTATCTATCTATCTACCTACCTACCTATCTGTATCTATCTACCTACCTACCTATCTGTATCTATCTATCTATCTACCTACCTACCTATCTGTATCTATCTACCTACCTACCTATCTGTATCTATCTATCTACCTACCTACCTATCTGTATCTATCTATCTACCTACCAATCTGTATCTATCATTCTACCTACCTACCTATCTCTATCTATCTATTTACCTACCTACCTATCTCTATCTATCTATTTACCTACCTACCTATCTGTATCTATCAATCTACCTACCTACCTATCTCTATATATCTACCTACCTACCTACCTATCTCTATCTATCTATTTACCTACCTACCTATCTCTATCTATCTATTTACCTACCTACCTATCTCTATCTATCTACCTACCTACCTATCTGTATCTATCTATCTATCTACCAATCTGTATCTATCAATCTTCCTACCTACCTATCTCTATCTATCTATTTACCTACCTACCTATCTCTATCTATCTACCTACCTACCTACCTCTCTGTATCTATCTACCTACCTATCTGTATCTATCTACCTACCTACCTATCTGTATCTATCTATCTACCTAGCTACCTATATGTATCTATCAATCTACCTACCTACCTATCTGTATCTATCAATCTACCTGCCTACCTATCTCTATCTATCTACCTACCTACCTATCTCTATGTATCTACCTACCTACCTACCTATCTGTATCTATCTACCTAACTACCAACCTATCTGTATTTATCTACCTACCTACCTATCTGTATCTATCTATCTACCTACCTATCTGTATCTATCAATCTACCTACCTACCTATCTGTATCTATCAATCTACCTACCTACCTATCTCTATCTAACTATCTACCTAACTACCTATTTGTATTTATCTATCTACCTACCTACCTATCTGTATCTATCTATCTACCTACCTACCTATCTGTATCTATCAATCTATCTACCTACCTATCTGTATCTATCAATCTACCTGCCTACCTATCTCTATCTATCTATCTACCTACCTACCTATCTCTATCTATCTACCTACCTACCTACCTATCTGTATCTATCTACCTACCTACCTACCTATCTGTATTTATCTACCTACCTACCTATCTGTATCTATCTATCTACCTACCTATTTGTATCTATCAATCTACCTACCTACCTATCTCTATCTATCTATTTACCTACCTACCTATCTCTATCTATCTACCTACCTACCTACCTATCTGTATCTATCTATCTACCTACCTATCTGTATCTATCTACCTACCTACCTATCTGTATCTATCTATCTACCTAGCTACCTATATGTATCTATCAATCTACCTCCCTACCTATCTGTATCTATCTACCTACCTACCTATCTCTATCTATCTATCTACCTACCTACCTATCTCTATCTATCTATCTACCTACCTACCTACCTATCTGTATCTATCTATCTACCTACGTACCTATCTGTACCTATCTATCTACCTACCTACCTATCTGTATTTATCTACCTACCTACCTATCTGTATCTACCTACCTACCTACCTATCTCTATCTATCTACCTACCTACCTACCTATCTGTATTTATCTATCTACCTACCTACCTATCTGTATCTATCAATCTACCTACCTACCTATCTGTATCTATCAATCTACCTACCTACCTACCTATCTCTATCTATCTAGCTACCTACCTATCTCTATCTATCTATCTACCTACCTACCTATCTCTATCTATCTACCTACCTACCTACCTATCTCTATCTATCTATTTACCTAACTACCTATCTCTATCTATCTACCTACCTACCTACCTATCTGTATCTATCTATCTATCTACCTACCTATCTGTATCTATCTACCTACCTACCTATCTGTATCTATCTATATACCTAGCTACCTATATGTATCTATCAATCTACCTACCTACCTATCTGTATCTATCAATCTACCTGCCTACCTATCTCTATCTATCTATCTACCTACCTACCTATCTCTATGTATCTACCTACCTACCTACCTATCTGTATCTATCTACCTACCTACCTACCTATCTGTATTTATCTACCTACCTACCTATCTGTATCTATCAATCTACCTACCTACCTATCTCTATCTATCAATCTACCTACCTACCTATCTCTATCTATCTATTTACCTACCTACCTATCTGTATCAATCTATCTACCTACCTACCTATCTGTATCTATCTACCTACCTACCTATCTGTATCTATCAATCTACCTACCTACCTATCTGTATCTATCAATCTACCTACCTACCTATCTCTATCTGTCTACCTACCTACCTACCTATCTGTATCTATCTATCTATCTACCTACCTACCTATCTGTATCTATCTACCTACCTACCTATCTGTATCTATCTATCTATCTACCTACCTACCTATCTGTATCTATCTACCTACCTACCTATCTGTATCTATCTATCTACCTACCTACCTATCTGTATCTATCTATCTACCTACCAATCTGTATCTATCATTCTACCTACCTACCTATCTCTATCTATCTACCTACCTACCTATCATTATCTATCTATTTACCTAACTACCTATCTGTATTTATCTACCTACCTACCTACCTACCTATCTGTATTTATCTATCTACCTACCTACCTATCTGTATCTATCAATCTACCTACCTACCTATCTCTATATATCTAGCTACCTACCTATCTCTATCTATCTATCTACCTACCTATCTGTATCTATCAATCTACCTACCTACCTATCTCTATCTATCTATTTACCTACCTACCTATCTCTATCTATCTACCTACCTACCTACCTATCTGTATCTATCTACCTACCTATCTGTATCTATCTACCTACCTACCTATCTGTATCTATCTATCTACCTAGCTACCTATATGTATCTATCAATCTACCTACCTACCTATCTGTATCTATCAATCTACCTGCCTACCTATCTCTATCTATCTATCTACCTACCTATCTATCTCTATCTATCTACCTACCTACCTATCTGTATCTATCTACCTACCTACCTACCTATCTGTATTTATCTACCTACCTACCTATCTGTATCTATCTATCTACCTACCTATCTGTATCTATCAATCTACCTACATACCTATCTGTATCTATCAATCTACCTACCTACCTATCTCTATCTATCTATCTACCTAACTACCTATCTGTATTTATCTATCTACCTACCTACCTATCTGTATCTATCTATCTACCTACCTACCTATCTGTATCTATCTACCTACCTACCTACCTATCTGTATCTATCTACCTACCTACCTATCTGTATCTATCTATCTACCTACCTACCTATCTGTATCTATCTATCTACCTACCAATCTGTATCTATCATTCTACCTACCTACCTATCTCTATCTATCTACCTACCTACCTATCATTATCTATCTATTTACCTAACTACCTATCTGTATTTATCTACCTACCTACCTACCTACCTATCTGTATTTATCTATCTACCTACCTACCTATCTGTATCTATCAATCTACCTACCTACCTATCTCTATATATCTAGCTACCTACCTATCTCTATCTATCTACCTACCTACCTATCTGTATCTATCTATCTATCTACCAATCTGTATCTATCAATCTTCCTACCTACCTATCTCTATCTATCTATTTACCTACCTACCTATCTCTATCTATCTACCTACCTACCTACCTCTCTGTATCTATCTACCTACCTATCTGTATCTATCTACCTACCTACCTATCTGTATCTATCTATCTACCTAGCTACCTATATGTATCTATCAATCTACCTACCTACCTATCTGTATCTATCAATCTACCTGCCTACCTATCTCTATCTATCTACCTACCTACCTATCTCTATGTATCTACCTACCTACCTACCTATCTGTATCTATCTACCTAACTACCAACCTATCTGTATTTATCTACCTACCTACCTATCTGTATCTATCTATCTACCTACCTATCTGTATCTATCAATCTACCTACCTACCTATCTGTATCTATCAATCTACCTACCTACCTATCTCTATCTAACTATCTACCTAACTACCTATTTGTATTTATCTATCTACCTACCTACCTATCTGTATCTATCTATCTACCTACCTACCTATCTGTATCTATCAATCTATCTACCTACCTATCTGTATCTATCAATCTACCTGCCTACCTATCTCTATCTATCTATCTACCTACCTACCTATCTCTATCTATCTACCTACCTACCTACCTATCTGTATCTATCTACCTACCTACCTACCTATCTGTATTTATCTACCTACCTACCTATCTGTATCTATCTATCTACCTACCTATTTGTATCTATCAATCTACCTACCTACCTATCTCTATCTATCTATTTACCTACCTACCTATCTCTATCTATCTACCTACCTACCTACCTATCTGTATCTATCTATCTACCTACCTATCTGTATCTATCTACCTACCTACCTATCTGTATCTATCTATCTACCTAGCTACCTATATGTATCTATCAATCTACCTCCCTACCTATCTGTATCTATCTACCTACCTACCTATCTCTATCTATCTATCTACCTACCTACCTATCTCTATCTATCTATCTACCTACCTACCTACCTATCTGTATCTATCTATCTACCTACGTACCTATCTGTACCTATCTATCTACCTACCTACCTATCTGTATTTATCTACCTACCTACCTATCTGTATCTACCTACCTACCTACCTATCTCTATCTATCTACCTACCTACCTACCTATCTGTATTTATCTATCTACCTACCTACCTATCTGTATCTATCAATCTACCTACCTACCTATCTGTATCTATCAATCTACCTACCTACCTACCTATCTCTATCTATCTAGCTACCTACCTATCTCTATCTATCTATCTACCTACCTACCTATCTCTATCTATCTACCTACCTACCTACCTATCTCTATCTATCTATTTACCTAACTACCTATCTCTATCTATCTACCTACCTACCTACCTATCTGTATCTATCTATCTATCTACCTACCTATCTGTATCTATCTACCTACCTACCTATCTGTATCTATCTATATACCTAGCTACCTATATGTATCTATCAATCTACCTACCTACCTATCTGTATCTATCAATCTACCTGCCTACCTATCTCTATCTATCTATCTACCTACCTACCTATCTCTATGTATCTACCTACCTACCTACCTATCTGTATCTATCTACCTACCTACCTACCTATCTGTATTTATCTACCTACCTACCTATCTGTATCTATCAATCTACCTACCTACCTATCTCTATCTATCAATCTACCTACCTACCTATCTCTATCTATCTATTTACCTACCTACCTATCTGTATCAATCTATCTACCTACCTACCTATCTGTATCTATCTACCTACCTACCTATCTGTATCTATCAATCTACCTACCTACCTATCTGTATCTATCAATCTACCTACCTACCTATCTCTATCTGTCTACCTACCTACCTACCTATCTGTATCTATCTATCTATCTACCTACCTACCTATCTGTATCTATCTACCTACCTACCTATCTGTATCTATCTATCTATCTACCTACCTACCTATCTGTATCTATCTACCTACCTACCTATCTGTATCTATCTATCTACCTACCTACCTATCTGTATCTATCTATCTACCTACCAATCTGTATCTATCATTCTACCTACCTACCTATCTCTATCTATCTACCTACCTACCTATCATTATCTATCTATTTACCTAACTACCTATCTGTATTTATCTACCTACCTACCTACCTACCTATCTGTATTTATCTATCTACCTACCTACCTATCTGTATCTATCAATCTACCTACCTACCTATCTCTATATATCTAGCTACCTACCTATCTCTATCTATCTATCTACCTACCTATCTGTATCTATCAATCTACCTACCTACCTATCTCTATCTATCTATTTACCTACCTACCTATCTCTATCTATCTACCTACCTACCTACCTATCTGTATCTATCTACCTACCTATCTGTATCTATCTACCTACCTACCTATCTGTATCTATCTATCTACCTAGCTACCTATATGTATCTATCAATCTACCTACCTACCTATCTGTATCTATCAATCTACCTGCCTACCTATCTCTATCTATCTATCTACCTACCTATCTATCTCTATCTATCTACCTACCTACCTATCTGTATCTATCTACCTACCTACCTACCTATCTGTATTTATCTACCTACCTACCTATCTGTATCTATCTATCTACCTACCTATCTGTATCTATCAATCTACCTACATACCTATCTGTATCTATCAATCTACCTACCTACCTATCTCTATCTATCTATCTACCTAACTACCTATCTGTATTTATCTATCTACCTACCTACCTATCTGTATCTATCTATCTACCTACCTACCTATCTGTATCTATCTACCTACCTACCTACCTATCTGTATCTATCTACCTACCTACCTATCTGTATCTATCTATCTACCTACCTACCTATCTGTATCTATCTATCTACCTACCAATCTGTATCTATCATTCTACCTACCTACCTATCTCTATCTATTTACCTACCTACCTATCATTATCTATCTATTTACCTAACTACCTATCTGTATTTATCTACCTACCTACCTACCTACCTATCTGTATTTATCTATCTACCTACCTACCTATCTGTATCTATCAATCTACCTACCTACCTATCTCTATATATCTAGCTACCTACCTATCTCTATCTATCTATCTACCTACCTATCTGTATCTATCAATCTACCTACCTACCTATCTCTATCTATCTATTTACCTACCTACCTATCTCTATCTATCTACCTACCTACCTACCTATCTGTATCTATCTACCTACCTATCTGTATCTATCTACCTACCTACCTATCTGTATCTATCTATCTACCTAGCTACCTATATGTATCTATCAATCTACCTACCTACCTATCTGTATCTATCAATCTACCTGCCTACCTATCTCTATCTATCTATCTACCTACCTATCTATCTCTATCTATCTACCTACCTACCTATCTGTATCTATCTACCTACCTACCTACCTATCTGTATTTATCTACCTACCTACCTATCTGTATCTATCTATCTACCTACCTATCTGTATCTATCAATCTACCTACATACCTATCTGTATCTATCAATCTACCTACCTACCTATCTCTATCTATCTATCTACCTAACTACCTATCTGTATTTATCTATCTACCTACCTACCTATCTGTATCTATCTATCTACCTACCTACCTATCTGTATCTATCTACCTACCTACCTACCTATCTGTATTTATCTACCTACCTACCTATCTGTATCTATCTATCTACCTACCTATCTGTATCTATCAATCTACCTACATACCTATCTGTATCTATCAATCTACCTACCTACCTATCTCTATCTATCTATTTACCTACCTACCTATCTCTATCTATCTACCTACCTACCTACCTATCTGTATCTATCTATCTATCTATCTACCTACCTATCTGTATCTATCTACCTACCTACCTATCTGTATCTATCTATCTACCTAGCTACCTATATGTATCTATCAATCTACCTACCTACCTATCTGTATCTATCAATCTACCTGCCTACCTATCTCTATCTATCTATCTACCTACCTATCTATCTCTATCTATCTACCTACCTACCTACCTATCTGTATCTATCTACCTACCTACCTACCTATCTGTATTTATCTACCTACCTACCTATCTGTATCTATCTATCTACCTACCTATCTGTATCTATCAATCTACCTACCTACCTATCTGTATCTATCAATCTACCTACCTACCTATCTCTATCTATCTATCTACCTAACTACCTATCTGTATTTATCTATCTACCTACCTACCTATCTGTATCTATCTACCTACCTACCTACCTATCTGTATCTATCAATCTACCTACCTACCTATCTGTATCTATCAATCTACCTGCCTACCTATCTCTATCTATCTATCTACCTACCTACCTATCTCTATCTATCTACCTACCTACCTACCTATCTGTATCTATCTACCTACCTACCTACCTATCTGTATTTATCTACCTACCTACCTATCTGTATCTATCTATCTACCTACCTATCTGTATCTATCAATCTACCTACCTACCTATCTCTATCTATCTATTTACCTACCTACCTATCTCTATCTATCTACCTACCTACCTACCTATCTGTATCTATCTATCTACCTACCTACCTATCTGTATCTATCTACCTACCTACCTATCTGTATCTATCTATCTACCTACCTACCTATCTGTATCTATCTATCTACCTACCTACCTATCTGTATCTATCAATCTACCTACCTACCTATCTGTATCTATCAATCTACCTACCTACCTATCTCTATCTATCTACCTAACTACCTATCTGTATTTATCTATCTACCTACCTACCTATCTGTATCTATCTACCTACCTACCTATCTGTATCTATCAATCTACCTACCTACCTATCTGTATCTATCAATCTACCTGCCTACCTATCTCTATCTATCTATCTACCTACCTATCTATCTCTATCTATCTACCTACCTACCTACCTATCTGTATCTATCTACCTACCTACCTACCTATCTGTATTTATCTACCTACCTACCTATCTGTATCTATCTATCTACCTACCTATCTGTATCTATCAATCTACCTACCTACCTATCTCTATCTATCTATTTACCTACCTACCTATCTCTATCTATCTACCTACCTACCTACCTATCTGTATCTATCTATCTACCTACCTACCTATCTGTATCTATCTATCTACCTACCTACCTATCTGTATCTATCAATCTACCTACCTACCTATCTGTATCTATCAATCTACCTGCCTACCTATCTCTATCTATCTATCTACCTACCTACCTATCTCTATCTATCTACCTACCTACCTACCTATCTGTATCTATCTACCTACCTACCTACCTATCTGTATTTATCTACCTACCTACCTATCTGTATCTATCTATCTACCTACCTACCTATCTGTATCTATCAATCTACCTACCTACCTATCTCTATCTGTCTACCTACCTACCTACCTATCTGTATCTATCTATCTACCTACCTACCTACCTATCTGTATCTATCTACCTACCTACCTATCTGTATCTATCTATCTACCTACCTATCTATCTCTATCTATCTACCTACCTACCTACCTATCTGTATCTATCTACCTACCTACCTACCTATCTGTATTTATCTACCTACCTACCTATCTGTATCTATCTATCTACCTACCTATCTGTATCTATCAATCTACCTACCTACCTATCTGTATCTATCAATCTACCTACCTACCTATCTCTATCTATCTATCTACCTAACTACCTATCTGTATTTATCTATCTACCTACCTACCTATCTGTATCTATCTATCTACCTACCTACCTATCTGTATCTATCAATCTACCTACCTACCTATCTGTATCTATCAATCTACCTGCCTACCTATCTCTATCTATCTATCTACCTACCTACCTATCTCTATCTATCTACCTACCTACCTACCTATCTGTATCTATCTACCTACCTACCTACCTATCTGTATTTATCTACCTACCTACCTATCTGTATCTATCTATCTACCTACCTATCTGTATCTATCAATCTACCTACCTACCTATCTCTATCTATCTATTTACCTACCTACCTATCTCTATCTATCTACCTACCTACCTACCTATCTGTATCTATCTATCTACCTACCTACCTATCTGTATCTATCTACCTACCTACCTATCTGTATCTATCAATCTACCTACCTACCTATCTCTATCTATCTACCTAACTACCTATCTGTATTTATCTATCTACCTACCTACCTATCTGTATCTATCAATCTACCTACCTACCTATCTGTATCTATCAATCTACCTGCCTACCTATCTCTATCTATCTATCTACCTACCTATCTATCTCTATCTATCTACCTACCTACCTACCTATCTGTATCTATCTACCTACCTACCTACCTATCTGTATTTATCTACCTACCTACCTATCTGTATCTATCTATCTACCTACCTATCTGTATCTATCAATCTACCTACCTACCTATCTCTATCTATCTATTTACCTACCTACCTATCTCTATCTATCTACCTACCTACCTACCTATCTGTATCTATCTATCTACCTACCTACCTATCTGTATCTATCTACCTACCTACCTATCTGTATCTATCTATCTACCTACCTACCTATCTGTATCTATCAATCTACCTACCTACCTATCTGTATCTGTCTACCTACCTACCTACCTATCTGTATCTATCTATCTACCTACCTACCTACCTATCTGTATCTATCTACCTACCTACCTATCTGTATCTATCTATCTACCTACCTACCTATCTGTATCTATCTACCTACCTACCTATCTGTATCTATCTATCTACCTACCTACCTATCTGTATCTATCAATCTACCTACCTACCTATCTCTATCTATCTACCTAACTACCTATCTGTATTTATCTATCTACCTACCTACCTATCTGTATCTATCTACCTACCTACCTATCTGTATCTATCAATCTACCTACCTACCTATCTGTATCTATCAATCTACCTGCCTACCTATCTCTATCTATCTATCTACCTACCTATCTATCTCTATCTATCTACCTACCTACCTACCTATCTGTATCTATCTACCTACCTACCTACCTATCTGTATTTATCTACCTACCTACCTATCTGTATCTATCTATCTACCTACCTATCTGTATCTATCAATCTACCTACCTACCTATCTCTATCTATCTATTTACCTACCTACCTATCTCTATCTATCTACCTACCTACCTACCTATCTGTATCTATCTATCTACCTACCTACCTATCTATATCTATCTACCTACCTACCTATCTGTATCTATCTATCTACCTACCTACCTATCTGTATCTATCAATCTACCTACCTACCTATCTGTATCTATCAATCTACCTACCTACCTATCTCTATCTGTCTACCTACCTACCTACCTATCTGTATCTATCTATCTACCTACCTACCTACCTATCTGTATCTATCTACCTACCTACCTATCTGTATCTATCTATCTACCTACCTATCTATCTCTATCTATCTACCTACCTACCTACCTATCTGTATCTATCTACCTACCTACCTACCTATCTGTATTTATCTACCTACCTACCTATCTGTATCTATCTATCTACCTACCTATCTGTATCTATCAATCTACCTACCTACCTATCTGTATCTATCAATCTACCTACCTACCTATCTCTATCTATCTATCTACCTAACTACCTATCTGTATTTATCTATCTACCTACCTACCTATCTGTATCTATCTATCTACCTACCTACCTATCTGTATCTATCAATCTACCTACCTACCTATCTGTATCTATCAATCTACCTGCCTACCTATCTCTATCTATCTATCTACCTACCTACCTATCTCTATCTATCTACCTACCTACCTACCTATCTGTATCTATCTACCTACCTACCTACCTATCTGTATTTATCTACCTACCTACCTATCTGTATCTATCTATCTACCTACCTATCTGTATCTATCAATCTACCTACCTACCTATCTCTATCTATTTACCTACCTACCTATCTCTATCTACCTACCTACCTACCTATGTGTATCTATCTATCTACCTACCTACCTATCTGTATCTATCTACCTACCTACCTATCTGTATCTATCTATCTACCTACCTACCTATCTGTATCTATCAATCTACCTACCTACCTATCTGTATCTGTCTACCTACCTACCTACCTATCTGTATCTATCTATATACCTACCTACCTACCTATCTGTATCTATCTACCTACCTACCTATCTGTATCTATCTATCTACCTACCTACCTATCTGTATCTATCTACCTACCTACCTATCTGTATCTATCTATCTACATACCTACCTATCTGTATCTATCAATCTACCTACCTACCTATCTGTATCTATCAATCTACCTACCTACCTATCTCTATCTATCTACCTAACTACCTATCTGTATTTATCTATCTACCTACCTACCTATCTGTATCTATCTACCTACCTACCTATCTGTATCTATCAATCTACCTACCTACCTATCTGTATCTATCAATCTACCTGCCTACCTATCTCTATCTATCTATCTACCTACCTATCTATCTCTATCTATCTACCTACCTACCTACCTATCTGTATCTATCTACCTACCTACCTACCTATCTGTATTTATCTACCTACCTACCTATCTGTATCTATCTATATACCTACCTATCTGTATCTATCAATCTACCTACCTACCTATCTCTATCTATCTATTTACCTACCTACCTATCTCTATCTATCTACCTACCTACCTACCTATCTGTATCTATCTATCTACCTACCTACCTATCTGTATCTATCTACCTACCTACCTATCTGTATCTATCTATCTACCTACCTACCTATCTGTATCTATCAATCTACCTACCTACCTATCTGTATCTATCAATCTACCTACCTACCTATCTCTATCTGTCTACCTACCTACCTACCTATCTGTATCTATCTATCTACCTACCTACCTACCTATCTGTATCTATCTACCTAACTACCTATCTGTATCTATCTATCTACCTACCTACCTATCTGTATCTATCTACCTACCTACCTAACTGTATCTATCTATCTACCTACCTACCTATCTGTATCTATCAATCTACCTACCTACCTATCTGTATCTATCAATCTACCTACCTACCTATCTCTATCTATCTACCTAACTACCTATCTGTATTTATCTACCTACCTACCTATCTGTATCTATCTATCTATCTACCTATCTGTATCTATCAATCTTCCTACCTACCTATCTCTATCTATCTATTTACCTACCTACCTATCTCTATCTATCTACCTACCTACCTACCTATCTGTATCTATCTATCTACCTACCTATCTGTATCTATCTACCTACCTACCTATCTGTATTTATCTACCTACCTACCTATCTGTATCTATCTATCTACCTACCAATCTGTATCTATCATTCTACCTACCTACCTATCTCTATCTATCTATTTACCTACCTACCTATCTGTATCTATCAATCTACCTGCCTACCTATCTCTATCTATCTATCTACCTACCTACCTATCTCTATCTATCTACCTACCTACCTACCTATCTGTATCTATCTACCTACCTATCTGTATCTATCTACCTACCTACCTATCTGTATCTATCTATCTACCTAGCTACCTATATGTATCTATCAATCTACCTACCTACCTATCTGTATCTATCAATCTACCTGCCTACCTATCTCTATCTATCTATCTACCTACCTATCTATCTCTATCTATCTACCTACCTACCTATCTGTATCTATCTACCTACCTACCTACCTATCTGTATTTATCTACCTACCTACCTATCTGTATCTATCTATCTACCTACCTATCTGTATCTATCAATCTACCTACATACCTATCTGTATCTATCAATCTACCTACCTACCTATCTCTATCTATCTATCTACCTAACTACCTATCTGTATTTATCTATCTACCTACCTACCTATCTGTATCTATCTATCTACCTACCTACCTATCTGTATCTATCTACCTACCTACCTACCTATCTGTATTTATCTACCTACCTACCTATCTGTATCTATCTATCTACCTACCTATCTGTATCTATCAATCTACCTACATACCTATCTGTATCTATCAATCTACCTACCTACCTATCTCTATCTATCTATTTACCTACCTACCTATCTCTATCTATCTACCTACCTACCTACCTATCTGTATCTATCTATCTATCTATCTACCTACCTATCTGTATCTATCTACCTACCTACCTATCTGTATCTATCTATCTACCTAGCTACCTATATGTATCTATCAATCTACCTACCTACCTATCTGTATCTATCAATCTACCTGCCTACCTATCTCTATCTATCTATCTACCTACCTATCTATCTCTATCTATCTACCTACCTACCTACCTACCTATCTGTATCTATCTACCTACCTACCTACCTATCTGTATTTATCTACCTACCTACCTATCTGTATCTATCTATCTACCTACCTATCTGTATCTATCAATCTACCTACCTACCTATCTGTATCTATCAATCTACCTACCTACCTATCTCTATCTATCTATCTACCTAACTACCTATCTGTATTTATCTATCTACCTACCTACCTATCTGTATCTATCTATCTACCTACCTACCTATCTGTATCTATCAATCTACCTACCTACCTATCTGTATCTATCAATCTACCTGCCTACCTATCTCTATCTATCTATCTACCTACCTACCTATCTCTATCTATCTACCTACCTACCTACCTATCTGTATCTATCTACCTACCTACCTACCTATCTGTATTTATCTACCTACCTACCTATCTGTATCTATCTATCTACCTACCTATCTGTATCTATCAATCTACCTACCTACCTATCTCTATCTATCTATTTACCTACCTACCTATCTCTATCTATCTACCTACCTACCTACCTATCTGTATCTATCTATCTACCTACCTACCTATCTGTATCTATCTACCTACCTACCTATCTGTATCTATCTATCTACCTACCTACCTATCTGTATCTATCTATCTACCTACCTACCTATCTGTATCTATCTACCTACTTACCTATCTGTATCTATCTATCTACCTACCTACCTATCTGTATCTATCAATCTACCTACCTACCTATCTGTATCTATCAATCTACCTACCTACCTATCTCTATCTATCTACCTAACTACCTATCTGTATTTATCTATCTACCTACCTACCTATCTGTATCTATCTACCTACCTACCTATCTGTATCTATCAATCTACCTACCTACCTATCTGTATCTATCAATCTACCTGCCTACCTATCTCTATCTATCTATCTACCTACCTATCTATCTCTATCTATCTACCTACCTACCTACCTATCTGTATCTATCTACCTACCTACCTACCTATCTGTATTTATCTACCTACCTACCTATCTGTATCTATCTATCTACCTACCTATCTGTATCTATCAATCTACCTACCTACCTATCTCTATCTATCTATTTACCTACCTACCTATCTCTATCTATCTACCTACCTACCTACCTATCTGTATCTATCTATCTACCTACCTACCTATCTGTATCTATCTATCTACCTACCTACCTATCTGTATCTATCAATCTACCTACCTACCTATCTGTATCTATCAATCTACCTGCCTACCTATCTCTATCTATCTATCTACCTACCTACCTATCTCTATCTATCTACCTACCTACCTACCTATCTGTATCTATCTACCTACCTACCTACCTATCTGTATTTATCTACCTACCTACCTATCTGTATCTATCTATCTACCTACCTACCTATCTGTATCTATCAATCTACCTACCTACCTATCTCTATCTGTCTACCTACCTACCTACCTATCTGTATCTATCTATCTACCTACCTACCTACCTATCTGTATCTATCTACCTACCTACCTATCTGTATCTATCTATCTACCTACCTATCTATCTCTATCTATCTACCTACCTACCTACCTATCTGTATCTATCTACCTACCTACCTACCTATCTGTATTTATCTACCTACCTACCTATCTGTATCTATCTACCTACCTATCTGTATCTATCAATCTACCTACCTACCTATCTGTATCTATCAATCTACCTACCTACCTATCTCTATCTATCTATCTACCTAACTACCTATCTGTATTTATCTATCTACCTACCTACCTATCTGTATCTATCTATCTACCTACCTACCTATCTGTATCTATCAATCTACCTACCTACCTATCTGTATCTATCAATCTACCTGCCTACCTATCTCTATCTATCTATCTACCTACCTACCTATCTCTATCTATCTACCTACCTACCTACCTATCTGTATCTATCTACCTACCTACCTACCTATCTGTATTTATCTACCTACCTACCTATCTGTATCTATCTATCTACCTACCTATCTGTATCTATCAATCTACCTACCTACCTATCTCTATCTATCTATTTACCTACCTACCTATCTCTATCTACCTACCTACCTACCTATCTGTATCTATCTATCTACCTACCTACCTATCTGTATCTATCTACCTACCTACCTATCTGTATCTATCTATCTACCTACCTACCTATCTGTATCTATCAATCTACCTACCTACCTATCTGTATCTGTCTACCTACCTACCTACCTATCTGTATCTATCTATCTACCTACCTACCTACCTATCTGTATCTATCTACCTACCTACCTATCTGTATCTATCTATCTACCTACCTACCTATCTGTATCTATCTACCTACCTACCTATCTGTATCTATCTATCTACCTACCTACCTATCTGTATCTATCAATCTACATACCTACCTATCTGTATCTATCAATCTACCTACCTACCTATCTCTATCTATCTACCTAACTACCTATCTGTATTTATCTATCTACCTACCTACCTATCTGTATCTACCTACCTACCTACCTATCTGTATCTATCAATCTACCTACCTACCTATCTGTATCTATCAATCTACCTGCCTACCTATCTCTATCTATCTATCTACCTACCTATCTATCTCTATCTATCTACCTACCTACCTACCTATCTGTATCTATCTACCTACCTACCTACCTATCTGTATTTATCTACCTACCTACCTATCTGTATCTATCTATCTACCTACCTATCTGTATCTATCAATCTACCTACCTACCTATCTCTATCTATCTATTTACCTACCTACCTATCTCTATCTATCTACCTACCTACCTACCTATCTGTATCTATCTATCTACCTACCTACCTATCTGTATCTATCTACCTACCTACCTATCTGTATCTATCTATCTACCTACCTACCTATCTGTATCTATCAATCTACCTACCTACCTATCTGTATCTGTCTACCTACCTACCTACCTATCTGTATCTATCTATCTACCTACCTACCTACCTATCTGTATCTATCTACCTACCTACCTATCTGTATCTATCTATCTACCTACCTACCTATCTGTATCTATCTACCTACCTACCTATCTGTATCTATCTATCTACCTACCTACCTATCTGTATCTATCAATCTACCTACCTACCTATCTCTATCTATCTACCTAACTACCTATCTGTATTTATCTATCTACCTACCTACCTATCTGTATCTATCTACCTACCTACCTATCTGTATCTATCAATCTACCTACCTACCTATCTGTATCTATCAATCTACCTGCCTACCTATCTCTATCTATCTATCTACCTACCTATCTATCTCTATCTATCTACCTACCTACCTACCTATCTGTATCTATCTACCTACCTACCTACCTATCTGTATTTATCTACCTACCTACCTATCTGTATCTATCTATCTACCTACCTATCTGTATCTATCAATCTACCTACCTACCTATCTCTATCTATCTATTTACCTACCTACCTATCTCTATCTATCTACCTACCTACATACCTATCTGTATCTATCTATCTACCTACCTACCTATCTGTATCTATCTACCTACCTACCTATCTGTATCTATCTATCTACCTACCTACCTATCTGTATCTATCAATCTACCTACCTACCTATCTGTATCTATCAATCTACCTACCTACCTATCTCTATCTGTCTACCTACCTACCTACCTATCTGTATCTATCTATCTACCTACCTACCTACCTATCTGTATCTATCTACCTACCTACCTATCTGTATCTATCTATCTACCTACCTATCTATCTCTATCTATCTACCTACCTACCTACCTATCTGTATCTATCTACCTACCTACCTACCTATCTGTATTTATCTACCTACCTACCTATCTGTATCTATCTATCTACCTACCTATCTGTATCTATCAATCTACCTACCTACCTATCTGTATCTATCAATCTACCTACCTACCTATCTCTATCTATCTATCTACCTAACTACCTATCTGTATTTATCTATCTACCTACCTACCTATCTGTATCTATCTATCTACCTACCTACCTATCTGTATCTATCAATCTACCTACCTACCTATCTGTATCTATCAATCTACCTGCCTACCTATCTCTATCTATCTATCTATCTACCTACCTACCTATCTCTATCTATCTACCTACCTACCTACCTATCTGTATCTATCTACCTACCTACCTACCTATCTGTATTTATCTACCTACCTACCTATCTGTATCTATCTATCTACCTACCTATCTGTATCTATCAATCTACCTACCTACCTATCTCTATCTATTTACCTACCTACCTATCTCTATCTACCTACCTACCTACCTATCTGTATCTATCTATCTACCTACCTACCTATCTGTATCTATCTACCTACCTACCTATCTGTATCTATCTACCTACCTACCTATCTGTATCTATCAATCTACCTACCTACCTATCTGTATCTATCAATCTACCTGCCTACCTATCTCTATCTATCTATCTACCTACCTATCTATCTCTATCTATCTACCTACCTACCTACCTATCTGTATCTATCTACCTACCTACCTACCTATCTGTATTTATCTACCTACCTACCTATCTGTATCTATCTATCTACCTACCTATCTGTATCTATCAATCTACCTACCTACCTATCTCTATCTATCTATTTACCTACCTACCTATCTCTATCTATCTACCTACCTACCTACCTATCTGTATCTATCTATCTACCTACCTACCTATCTGTATCTATCTATCTACCTACCTACCTATCTGTATCTATCAATCTACCTACCTACCTATCTGTATCTATCAATCTACCTGCCTACCTATCTCTATCTATCTATCTACCTACCTACCTATCTCTATCTATCTACCTACCTACCTACCTATCTGTATCTATCTACCTACCTACCTACCTATCTGTATTTATCTACCTACCTACCTATCTGTATCTATCTATCTACCTACCTACCTATCTGTATCTATCAATCTACCTACCTACCTATCTCTATCTGTCTACCTACCTACCTACCTATCTGTATCTATCTATCTACCTACCTACCTACCTATCTGTATCTATCTACCTACCTACCTATCTGTATCTATCTATCTACCTACCTATCTATCTCTATCTATCTACCTACCTACCTACCTATCTGTATCTATCTACCTACCTACCTACCTATCTGTATTTATCTACCTACCTACCTATCTGTATCTATCTACCTACCTATCTGTATCTATCAATCTACCTACCTACCTATCTGTATCTATCAATCTACCTACCTACCTATCTCTATCTATCTATCTACCTAACTACCTATCTGTATTTATCTATCTACCTACCTACCTATCTGTATCTATCTATCTACCTACCTACCTATCTGTATCTATCAATCTACCTACCTACCTATCTGTATCTATCAATCTACCTGCCTACCTATCTCTATCTATCTATCTACCTACCTACCTATCTCTATCTATCTACCTACCTACCTACCTATCTGTATCTATCTACCTACCTACCTACCTATCTGTATTTATCTACCTACCTACCTATCTGTATCTATCTATCTACCTACCTATCTGTATCTATCAATCTACCTACCTACCTATCTCTATCTATCTATTTACCTACCTACCTATCTCTATCTACCTACCTACCTACCTATCTGTATCTATCTATCTACCTACCTACCTATCTGTATCTATCTACCTACCTACCTATCTGTATCTATCTATCTACCTACCTACCTATCTGTATCTATCAATCTACCTACCTACCTATCTGTATCTGTCTACCTACCTACCTACCTATCTGTATCTATCTATCTACCTACCTACCTACCTATCTGTATCTATCTACCTACCTACCTATCTGTATCTATCTATCTACCTACCTACCTATCTGTATCTATCTACCTACCTACCTATCTGTATCTATCTATCTACCTACCTACCTATCTGTATCTATCAATCTACATACCTACCTATCTGTATCTATCAATCTACCTACCTACCTATCTCTATCTATCTACCTAACTACCTATCTGTATTTATCTATCTACCTACCTACCTATCTGTATCTACCTACCTACCTACCTATCTGTATCTATCAATCTACCTACCTACCTATCTGTATCTATCAATCTACCTGCCTACCTATCTCTATCTATCTATCTACCTACCTATCTATCTCTATCTATCTACCTACCTACCTACCTATCTGTATCTATCTACCTACCTACCTACCTATCTGTATTTATCTACCTACCTACCTATCTGTATCTATCTATCTACCTACCTATCTGTATCTATCAATCTACCTACCTACCTATCTCTATCTATCTATTTACCTACCTACCTATCTCTATCTATCTACCTACCTACCTACCTATCTGTATCTATCTATCTACCTACCTACCTATCTGTATCTATCTACCTACCTACCTATCTGTATCTATCTATCTACCTACCTACCTATCTGTATCTATCAATCTACCTACCTACCTATCTGTATCTGTCTACCTACCTACCTACCTATCTGTATCTATCTATCTACCTACCTACCTACCTATCTGTATCTATCTACCTACCTACCTATCTGTATCTATCTATCTACCTACCTACCTATCTGTATCTATCTACCTACCTACCTATCTGTATCTATCTATCTACCTACCTACCTATCTGTATCTATCAATCTACCTACCTACCTATCTCTATCTATCTACCTAACTACCTATCTGTATTTATCTATCTACCTACCTACCTATCTGTATCTATCTACCTACCTACCTATCTGTATCTATCAATCTACCTACCTACCTATCTGTATCTATCAATCTACCTGCCTACCTATCTCTATCTATCTATCTACCTACCTATCTATCTCTATCTATCTACCTACCTACCTACCTATCTGTATCTATCTACCTACCTACCTACCTATCTGTATTTATCTACCTACCTACCTATCTGTATCTATCTATCTACCTACCTATCTGTATCTATCAATCTACCTACCTACCTATCTCTATCTATCTATTTACCTACCTACCTATCTCTATCTATCTACCTACCTACATACCTATCTGTATCTATCTATCTACCTACCTACCTATCTGTATCTATCTACCTACCTACCTATCTGTATCTATCTATCTACCTACCTACCTATCTGTATCTATCAATCTACCTACCTACCTATCTGTATCTATCAATCTACCTACCTACCTATCTCTATCTGTCTACCTACCTACCTACCTATCTGTATCTATCTATCTACCTACCTACCTACCTATCTGTATCTATCTACCTACCTACCTATCTGTATCTATCTATCTACCTACCTATCTATCTCTATCTATCTACCTACCTACCTACCTATCTGTATCTATCTACCTACCTACCTACCTATCTGTATTTATCTACCTACCTACCTATCTGTATCTATCTATCTACCTACCTATCTGTATCTATCAATCTACCTACCTACCTATCTGTATCTATCAATCTACCTACCTACCTATCTCTATCTATCTATCTACCTAACTACCTATCTGTATTTATCTATCTACCTACCTACCTATCTGTATCTATCTATCTACCTACCTACCTATCTGTATCTATCAATCTACCTACCTACCTATCTGTATCTATCAATCTACCTGCCTACCTATCTCTATCTATCTATCTACCTACCTACCTATCTCTATCTATCTACCTACCTACCTACCTATCTGTATCTATCTACCTACCTACCTACCTATCTGTATTTATCTACCTACCTACCTATCTGTATCTATCTATCTACCTACCTATCTGTATCTATCAATCTACCTACCTACCTATCTCTATCTATTTACCTACCTACCTATCTCTATCTACCTACCTACCTACCTATCTGTATCTATCTATCTACCTACCTACCTATCTGTATCTATCTACCTACCTACCTATCTGTATCTATCTATCTACCTACCTACCTATCTGTATCTATCAATCTACCTACCTACCTATCTGTATCTGTCTACCTACCTACCTACCTATCTGTATCTATCTATCTACCTACCTACCTACCTATCTGTATCTATCTACCTACCTACCTATCTGTATCTATCTATCTACCTACCTACCTATCTGTATCTATCTACCTACCTACCTATCTGTATCTATCTATCTACATACCTACCTATCTGTATCTATCAATCTACCTACCTACCTATCTGTATCTATCAATCTACCTACCTACCTATCTCTATCTATCTACCTAACTACCTATCTGTATTTATCTATCTACCTACCTACCTATCTGTATCTATCTACCTACCTACCTATCTGTATCTATCAATCTACCTACCTACCTATCTGTATCTATCAATCTACCTGCCTACCTATCTCTATCTATCTATCTACCTACCTATCTATCTCTATCTATCTACTTACCTACCTACCTATCTGTATCTATCTACCTACCTACCTACCTATCTGTATTTATCTACCTACCTACCTATCTGTATCTATCTATCTACCTACCTATCTGTATCTATCAATCTACCTACCTACCTATCTCTATCTATCTATTTACCTACCTACCTATCTCTATCTATCTACCTACCTACCTACCTATCTGTATCTATCTATCTACCTACCTACCTATCTGTATCTATCTACCTACCTACCTATCTGTATCTATCTATCTACCTACCTACCTATCTGTATCTATCAATCTACCTACCTACCTATCTGTATCTATCAATCTACCTACCTACCTATCTCTATCTGTCTACCTACCTACCTACCTATCTGTATCTATCTATCTACCTACCTACCTACCTATCTGTATCTATCTACCTAACTACCTATCTGTATCTATCTATCTACCTACCTACCTATCTGTATCTATCTACCTACCTACCTAACTGTATCTATCTATCTACCTACCTACCTATCTGTATCTATCAATCTACCTACCTACCTATCTGTATCTATCAATCTACCTACCTACCTATCTCTATCTATCTACCTAACTACCTATCTGTATTTATCTATCTATCTACCTACCTATCTGTATTTATCTACCTACCTACCTATCTGTATCTATCTATCTATCTACCTATCTGTATCTATCAATCTTCCTACCTACCTATCTCTATCTATCTATTTACCTACCTACCTATCTCTATCTATCTACCTACCTACCTACCTATCTGTATCTATCTATCTACCTACCTATCTGTATCTATCTACCTACCTACCTATCTGTATTTATCTACCTACCTACCTATCTGTATCTATCTATCTACCTACCAATCTGTATCTATCATTCTACCTACCTACCTATCTCTATCTATCTATTTACCTACCTACCTATCTGTATCTATCAATCTACCTGCCTACCTATCTCTATCTATCTATCTACCTACCTACCTATCTCTATCTATCTACCTACCTACCTACCTATCTGTATCTATCTACCTACCTACCTACCTATCTGTATTTATCTACCTACCTACCTACCTATCTGTATCTATCTATCTACCTACCTATCTGTATCTATCAATCTACCTACCTACCTATCTGTATCTATCAATCTACCTACCTACCTATCTCTATCTATCTATCTACCTAACTACCTATCTGTATTTATCTATCTACCTACCTACCTATCTGTATCTATCTATTTACCTACCTACCTATCTGTATCTATCAATCTACCAACCTACCTATCTGTATCTATCAATCTACCTGCCTACCTATCTCTATCTATCTATCTACCTACCTACCTATCTCTATCTATCTACCTACCTACCTACCTATCTGTATCTATCTACCTACCTACCTACCTATCTGTATTTATCTACCTACCTACCTATCTGTATCTATCTATCTACCTACCTATCTGTATCTATCAATCTACCTACCTACCTATCTCTATCTATCTATTTACCTACCTACCTATCTCTATCTACCTACCTACCTACCTATCTGTATCTATCTATCTATCTACCTACCTATCTGTATCTATCTACCTACCTACCTACCTATCTGTATCTATCAATCTACCTGCCTACCTAACTCTATCTATCTATCTACCTACCTATCTGTATCTATCAATCTACCTACCTACCTATCTGTATCTATCAATCTACCTACCTACCTATCTCTATCTATCTATCTACCTAACTACCTATCTGTATTTATCTATCTACCTACCTACCTATCTGTATCTATCTATCTACCTACCTACCTATCTGTATCTATCAATCTACCTATCTGTATCTATCAATCTACCTGCCTACCTATCTCTATCTATCTATCTACCTACCTACCTATCTCTATCTATCTACCTACCTACCTACCTATCTGTATCTATCTACCTACCTACCTATCTGTATTTATCTACCTACCTACCTATCTGTATCTATCTATCTACCTACCTATCTGTATCTATCAATCTACCTACCTACCTATCTCTATCTATCTATTTACCTACCTACCTATCTCTATCTATCTACCTACCTACCTATCTGTATCTATCTATCTACCTACCTATCTGTATCTATCTACCTACCTACCTATCTGTATCTATCTATCTACCTAGCTACCTATATGAATCTATCAATCTACCTACCTACCTATCTGTATCTATCTACCTACCTACCTATCTCTATCTATCTATCTATCTACCTACCTACCTATCTCTATCTATCTATCTACCTACCTACCTACCTATCTGTATCTATCTATCTACCTACCTACCTATCTGTACCTATCTATCTACCTACCTACCTATCTGTATTTATCTACCTACCTACCTATCTGTATCTATCTATCTACCTACCAATCTGTATCTATCATTCTACCTACCTACCTATCTCTATCTATTTACCTACCTACCTATCTCTATCTATCTATTTACCTACCTACCTATCTGTATCTATCAATCTACCTACCTACCTATCTCTATATATCTACCTACCTACCTATCTCTATCTATCTATTTACCTACCTACCAATCTCTATCTATCTATTTACCTACCTACCTATCTCTATCTATCCATCTACCTACCTACCTACCTATCTGTATCTATCATTCTACCTACCTACCTACCTATCTGTATCTATCTACCTACCTACGTACCTATCTGTATCTATCTATCTACCTACCTACCTATCTGTATCTATCTACCTACCTACCTATCTGTATCTATCTATCTACCTACCTACCTATCTGTATCTATCAATCTACCTACCTACCTATCTGTATCTATCAATCTACCTACCTACCTATCTCTATCTGTCTACCTACCTACCTACCTATCTGTATCTATCTATCTACCTACCTACCTACCTATCTGTATCTATCTACCTACCTACCTATCTGTATCTATCTATCTACCTACCTACCTATCTGTATCTATCTACCTACCTACCTATCTGTATCTATCTATCTACCTACCTAACTATCTGTATCTATCAATCTACCTACCTACCTATCTGTATCTATCAATCTACCTACCTACCTATCTCTATCTATCTACCTAACTACCTATCTGTATTTATCTATCTACCTACCTACCTATCTGTATCTATCTATCTACCTACCTATCTGTATCTATCAATCTACCTACCTACCTATCTGTATCTATCAATCTACCTACCTACCTATCTCTATCTATCTATCTACCTAACTACCTATATGTATTTATCTACCTACCTACCTACCTATCTGTATTTATCTATCTACCTACCTACCTATCTGTATCTATCAATCTTCCTACCTACCTATCTGTATCTATCAATCTACCTACCTACCTATCTGTATCTATCAATCTACCTACCTACCTATCTCTATATATCTAGCTACCTACCTATCTCTATCTATCTATCTACCTACCTACCTATCTGTATCTATCAATCTACCTACCTACCTATCTCTATCTATCTATTTACCTACCTACCTATCTCTATCTATCTACCTACCTACCTACCTATCTGTATCTATCTATCTATCTACCTACCTATCTGTATCTATCTACCTACCTACCTATCTGTATCTATCTATCTACCTAGCTACCTATATGTATCTATCAATCTACCTACCTACCTATCTGTATCTATCAATCTACCTGCCTACCTATCTCTATCTATCTATCTACCTACCTATCTATCTCTATCTATCTACCTACCTACCTACCTATCTGCATCTATCTACCTACCTACCTACCTATCTGTATTTATCTACCTACCTACCTATCTGTATCTATCTATCTATCTACCTATCTGTATCTATCAATCTTCCTACCTACCTATCTCTATCTATCTATTTACCTACCTACCTATCTCTATCTATCTACCTACCTACCTACCTATCTGTATCTATCTACCTACCTATCTGTATCTATCTACCTACCTACCTATCTGTATTTATCTACCTACCTACCTATCTGTATCTATCTATCTACCTACCAATCTGTATCTATCATTCTACCTACCTACCTATCTCTATCTATCTATTTACCTACCTACCTATCTGTATCTATCAATCTACCTGCCTACCTATCTCTATCTATCTACCTACCTACCTACCTATCTCTATCTATCTACCTACTTACCTACCTATCTGTATCTACCTACCTACCTACCTACCTATCTGTATTTATCTACCTACCTACCTACCTATCTGTATCTATCTATCTACCTACCTATCTGTATCTATCAATCTACCTACCTACCTATCTGTATCTATCAATCTACCTACCTACCTATCTCTATCTATCTATCTACCTAACTACCTATCTGTATTTATCTATCTACCTACCTACCTATCTGTATCTATCTATCTACCTACCTACCTATCTGTATCTATCAATCTACCTACCTACCTATCTGTATCTATCAATCTACCAGCCTACCTATCTCTATCTTCCTACCTACCTATCTCTATCTATCTACCTACCTACCTACCTATCTGTATCTATCTACCTACCTACCTACCTATCTGTATTTATCTACCTACCTACCTATCTGTATCTATCTATCTACCTACCTATCTGTATCTATCAATCTACCTACCTACCTATCTGTATCTATCAATCTACCTACCTACCTATCTCTATCTATCTATCTACCTAACTACCTATCTGTATTTATCTATCTACCTACCTACCTATCTGTATCTATCTATCTACCTACCTACCTATCTGTATCTATCAATCTACCTATCTGTATCTATCAATCTACCTGCCTACCTATCTCTATCTATCTATCTATCTATCTACCTACCTATCTCTATCTATCTACCTACCTACCTACCTATCTGTATCTATCTACCTACCTACCTACCTATCTGTATTTATCTACCTACCTACCTATCTGTATCTATCTATCTACCTACCTATCTGTATCTATCAATCTACCTACCTACCTATCTCTATCTATCTATTTACCTACCTACCTATCTCTATCTATCTACCTACCTACCTACCTATCTGTATCTATCTATCTACCTACCTATCTGTATCTATCTACCTACCTACCTATCTGTATCTATCTATCTACCTAGCTACCTATATGTATCTATCAATCTACCTACCTACCTATCTGTATCTATCTACCTACCTACCTATCTCTATCTATCTATCTACCTACCTACCTATCTCTATCTATCTATCTACCTACCTACCTACCTATCTGTATCTATCTATCTACCTACCTACCTATCTGTACCTATCTATCTACCTACCTACCTATCTCTATCTATCTACCTACCTACCTACCTATCTGTATCTATCTACCTACCTACCTACCTATCTGTATTTATCTACCTACCTACCTATCTGTATCTATCTATCTACCTACCTATCTGTATCTATCAATCTACCTACCTACCTATCTCTATCTATCTATTTACCTACCTACCTATCTCTATCTATCTACCTACCTACCTACCTATCTGTATCTATCTATCTACCTACCTATCTGTATCTATCTACCTACCTACCTATCTGTATCTATCTATCTACCTAGCTACCTATATGTATCTATCAATCTACCTACCTACCTATCTGTATCTATCTACCTACCTACCTATCTCTATCTATCTATCTATCTACCTACCTACCTATCTCTATCTATCTATCTACCTACCTACCTACCTATCTGTATCTATCTATCTACCTACCTACCTATCTGTACCTATCTATCTACCTACCTACCTATCTGTATTTATCTACCTACCTACCTATCTGTATCTAGCTATCTACCTACCAATCTGTATCTATCATTCTACCTACCTACCTATCTCTATATATCTACCTACCTACCTACCTATCTCTATCTATCTATTTACCTACCTACCTATCTCTATCTATCTATTTACCTACCTACCTATCTCTATCTATCTACCTACATACCTACCTATCTGTATCTACCTACCTACCTACCTACCTACCTATCTGTATCTATCTATCTACCTAGCTACCTATATGTATCTATCAATCTACCTACCTACCTATCTGAATCTATCAATCTACCTACCTACCTATCTGTATCTATCAATCTACCTACCTACCTATCTCTATATATCTACCTACCTACCTACCTATCTCTATCTATCTATTTACCTACCTACCTATCTCTATGTATCTATTTACCTACCTACCTATCTCTATCTATCTACCTACCTACCTACCTATCTGTATCTATCTATCTACCTACCTACCTATCTGTATTTATCTACCTACCTACCTATCTGTATCTAACAATCTACCTACCTACCTATCTCTATCTATCAATCTACCTACCTACCTATCTCTATCTATCTATTTACCTACCTACCTATCTGTATCAATCTATCTAGCTACCTACCTATCTGTATCTATCTACCTACCTACCTATCTGTATCTATCAATCTACCTACCTACCTATCTGTATCTAACAATCTACCTACCTATCTCTATCTGTCTACCTACCTACCTACCTATCTGTATCTATCTATCTACCTACCTACCTACCTATCTGTATCTATCTACCTACCTACCTATCTGTATCTATCTATATATCTACCTACCTACCTATCTGTATCTATCTACCTACCTACCTATCTGTATCTATCTATCTACCTACCTACCTATCTGTATCTATCAATCTACCTACCTATCTGTATCTATCAATCTACCTACCTACCTATCTCTATCTATCTATCTACCTAACTACCTATCTGTATTTATCTATCTACCTACCTACCTATCTGTATCTATCTATCTACCTACCTACCTATCTGTATCTATCAATCTACCTACCTACCTATCTCTATCTATCTACCTACCTACCTACCTATCTGTATCTATCTATCTACCTACCTACCTATCTGTATTTATCTACCTACCTACCTATCTGTATCTATCTATCTACCTACCTACCTATCTCTATCTATCTATTTACCTACCTACCTATCTCTATCTATCTACCTACCTACCTACCTACCTATCTGTATCTATCTATCTACCTACCTATCTGTATCTACCTACCTACCTACCTATCTGTATCTATCTATCTACCTAGCTACCTATATGTATCTATCAATCTACCTACCTACCTATCTGTATCTATCAATCTACCTACCTACCTATCTCTATCTATCTATCTACCTGCCTACCTATCTCTATCTATGTATCTACCTACCTACCTATCTGTACCTATCTATCTACCTACCTACCTATCTGTATTTATCTAACTACCTACCTATCTGTATCTATCTATCTACCTACCAATCTGTATCTATCATTCTACCTACCTACCTATCTCTATCTATCTATTTACCTACCTACCTATCTCTATCTATCTATTTACCTACCTACCTATCTGTATCTATCAATCTACCTACCTACCTATCTCTATATATCTACCTACCTACCTACTTATCTCTATCTATCTATTTACCAACCTACCTATCTCTAAATATCTATTTACCTACCTACCTATTTCTATCTATCTACCTACCTACCTACCTATCTGTATCTATCTACCTACCTACCTATCTGTATCTATCAATCTACCTACCTACCTATCTGTATCTATCAATCTACCTACCTACCTATCTCTATCTGTCTACCTACCTACCTACCTATCTGTATCTATCAATCTACCTACCTACCTATCTGTATCTATCTATCTACCTACCTACCTATCTGTATCTATCTATCTACCTACCTACCTATCTGTATCTATCAATCTACCTACCTACCTATCTGTATCTATCAATCTACCTACCTATCCATCTCTATCTATCTATCTATCTACCTAACTACCTATCTGCATTTATCTATCTACCTACCTACCTATCTGTATCTATCTACCTACCTGCCTATCTGTATCTATCAATCTACCTACCTACCTATCTGTATCTATCAATCTACCTACCTACCTATCTCTATCTGTCTACCTACCTACCTATCTCTATCTACCTACCTACCTACCTATCTGTATTTATCTATCTACCTACCTACCTATCTGTATCTATCAATCTACCTACCTACCTATCTGTATCTATCAATCTACCTACCTACCTATCTCTATCTATCAATCTACCTACCTACCTATCTCTATATATCTAGCTACCTACCTATCTCTATCTATCTATCTACGTACCTACCTATCTCTATCTATCTACCTACCTACCTACCTATCTGTATCTATCTACCTACCTATCTGTATCTATCTACCTACCTACCTATCTGTATCTATCAATCTACCTACCTACCTATCTCTATCTATCTACCTACCTACCTACCTATCTGTATCTATCTACCTACCTACCTATCTGTATTTATCTACCTACCTACCTATCTGTATCTATCAATCTACCTACCTACCTATCTCTATCTATCTATTTACCTACCTACCTATCTCTATCTATATACCTACCTACCTACCTATCTGTATCTATCAATCTACCTACCTACCTATCTCTATCTATCTATTTACCTACCTACCTATCTCTATCTATATACCTACCTACCTACCTATCTGTATCTATCTATCTATCTATCTATCTATCTATCTATCTACCTACCTACCTATCTGTATCTATCTACCTACCGACCTATCTGTATCTATCTACCTACCTACCTACCTACCTATCTGTATCTATCTATCTACCTAGCTACCTATATGTATCTATCAATCTACCTACCTACCTATCTGTATCTATCAATCTACCTACCTACCTATCTCTATCTATCTATCTATCTACCTACCTACCTTTCTCTATCTATCTACCTACCGACCTATCTGTATTTATCTACCTACCTACCTATCTGTATCTAGCTATCTACCTACCAATCTGTATCTATCATTCTACCTACCTACCTATCTCTATCAATCTATTTACCTACCTACCTATCTCTATCTATCTATTTACCTACCTACCTTTCTGTATCTATCAATCTACCTACCTACCTATCTCTATCTGTCTACCTTCCTACCTACCTATCTGTATCTATCTATCTACCTACCTACCTACCTATCTGTATCTATCTACCTACCTACCTATCTGTATCTATCTATCTATCTACCTACCTACCTATCTGTATCTATCTACCTACCTACCTACCTATCTGTATTTATCTACCTACCTACCTATCTGTATCTATCTATCTACCTACCTATCTGTATCTATCAATCTACCTACCTACCTATCTCTATCTATTTACCTACCTACCTATCTCTATCTATCTACCTACCTACCTACCTATCTGTATCTATCTATCTACCTACCTATCTGTATCTATCTACCTACCTACCTATCTGTATCTATCTATCTACCTAGCTACCTATATGTATCTATCAATCTACCTACCTACCTATCTGTATCTATCTACCTACCTACCCATCTCTATCTATCTATCTATCTATCTATCTATCTATCTATCTATCTATCTATCTACCTACCTACCTATCTCCATCTATCTATCTACCTACCTACCTACCTATCTGTATCTATCTATCTACCTACCTACCTATCTGTACCTATCTATCTACCTACCTACCTATCTGTATTTATCTACCTACCTACCTATCTGTATCTATCTACCTACCAATCTGTATCTATCATTCTACCTACCTACCTATCTCTATCTATCTATTTACCTACCTACCTATCTCTATCTATCTATTTACCTACCTACCTATCTCTATCTATCTACCTAGCTACCTATATGTATCTATCAATCTACCTACCTACCTATCTGTATCTATCAATCTTCCTGCCTACCTATCTCTATCTATCTATCTACCTACCTACCTATCTCTATCTATCTACCTACCTACCTACCTATCTGTATCTATCTACCTACCTACCTACCTATCTGTATTTATCTACCTACCTACCTATCTGTATCTATCTATCTACCTACCTATCTGTATCTATCAATCTACCTACCTACCTATCTGTATCTATCAATCTACCTACCTACCTATCTCTATCTATCTATCTACCTAACTACCTATCTGTATTTATCTATCTACCTACCTACCTATCTGTATCTATCTATCTACCTACCTACCTATCTGTATCTATCAATCTACCTACCTACCTATCAGTATCTATCAATCTACCTGCCTACCTATCTCTAACTATCTATCTACCTACCTACCTATCTCTATCTATCTACCTACCTACCTACCTATCTGTATCTATCTACCTACCTACCTACCTATCTGTATTTATCTACCTACCTACCTATCTGTATCTATCTATCTACCTACCTATCTGTATCTATCAATCTACCTACCTACCTATCTCTATCTATCTATTTACCTACCTACCTATCTCTATCTATCTACCTACCTACCTACCTATCTGTATCTAACAATCTACCTACCTATCTCTATCTGTCTACCTACCTACCTACCTATCTGTATCTATCTATCTACCTACCTACCTACCTATCTGTATCTATCTACCTACCTACCTATCTGTATCTATCTACATATCTACCTACCTACCTATCTGTATCTATCTACCTACCTACCTATCTGTATCTATCTATCTACCTACCTACCTATCTGTATCTATCAATCTACCTACCTACCTATCTGTATCTATCAATCTACCTACCTACCTATCTCTATCTATTTACCTACCTACCTATCTCTATCTATCTACCTACCTACCTACCTATCTGTATCTATCTATCTACCTACCTATCTGTATCTATCTACCTACCTACCTATCTGTATCTATCTATCTACCTAGCTACCTATATGTATCTATCAATCTACCTACCTACCTATCTGTATCTATCTACCTACCTACCCATCTCTATCTATCTATCTATCTATCTATCTATCTATCTATCTATCTATCTACCTACCTACCTATCTCCATCTATCTATCTACCTACCTACCTACCTATCTGTATCTATCTATCTACCTACCTACCTATCTGTACCTATCTATCTACCTACCTACCTATCTGTATTTATCTACCTACCTACCTATCTGTATCTATCTACCTACCAATCTGTATCTATCATTCTACCTACCTACCTATCTCTATCTATCTATTTACCTACCTACCTATCTCTATCTATCTATTTACCTACCTACCTATCTCTATCTATCTACCTAGCTACCTATATGTATCTATCAATCTACCTACCTACCTATCTGTATCTATCAATCTTCCTGCCTACCTATCTCTATCTATCTATCTACCTACCTACCTATCTCTATCTATCTACCTACCTACCTACCTATCTGTATCTATCTACCTACCTACCTACCTATCTGTATTTATCTACCTACCTACCTATCTGTATCTATCTATCTACCTACCTATCTGTATCTATCAATCTACCTACCTACCTATCTGTATCTATCAATCTACCTACCTACCTATCTCTATCTATCTATCTACCTAACTACCTATCTGTATTTATCTATCTACCTACCTACCTATCTGTATCTATCTATCTACCTACCTACCTATCTGTATCTATCAATCTACCTACCTACCTATCAGTATCTATCAATCTACCTGCCTACCTATCTCTAACTATCTATCTACCTACCTACCTATCTCTATCTATCTACCTACCTACCTACCTATCTGTATCTATCTACCTACCTACCTACCTATCTGTATTTATCTACCTACCTACCTATCTGTATCTATCTATCTACCTACCTATCTGTATCTATCAATCTACCTACCTACCTATCTCTATCTATCTATTTACCTACCTACCTATCTCTATCTATCTACCTACCTACCTACCTATCTGTATCTAACAATCTACCTACCTATCTCTATCTGTCTACCTACCTACCTACCTATCTGTATCTATCTATCTACCTACCTACCTACCTATCTGTATCTATCTACCTACCTACCTATCTGTATCTATCTACATATCTACCTACCTACCTATCTGTATCTATCTACCTACCTACCTATCTGTATCTATCTATCTACCTACCTACCTATCTGTATCTATCAATCTACCTACCTACCTATCTGTATCTATCAATCTACCTACCTACCTATCTCTATCTATCTATCTACCTAACTACCTATCTGTATTTATCTATCTACCTACCTACCTATCTGTATCTATCTATCTACCTACCTACCTATCTGTATCTATCAATCTACCTACCTACCTATCTCTATCTATCTACCTACCTACCTACCTACCTATCTGTATCTATCTATCTACCTACCTACCTATCTGTATTTATCTACCTACCTACCTATCTGTATCTATCTATCTACCTACCTACCTATCTCTATCTATCTATTTACCTACCTACCTATCTCTATCTATCTACCTACCTACCTACCTACCTATCTGTATCTATCTATCTACCTACCTATCTGTATCTATCTACCTACCTACCTATCTGTATCTATCTATCTACCTAGCTACCTATATGTATCTATCAATCTACCTACCTACCTATCTGTATCTATCAATCTACCTACCTACCTATCTCTATCTATCTATCTACCTGCCTACCTATCTCTATCTATCTATCTACCTACCTACCTATCTGTACCTATCTATCTACCTACCTACCTATCTGTATTTATCTAACTACCTACCTATCTGTATCTATCTATCTACCTACCAATCTGTATCTATCATTCTACCTACCTACCTATCTCTATCTATCTATTTACCTACCTACCTATCTCTATCTATCTATTTACCTACCTACCTATCTGTATCTATCAATCTACCTACCTACCTATCTCTATATATCTACCTACCTACCTACCTATCTCTATCTATTTAACAACCTACCTATCTCTATCTATCTATTTACCTACCTACCTATTTCTATCTATCTACCTACCTACCTACCTATCTGTATCTATCTACCTACCTACCTATCTGTATCTATCAATCTACCTACCTACCTATCTGTATCTATCAATCTACCTACCTACCTATCTCTATCTGTCTACCTACCTACCTACCTATCTGTATCTATCAATCTACCTACCTACCTATCTCTATCTATCTATCTATCTATCTATCTATCTATCTATCTATCTATCTATCTATCTATCTATCTATCTATCTACCTAACTACCTATCTGCATTTATCTATCTACCTACCTACCTATCTGTATCTATCTACCTACCTGCCTATCTGTATCTATCAATCTACCTACCTACCTATCTGTATCTATCAATCTACCTACCTACCTATCTCTATCTGTCTACCTACCTACCTACCTATCTCTATCTATCTACCTACCTACCTACCTATCTGTATTTATCTATCTACCTACCTACCTATCTGTATCTATCAATCTACCTACCTACCTATCTGTATCTATCAATCTACCTACCTACCTATCTCTATCTATCAATCTACCTCCCTACCTATCTCTATATATCTAGCTACCTACCTATCTCTATCTATCTATCTACGTACCTACCTATCTCTATCTATCTACCTACCTACCTACCTATCTGTATCTATCTACCTACCTATCTGTATCTATCTACCTACCTACCTATCTGTATCTATCAATCTACCTACCTACCTATCTCTATCTATCTACCTACCTACCTACCTATCTGTATCTATTTACCTACCTACCTATCTGTATTTATCTACCTACCTACCTATCTGTATCTATCAATCTACCTACCTACCTATCTCTATCTATCTATTTACCTACCTACCTATCTCTATCTATATACCTACCTACCTACCTATCTGTATCTATCTATCTATCTATCTATCTACCTACCTACCTATCTGTATCTATCTACCTACCGACCTATCTGTATCTATCTACCTACCTACCTACCTATCTGTATCTATCTATCTACCTAGCTACCTATATGTATCTATCAATCTACCTACCTACCTATCTGTATCTATCAATCTACCTACCTACCTATCTCTATCTATCTATCTATCTATGTATCTATCTATCTATCTATCTATCTATCTATCTATCTATCTATCTATCTATCTATCTACCTACCTACCTACCTTTCTCTATCTATCTATCTATCTACCTACCGACCTATCTGTATTTATCTACCTACCTACCTATCTGTATCTAGCTATCTACCTACCAATCTGTATCTATCATTCTACCTACCTACCTATCTCTATCAATCTATTTACCTACCTACCTATCTCTATCTATCTATTTACCTACCTACCTATCTGTATCTATCAATCTACCTACCTACCTATCTCTATCTGTCTACCTTCCTACCTACCTATCTGTATCTATCTATCTACCTACCTACCTACCTATCTGTATCTATCTACCTACCTACCTATCTGTATCTATCTATCTATCTACCTACCTACCTATCTGTATCTATCTACCTACCTACCTACCTATCTGTATTTATCTACCTACCTACCTATCTGTATCTATCTATCTACCTACCTATCTGTATCTATCAATCTACCTACCTACCTATCTCTATCTATCTATTTACCTACCTACCTATCTCTATCTATCTACCTACCTACCTACCTATCTGTATCTATCTATCTACCTACCTATCTGTATCTATCTACCTACCTACCTTCCTATCTGTATCTATCTATCTACCTAGCTACCTATATGTATCTATCAATCTACCTACCTACCTATCTGTATCTATCTACCTACCTACCTATCTCTATCTATCTATCTATCTACCTACCTACCTATCTCCATCTATCTATCTACCTACCTACCTACCTATCTGTATCTATCTATCTACCTACCTACCTATCTGTACCTATCTATCTACCTACCTACCTATCTGTATTTATCTACCTACCTACCTATCTGTATCTATCTATCTACCTACCAATCTGTATCTATCATTCTACCTACCTACCTATCTCTATCTATCTATTTACCTACCTACCTATCTCTATCTATCTATTTACCTACCTACCTATCTCTATCTATCTACCTAGCTACCTATATGTATCTATCAATCTACCTACCTACCTATCTGTATCTATCAATCTTCCTGCCTACCTATCTCTATCTATCTATCTACCTACCTACCTATCTCTATCTATCTACCTACCTACCTACCTATCTGTATCTATCTACCTACCTACCTACCTATCTGTATTTATCTACCTACCTACCTATCTGTATCTATCTATCTACCTACCTATCTGTATCTATCAATCTACCTACCTACCTATCTGTATCTATCAATCTACCTACCTACCTATCTCTTTCTATCTATCTACCTAACTACCTATCTGTATTTATCTATCTACCTACCTACCTATCTGTATCTATCTATCTACCTACCTACCTATCTGTATCTATCAATCTACCTACCTACCTATCAGTATCTATCAATCTACCTGCCTACCTATCTCTATCTATCTACCTACCTACCTATCTCTATCTATCTACCTACCTACCTACCTATCTGTATCTATCTACCTACCTACCTACCTATCTGTATTTATCTACCTACCTACCTATCTGTATCTATCTATCTACCTACCTATCTGTATCTATCAATCTACCTACCTACCTATCTCTATCTATCTATTTACCTACCTACCTATCTCTATCTATCTACCTACCTACCTACCTATCTGTATCTATCTATCTACCTACCTATCTGTATCTATCTACCTACCTACCTATCTGTATCTATCTATCTACCTAGCTACCTATATGTATCTATCAATCTACCTACCTACCTATCTATATCTATCTACCTACCTACCTATCTCTATCTATCTATCTATCTATCTATCTATCTATCTATCTATCTATCTATCTATCTACCTACCTACCTATCTCCATCTATCTATCTACGTACCTACCTACCTATCTGTATCTATCTATCTACCTACCTACCTATCTGTACCTATCTATCTACCTACCTACCTATCTGTATTTATCTACCTACCTACCTATCTGTATCTATCTATCTACCTACCAATCTGTATCTATCATTCTACCTACCTACCTATCTCTATCTATCTATTTACCTACCTACCTATCTCTATCTATCTACCTACCTACCTATCTGTATCTATCAATCTACCTACCTACCTACCTATATCTATCTATTTACCTACCTACCTATCTCTATCTATCTATTTACCTACCTACCTATCTCTATCTATCTACCTACCTACCTATCTGTATCTATCTATGTATCTACCTATCTGTATCTATCAATCTTCCTACCTACCTATCTCTATCTATCTATTTACCTACCTACCTGTCTCTATCTATCTACCTACCTACCTACCTATCTGTATCTATCTATCCACCTATCTGTATCTATCTACCTACCTACCTATCTGTATTTATCTACCTACCTACCTATCTGTATCTATCTATCTACCTACCAATCTGTATCTATCATTCTACCTACCTACCTATCTCTATCTATCTATTTACCTACCTACCTATCTGTATCTATCAATCTACCTGCCTACCTATCTCTATCTATCTATCTACCTACCTACCTATCTCTATCTATCTACCTACCTACCTACCTATCTGTATGTATCTACCTACCTACCTACCTATCTGTATTTATCTACCTACCTACCTATCTGTATCTATCTATCTACCTACCTATCTGTATCTATCAATCTACCTACCTACCTATCTGTATCTATCAATCTACCTACCTACCTATCTCTATCTATCTATCTACCTAACTACCTATCTGTATTTATCTATCTACCTACCTACCTATCTGTATCTATCTATCTACCTACCTACCTATCTGTATCTATCAATCTACCTACCTACCTATCTGTATCTATCAATCTACCTGCCTACCTATCTCTATCTATCTATCTACCTACCTACCTATCTCTATCTACCTACCTACCTACCTATCTGTATCTATCTACCTACCTACCTACCTATCTGTATTTATCTACCTACCTACCTATCTGTATCTATTTATCTACCCACCTATCTGTATCTATCAATCTACCTACCTACCTATCTCTATCTATCTATTTACCTACCTACCTATCTCTATCTATCTACCTACCTACCTATCTGTATCTATCTATCTATCTACCTACCTATCTGTATCTATCTAACTACCTACCTATCTGTATCTATCTATCTACCTACCTACCTATCTCTATATATCTACCTACCTACCTACCTATCTCTATCTATCTATTTACCTACCTACCTATCTGTATATATCAATCTACCTACCTACCTATCTCTATCTATCTACCTACCTACCTACCTATCTCTATCTATCTACCTACCTACCTACCTATCTGTATTTATCTATCTACCTACCTACCTATCTGTATCTATCAATCTACCTACCTACCTATCTGTATCTATCAATCTACCTACCTACCTATCTCTATCTATCAATCTACCTACCTACCTATATCTATATATCTAGCTACCTACCTATCTCTATCTATCTATCTACCTACCTACCTATCTCTATCTATCTACCTACCTACCTACCTATCTGTATCTATCTACCTACCTACCTACCTATCTGTATTTATCTACCTACCTACCTATCTGTATCTATCTATCTACCTACCTATCTGTATCTATCAATCTACCTACCTACCTATCTCTATCTATTTACCTACCTACCTATCTCTATCTATCTATTTACCTACCTACCTATCTCTATCTATCTATCTACCTACCTACCTATCTCTATCTATCTACCTACCTACCTACCTATCTGTATCTATCTACCTACCTATCTGTATCTATCTACCTACCTACCTATCTGTATCTATCAATCTACCTACCTACCTATCTCTATCTATCTACCTACCTACCTACCTATCTGTATCTATCTACCTACCTACCTATCTGTATTTATATACCTACCTACCTATCTGTATCTATCAATCTACCTACCTACCTATCTCTATCTATCTATTTACCTATCTACCTATCTCTATCTATCTACCTACCTACCTACCTATCTGTATCTATCTATCTATCTATCTATCTATCTATCTATCTATCTATCTATCTATCTATCTATCTATCTATCTACCTACCTATCTGTATCTATCTACCTACCGACCTATCTGTATCTATCTACCTACCTACCTACCTATCTGTATCTATCTATCTACCTAGCTACCTATATGTATCTATCAATCTACCTACCTACCTATCTGTATCTATCAATCTACCTACCTACCTATCTCTATCTATCTATCTATCTATCTATCTATCTATCTATCTATCTATCTATCTATCTATCTATCTATCTACCTACCTACCTTTCTCTATCTATCTATCTACCTACCTACCTACCTATCTGTATCTATCTATCTATCTACCTACCTACCTATCTGTACCTATCTATCTACCTACCTACCTATCTCTATCTATCTATTTACCTACCTACCTATCTCTATCTATCTATTTACCTACCTACCTATCTGTATCTATCAATCTACCTACCTACCTATCTCTATATATCTACCTACCTACCTACCTACCTATATCTATCTATTTACCTACCTACCTATCTCTATCTATCTATTTACCTACCTACCTATCTCTATCTATCTACCTACCTACCTACCAATCTGTATCTATCTATCTACCTACCTACCTATCTTTATTTATCTACCTACCTACCTATCTGTATCTATCAATCTACCTACCTACCTATCTCTATCTATCAATCTACCTACCTACCTATCTCTATCTATCTTTTTACCTACCTACCTATCTGTATCAATCTATCTACCTACCTACCTATCTGTATCTATCTACCTACCTACCTATCTGTATCTATCAATCTACCTACCTACCTATCTGTATCTATCAATCTACCTACCTACCTATCTCTATCTGTCTACCTTCCTACCTACCTATCTGTATCTATCTATCTACCTACCTACCTACCTATCTGTATCTATCTACCTACCTACCTATCTGTATCTATCTATCTACCTACCTACCTACCTATCTGTATCTATCTACCTACCTACCTATCTGTATCTATCTATCTACCTACCTACCTATCTGTATCTATCAATCTACCTACCTACCTATCTGTATCTATCAATCTACCTACCTACCTATCTCTATCTATCTACCTACCTACCTACCTATCTCTATCTATCTACCTACCTACCTATCTGTATTTATATACCTACCTAGCTATCTGTATCTATCAATCTACCTACCTACCTATCTCTATCTATCTATTTACCTATCTACCTATCTCTATCTATCTACCTACCTACCTACCTATCTGTATCTATCTATCTATCTATCTATCTATCTATCTATCTATCTATCTATCTATCTATCTATCTATCTATCTACCTACCTATCTGTATCTATCTACCTACCGACCTATCTGTATCTATCTACCTACCTACCTACCTATCTGTATCTATCTATCTACCTAGCTACCTATATGTATCTATCAATCTACCTACCTACCTATCTGTATCTATCAATCTACCTACCTACCTATCTCTATCTATCTATCTATCTATCTATCTATCTATCTATCTATCTATCTATCTATCTATCTACCTACCTACCTTTCTCTATCTATCTATCTACCTACCTACCTACCTATCTGTATCTATCTATCTATCTACCTACCTACCTATCTGTACCTATCTATCTACCTACCTACCTATCTCTATCTATCTATTTACCTACCTACCTATCTCTATCTATCTATTTACCTACCTACCTATCTGTATCTATCAATCTACCTACCTACCTATCTCTATATATCTACCTACCTACCTACCTATATCTATCTATTTACCTACCTACCTATCTCTATCTATCTATTTACCTACCTACCTATCTCTATCTATCTACCTACCTACCTACCTATCTGTATCTATCTATCTACCTACCTACCTATCTTTATTTATCTACCTACCTACCTATCTGTATCTATCAATCTACCTACCTACCTATCTCTATCAATCTACCTACCTACCTATCTCTATCTATCTATTTACCTACCTACCTATCTGTATCAATCTATCTACCTACCTACCTATCTGTATCTATCTACCTACCTACCTATCTGTATCTATCAATCTACCTACCTACCTATCTGTATCTATCAATCTACCTACCTACCTATCTCTATCTGTCTACCTACCTACCTACCTATCTGTATCTATCTATCTACCTACCTACCTACCTATCTGTATCTATCTACCTACCTACCTATCTGTATCTATCTATCTACCTACCTACCTACCTATCTGTATCTATCTACCTACCTACCTATCTGTATCTATCTATCTACCTACCTACCTATCTGTATCTATCAATCTACCTACCTACCTATCTGTATCTATCAATCTACCTACCTACCTATCTCTATCTATCTATCTACCTAACTACCTATCTGTATTTATCTATCTACCTACCTACCTATCTTTATCTATCTATCTACCTACCTACCTATCTGTATCTATCAATCTACCTACCTACCTATCTCTATCTATCTATCTACCTACCTACCTATCTCTATCTATCTACCTACCTACCTACCTACCTACCTATCTGTATCTATCTATCTACCTACCTACCTATCTGTATTTATCTACCTACCTACCTATCTGTATCTATCTATCTACCTACCTACCTATCTCTATCTATCTATTTACCTACCTACCTATCTCTATCTATCTACCTACCTACCTACCTATCTGTATCTATCTATCTATCTACCTACCTATCTGTATCTATCTACCTACCTACCTATCTGTATCTATCTATCTACCTACCTACCTACCTATCTGTATCTATCTATCTATCTACCTACCTACCTATCTGTACCTATCTATCTACCTACCTACCTATCTCTATCTATCTATTTACCTACCTACCTATCTCTATCTATCTATTTACCTACCTACCTATCTGTATCTATCAATCTACCTACCTACCTATCTCTATATATCTACCTACCTACCTACCTACCTATATCTATCTATTTACCTACCTACCTATCTCTATCTATCTATTTACCTACCTACCTATCTCTATCTATCTACCTACCTACCTACCAATCTGTATCTATCTATCTACCTACCTACCTATCTTTATTTATCTACCTACCTACCTATCTGTATCTATCAATCTACCTACCTACCTATCTCTATCTATCAATCTACCTACCTACCTATCTCTATCTATCTATTTACCTACCTACCTATCTGTATCAATCTATCTACCTACCTACCTATCTGTATCTATCTACCTACCTACCTATCTGTATCTATCAATCTACCTACCTACCTATCTGTATCTATCAATCTACCTACCTACCTATCTCTATCTGTCTACCTTCCTACCTACCTATCTGTATCTATCTATCTACCTACCTACCTACCTATCTGTATCTATCTACCTACCTACCTATCTGTATCTATCTATCTACCTACCTACCTACCTATCTGTATCTATCTACCTACCTACCTATCTGTATCTATCTATCTACCTACCTACCTATCTGTATCTATCAATCTACCTACCTACCTATCTGTATCTATCAATCTACCTACCTACCTATCTCTATCTATCTACCTACCTACCTACCTATCTCTATCTATCTACCTACCTACCTATCTGTATTTATATACCTACCTAGCTATCTGTATCTATCAATCTACCTACCTACCTATCTCTATCTATCTATTTACCTATCTACCTATCTCTATCTATCTACCTACCTACCTACCTATCTGTATCTATCTATCTATCTATCTATCTATCTATCTATCTATCTATCTATCTATCTATCTATCTATCTATCTACCTACCTATCTGTATCTATCTACCTACCGACCTATCTGTATCTATCTACCTACCTACCTACCTATCTGTATCTATCTATCTACCTAGCTACCTATATGTATCTATCAATCTACCTACCTACCTATCTGTATCTATCAATCTACCTACCTACCTATCTCTATCTATCTATCTATCTATCTATCTATCTATCTATCTATCTATCTATCTATCTACCTACCTACCTTTCTCTATCTATCTATCTACCTACCTACCTACCTATCTGTATCTATCTATCTATCTACCTACCTACCTATCTGTACCTATCTATCTACCTACCTACCTATCTCTATCTATTTACCTACCTACCTATCTCTATCTATCTATTTACCTACCTACCTATCTGTATCTATCAATCTACCTACCTACCTATCTCTATATATCTACCTACCTACCTACCTATATCTATCTATTTACCTACCTACCTATCTCTATCTATCTATTTACCTACCTACCTATCTCTATCTATCTACCTACCTACCTATCTGTATTTATATACCTACCTAGCTATCTGTATCTATCAATCTACCTACCTACCTATCTCTATCTATCTATTTACCTATCTACCTATCTCTATCTATCTACCTACCTACCTACCTATCTGTATCTATCTATCTATCTATCTATCTATCTATCTATCTATCTATCTATCTATCTATCTATCTATCTATCTATCTACCTACCTATCTGTATCTATCTACCTACCGACCTATCTGTATCTATCTACCTACCTACCTACCTATCTGTATCTATCTATCTACCTAGCTACCTATATGTATCTATCAATCTACCTACCTACCTATCTGTATCTATCAATCTACCTACCTACCTATCTCTATCTATCTATCTATCTATCTATCTATCTATCTATCTATCTATCTATCTATCTATCTATCTACCTACCTACCTTTCTCTATCTATCTATCTACCTACCTACCTACCTATCTGTATCTATCTATCTATCTACCTACCTACCTATCTGTACCTATCTATCTACCTACCTACCTATCTCTATCTATCTATTTACCTACCTACCTATCTCTATCTATCTATTTACCTACCTACCTATCTGTATCTATCAATCTACCTACCTACCTATCTCTATATATCTACCTACCTACCTACCTATATCTATCTATTTACCTACCTACCTATCTCTATCTATCTATTTACCTACCTACCTATCTCTATCTATCTACCTACCTACCTACCTATCTGTATCTATCTATCTACCTACCTACCTATCTTTATTTATCTACCTACCTACCTATCTGTATCTATCAATCTACCTACCTACCTATCTCTATCAATCTACCTACCTACCTATCTCTATCTATCTATTTACCTACCTACCTATCTGTATCAATCTATCTACCTACCTACCTATCTGTATCTATCTACCTACCTACCTATCTGTATCTATCAATCTACCTACCTACCTATCTGTATCTATCAATCTACCTACCTACCTATCTCTATCTGTCTACCTACCTACCTACCTATCTGTATCTATCTATCTACCTACCTACCTACCTATCTGTATCTATCTACCTACCTACCTATCTGTATCTATCTATCTACCTACCTACCTACCTATCTGTATCTATCTACCTACCTACCTATCTGTATCTATCTATCTACCTACCTACCTATCTGTATCTATCAATCTACCTACCTACCTATCTGTATCTATCAATCTACCTACCTACCTATCTCTATCTATCTATCTACCTAACTACCTATCTGTATTTATCTATCTACCTACCTACCTATCTTTATCTATCTATCTACCTACCTACCTATCTGTATCTATCAATCTACCTACCTACCTATCTCTATCTATCTATCTACCTACCTACCTATCTCTATCTATCTACCTACCTACCTACCTACCTACCTATCTGTATCTATCTATCTACCTACCTACCTATCTGTATTTATCTACCTACCTACCTATCTGTATCTATCTATCTACCTACCTACCTATCTCTATCTATCTATTTACCTACCTACCTATCTCTATCTATCTACCTACCTACCTACCTATCTGTATCTATCTATCTATCTACCTACCTATCTGTATCTATCTACCTACCTACCTATCTGTATCTATCTATCTACCTACCTACCTACCTATCTGTATCTATCTATCTATCTACCTACCTACCTATCTGTACCTATCTATCTACCTACCTACCTATCTCTATCTATCTATTTACCTACCTACCTATCTCTATCTATCTATTTACCTACCTACCTATCTGTATCTATCAATCTACCTACCTACCTATCTCTATATATCTACCTACCTACCTACCTACCTATATCTATCTATTTACCTACCTACCTATCTCTATCTATCTATTTACCTACCTACCTATCTCTATCTATCTACCTACCTACCTACCAATCTGTATCTATCTATCTACCTACCTACCTATCTTTATTTATCTACCTACCTACCTATCTGTATCTATCAATCTACCTACCTACCTATCTCTATCTATCAATCTACCTACCTACCTATCTCTATCTATCTATTTACCTACCTACCTATCTGTATCAATCTATCTACCTACCTACCTATCTGTATCTATCTACCTACCTACCTATCTGTATCTATCAATCTACCTACCTACCTATCTGTATCTATCAATCTACCTACCTACCTATCTCTATCTGTCTACCTTCCTACCTACCTATCTGTATCTATCTATCTACCTACCTACCTACCTATCTGTATCTATCTACCTACCTACCTATCTGTATCTATCTATCTACCTACCTACCTACCTATCTGTATCTATCTACCTACCTACCTATCTGTATCTATCTATCTACCTACCTACCTATCTGTATCTATCAATCTACCTACCTACCTATCTGTATCTATCAATCTACCTACCTACCTATCTCTATCTATCTACCTACCTACCTACCTATCTCTATCTATCTACCTACCTACCTATCTGTATTTATATACCTACCTAGCTATCTGTATCTATCAATCTACCTACCTACCTATCTCTATCTATCTATTTACCTATCTACCTATCTCTATCTATCTACCTACCTACCTACCTATCTGTATCTATCTATCTATCTATCTATCTATCTATCTATCTATCTATCTATCTATCTATCTATCTATCTATCTATCTATCTATCTACCTACCTATCTGTATCTATCTACCTACCGACCTATCTGTATCTATCTACCTACCTACCTACCTATCTGTATCTATCTATCTACCTAGCTACCTATATGTATCTATCAATCTACCTACCTACCTATCTGTATCTATCAATCTACCTACCTACCTATCTCTATCTATCTATCTATCTATCTATCTATCTATCTATCTATCTATCTATCTATCTATCTATCTACCTACCTACCTTTCTCTATCTATCTATCTACCTACCTACCTACCTATCTGTATCTATCTATCTATCTACCTACCTACCTATCTGTACCTATCTATCTACCTACCTACCTATCTCTATCTATTTACCTACCTACCTATCTCTATCTATCTATTTACCTACCTACCTATCTGTATCTATCAATCTACCTACCTACCTATCTCTATATATCTACCTACCTACCTACCTATATCTATCTATTTACCTACCTACCTATCTCTATCTATCTATTTACCTACCTACCTATCTCTATCTATCTACCTACCTACCTACCTATCTGTATCTATCTATCTACCTACCTACCTATCTTTATTTATCTACCTACCTACCTATCTGTATCTATCAATCTACCTACCTACCTATCTCTATCAATCTACCTACCTACCTATCTCTATCTATCTATTTACCTACCTACCTATCTGTATCAATCTATCTACCTACCTACCTATCTGTATCTATCTACCTACCTACCTATCTGTATCTATCAATCTACCTACCTACCTATCTGTATCTATCAATCTACCTACCTACCTATCTCTATCTGTCTACCTACCTACCTACCTATCTGTATCTATCTATCTACCTACCTACCTACCTATCTGTATCTATCTACCTACCTACCTATCTGTATCTATCTATCTACCTACCTACCTACCTATCTGTATCTATCTACCTACCTACCTATCTGTATCTATCTATCTACCTACCTACCTATCTGTATCTATCAATCTACCTACCTACCTATCTGTATCTATCAATCTACCTACCTACCTATCTCTATCTATCTATCTACCTAACTACCTATCTGTATTTATCTATCTACCTACCTACCTATCTTTATCTATCTATCTACCTACCTACCTATCTGTATCTATCAATCTACCTACCTACCTATCTCTATCTATCTATCTACCTACCTACCTATCTCTATCTATCTACCTACCTACCTACCTACCTACCTATCTGTATCTATCTATCTACCTACCTACCTATCTGTATTTATCTACCTACCTACCTATCTGTATCTATCTATCTACCTACCTACCTATCTCTATCTATCTATTTACCTACCTACCTATCTCTATCTATCTACCTACCTACCTACCTATCTGTATCTATCTATCTATCTACCTACCTATCTGTATCTATCTACCTACCTACCTATCTGTATCTATCTATCTACCTAGCTACCTATATGTATCTATCAATCTACCTACCTACCTATCTGTATCTATCAATCTACCTACCTACCTATCTCTATCTATCTATCTACCTACCTACCTATCTCTATCTATCTATCTACCTACCTACCTACCTACCTATCTGTATCTATCTATCTACCTACCTACCTATCTGTACCTATCTATCTACCTACCTACCTATCTGTATTTATCTAACTACCTATCTATCTGTATCTATCTATCTACCTACCAATCTGTATCTATCATTCTACCTACCTACCTATCTCTATCTATCTATTTACCTACCTACCTATCTCTATCTATCTATTTACCTACCTACCTATCTGTATCTATCAATCTACCTACCTACCTATCTCTATCTATCTATTTACCTACCTACCTATCTCTATCTATCTATTTACCTACCTACCTATCTCTATCTATCTACCTACCGACCTATCTGTATCTATCTACCTACCTACCTACCTATCTGTATCTATCTATCTACCTAGCTACCTATCTCTATCTATCTATCTATCTATCTATCTATCTATCTACCTACCTACCTTTCTCTATCTATCTATCTATCTATCTACCTACCTACCTACCTATCTGTATCTATCTATCTACCTACCTACCTATCTGTACCTATCTATCTACCTACCTACCTATCTGTATTTATCTACCTACCTACCTATCTGTATCTAGCTATCTACCTACCAATCTGTATCTATCATTCTACCTACCTACCTATCTCTATCTATCTATTTACCTACCTACCTATCTCTATCTATCTATTTACCTACCTACCTATCTCTATCTATCTACCTAGCTACCTATATGTATCTATCAATCTACCTACCTACCTATCTGTATCTATCAATCTACCTGCCTACCTATCTCTATCTATCTATCTACCTACCTACCTATCTCTATCTATCTACTACCTACCTACCTATCTGTATCTATCTACCTACCTACCTACCTATCTGTATTTATCTACCTACCTACCTATCTGTATCTATCTATCTACCTACCTATCTGTATCTATCAATCTACCTACCTACCTATCTGTATCTATCAATCTACCTACCTACCTATCTCTATCTATCTATCTACCTAACTACCTATCTGTATTTATCTATCTACCTACCTACCTATCTGTATCTATCTATCTACCTACCTACCTATCTGTATCTATCAATCTACCTACCTACCTATCAGTATCTATCAATCTACCTGCCTACCTATCTCTATCTATCTATCTACCTACCTACCTATCTCTATCTATCTACCTACCTACCTACCTATCTGTATCTATATACCTACGTACCTACCTATCTGTATTTATCTACCTACCTACCTATCTGTATCTATCGATCTACCTACCTATCTGTATCTATCAATCTACCTACTTACCTATCTGTATCTATCAATCTACCTACCTACCTATCTCTATCTATCTACCTACCTACCTACCTATCTGTATCTATCTACCTACCTACCTATCTGTATCTATCTACCTACCTACCTATCTGTATCTATCTACCTACCGACCTATCTGTATCTATCTACCTACCTACCTACCTATCTGTATCTATCTATCTACCTAGCTACCTATATGTATCTATCAATCTACCTACCTACCTATCTGTATCTATCAATCTACCTACCTACCTATCTCTATCTATCTATCTATCTATCTATCTATCTATCTATCTATCTATCTATCTACCTACCTTTCTCTATCTATCTATCTACCTACCTACCTACCTATCTGTATCTATCTATCTACCTACCTACCTATCTGTACCTATCTATCTACCTACCTACCTATCTGTATTTATCTACCTACCTACCTATCTGTATCTAGCTATCTACCTACCAATCTGTATCTATCATTCTACCTACCTACCTATCTCTATCTATCTATCTACCTAACTACCTATCTGTATTTATCTATCTACCTACCTACCTATCTGTATATATCTATCTACCTACCTACCTATCTGTATCTATCAATCTACCTACCTACCTATCTGTATCTATCAATCTACCTACCTACCTATCTCTATCTATCTACCTACCTACCTACCTATCTCTATCTATCTACCTACCTACCTACCTATCTGTATTTATCTATCTACCTACCTACCTATCTGTATCTATCTATCTACCTACCTATCTGTATCTATCTACCTACCTACCTATCTGTATCTATCTATCTACCTAGCTACCTATATGTATCTATCAATCTACCTACCTATCTCTATCTATCTATCTATCTATCTACCTACCTACCTATCTCCATCTATCTATCTACCTACCTACCTACCTATCTGTATCTATCTATCTACCTACCTACCTATCTGTACCTATCTATCTACCTACCTACCTTTCTGTATTTATCTACCTACCTACCTATCTGTATCTATCTATCTACCTACCAATCTGTATCTATCATTCTACCTACCTACCTATCTCTATCTATCTATTTACCTACCTACCTATCTCTATCTATCTATTTACCTACCTACCTATCTCTATCTATCTATTTACCTACCTACCTATCTGTATCTATTAATCTACCTACCTACCTATCTCTATATATCTACCTACCTACCTACCTACCTATCTCTATCTATCTATTTACCTACCTACCTATCTCTATCTATCTATTTACCTACCTACCTATCTCTATCTATCTACCTACCTACCTATCTGTATCTATGTATCTATCTACCTATCTGTATCTATCAATCTTCCTACCTACCTATCTCTATCTATCTATTTACCTACCTACCTATCTCTATCTATCTACCTACCTACCTATCTGTATCTATCTATCTACCTACCAATCTGTATCTAACATTCTACCTACCTACCTATCTCTATCTATCTATTTACCTACCTACCTATCTGTATCTATCAATCTACCTGCCTACCTATCTCTATCCATCTATCTACCTACCTACCTATCTCTATCTACCTACCTACCTACCTATCTGTATCTATGTACCTACCTACCTACCTATCTGTATCTATCAATCTACCTGCCTACCTATCTCTATCCATCTATCTACCTACCTACCTATCTCTATCTATCTACCTACCTAGCTACCTATCTGTATCTATCTACCTACCTACCTACCTATCTGTATTTATCTACCTACCTACCTATCTGTATCTATCTATCTACCTACCTATCTGTATCTATCAATCTACCTACCTACCTATCTGTATCTATCAATCTACCTACCTACCTATCTCTATCTATCTATCTACCTAACTATCTATCTGTATTTATCTATCTACCTACCTACCTATATGTACCTATCTATCTACCTACCTACCTATCTGTATCTATCAATCTACCTACCTACCTATCTGTATCTATCAATCTACCTGCTAACCTATCTCTATCTATCTATCTACCTACCTACCTATCTCTATCTATCTACCTACCTACCTACCTATCTGTATCTATCTACCTACCTACCTACCTATCTGTATTTATATACCTACCTACCTATCTGTATCTATCTATCTACCTACCTATCTGTATCTATCAATCTACCTACCTTCCTATCTCTATCTATCTATTTACCTACCTACCTATCTCTATCTATCTACCTACCTACCTACCTATCTGTATCTATCTACCTACCTATCTGTATCTATCTACCTACCTACCTATCTGTATCTATCTATCTACCTACCTACCTATCTCTATATATCTACCTACGTACCTACCTATCTCTATCTATTTACCTACCTACCTATCTGTATCTATCAATCTACCTACCTACCTATCTCTATCTATCTACCTACCTACCTACCTATCTCTATCTATCTACCTACCTACCTACCTATCTGTATTTATCTATCTACCTACCTACCTATCTGTATCTATCAATCTACCTACCTACCTATCTCTATCTATCAATCTACCTACCTCCCTATCTCTATATATCTAGCTACCTACCTATCTCTATCTATCTATCTACCTACCTACCTATCTCTATCTATCTACCTACCTACCTACCTATCTGTATCTATCTACCTACCTACATACCTATCTGTATTTATCTACCTACCTACCTATCTGTATCTATCTATCTACCTACCTATCTGTATCTATCAATCTACCTACCTACCTATCTCTATCTATTTACCTACCTACCTATCTCTATCTATCTACCTACCTACCTACCTATCTGTATCTATCTATCTACCTACCTATCTGTATCTATCTACCTACCTACCTATCTGTATCTATCAATCTACCTACCTACCTATCTCTATCTATCTACCTACCTACCTACCTATCTGTATCTATCTACCTACCTACCTATCTGTATTTATCTATCTACCTACCTATCTGTATCTATCAATCTACCTACCTACCTATCTGTATCTATCAATCTACCTACCTACCTATCTCTATCTATCTATCTACCTAACTACCTATCTGTATTTATCTATCTACCTACCTACCTATCTGTATCTATCTATCTACCTACCTACCTATCTGTATCTATCAATCTACCTACCTACCTATCTGTATCTATCAATCTACCTGCCTACCTATCTCTATCTATCTATCTACCTACCTACCTATCTCTATCTATCTACCTACCTACCTATCTGTATCTATCTACCTACCTACCTACCTATCTGTATTTATCTACCTACCTACCTATCTGTATCTATTTATCTACCCACCTATCTGTATCTATCAATCTACCTACCTACCTATCTCTATCTATCTACCTACCTACCTACCTATCTGTATCTATCTATCTATCTACCTACCTATCTGTATCTATCTACCTACCTACCTATCTGTATCTATCTATCTACCTACCTACCTATCTCTATATATCTACCTACCTACCTACCTATCTCTATCTATCTATTTACCTACCTACCTATCTGTATCTATCAATCTACCTACCTACCTATCTCTATCTATCTACCTACCTACCTACCTATCTCTATCTATCTACCTACCTACCTACCTATCTGTATCTATCAATCTACCTACCTACCTATCTGTATCTATCAATCTACCTACCTACCTATCTGTATCTATCAATCTACCTACCTACCTATCTCTATCTATCTACCTACCTACCTACCTATCTGTATCTATCTACCTACCTACCTATCTGTATCTATCTATCTACCTACCTACCTATCTGTATCTATCTACCTACCGACCTATCTGTATCTATCTACCTACCTACCTACCTATCTGTATCTATCTATCTACCTAGCTACCTATATGTATCTATCAATCTACCTACCTACCTATCTGTATCTATCAATCTACCTACCTACCTATCTCTATCTATCTATCTATCTATCTATCTATCTATCTATCTATCTATCTATCTATCTATCTATCTATCTATCTATCTACCTACCTTTCTCTATCTATCTATCTACCTACCTACCTACCTATCTGTATCTATCTATCTACCTACCTACCTATCTGTACCTATCTTTCTACCTACCTACCTATCTGTATTTATCTACCTACCTACCTATCTGTATCTAGCTATCTACCTACCAATCTGTATCTATCATTCTACCTACCTACCTATCTCTATCTATCTATCTACCTAACTACCTATCTGTATTTATCTATCTACCTACCTACCTATCTGTATATATCTATCTACCTACCTACCTATCTGTATCTATCAATCTACCTACCTACCTATCTGTATCTATCAATCTACCTACCTACCTATCTCTATCTATCTACCTACCTACCTACCTATCTCTATCTATCTACCTACCTACCTACCTATCTGTATTTATCTATCTACCTACCTACCTATCTGTATTTATCTATCTACCTACCTACTTATCTGTATCTATCTATCTACCTACCTATCTGTATCTATCTACCTACCTACCTATCTGTATCTATCTATCTACCTAGCTACCTATATGTATCTATCAATCTACCTACCTACCTATCTGTATCTATCTACCTACCTACCTATCTCTATCTATCTATCTATCTATCTACCTACCTACCTATCTCCATCTATCTATCTACCTACCTACCTACCTATCTGTATCTATCTATCTACCTACCTACCTATCTGTACCTATCTATCTACCTACCTACCTTTCTGTATTTATCTACCTACCTACCTATCTGTATCTATCTATCTACCTACCAATCTGTATCTATCATTCTACCTACCTACCTATCTCTATCTATCTATTTACCTACCTACCTATCTCTATCTATCTATTTACCTACCTACCTATCTGTATCTATTAATCTACCTACCTACCTATCTCTATATATCTACCTACCTACCTACCTACCTATCTCTATCTATCTATTTACCTACCTACCTATCTCTATCTATCTATTTACCTACCTACCTATCTCTATCTATCTACCTACCTACCTATCTGTATCTATGTATCTATCTACCTATCTGTATCTATCAATCTTCCTACCTACCTATCTCTATCTATCTATTTACCTACCTACCTATCTCTATCTATCTACCTACCTACCTACCTATCTGTATCTATCTATCTACCTACCAATCTGTATCTAACATTCTACCTACCTACCTATCTCTATCTATCTATTTACCTACCTACCTATCTGTATCTATCAATCTACCTGCCTACCTATCTCTATCCATCTATCTACCTACCTACCTATCTCTATCTACCTACCTACCTACCTATCTGTATCTATGTATCTACCTACCTACCTATCTGTATCTATCAATCTACCTGCCTACCTATCTCTATCCATCTATCTACCTACCTACCTATCTCTATCTATCTACCTACCTACCTACCTATCTGTATCTATCTACCTACCTACCTACCTATCTGTATTTATCTACCTACCTACCTATCTGTATCTATCTATCTACCTACCTATCTGTATCTATCAATCTACCTACCTACCTATCTGTATCTATCAATCTACCTACCTACCTATCTCTATCTATCTATCTACCTAACTACCTATCTGTATTTATCTACCTACCTACCTATATGTACCTATCTATCTGCCTACCTACCTATCTGTATCTATCAATCTACCTACCTACCTATCTGTATCTATCAATCTACCTGCCTACCTATCTCTATCTATCTACCTACCTACCTATCTCTATCTATCTACCTACCTACCTACCTATCTGTATCTATCTACCTACCTACCTACCTATCTGTATTTATATACCTACCTACCTATCTGTATCTATCTATCTACCTACCTATCTGTATATATCAATCTACCTACCTACCTATCTCTATCTATCTATTTACCTACCTACCTATCTCTATCTATCTACCTACCTACCTACCTATCTGTATCTATCTACCTACCTATCTGTATCTATCTACCTACCTACCTATCTGTATCTATCTATCTACCTACCTACCTATCTCTATATATCTACCTACCTACCTACCTATCTCTATCTATCTACCTACCTACCTACCTATCTGTATTTATCTATCTACCTACCTACCTATCTGTATCTATCAATCTACCTACCTACCTATCTCTATCTATCAATCTACCTACCTACCTATCTCTATATATCTAGCTACCTACCTATCTCTATCTATCTATCTACCTACCTACCTATCTCTATCTATCTACCTACCTACCTACCTATCTGTATCTATCTACCTACCTACATACCTATCTGTATTTGTCTACCTACCTACCTATCTGTATCTATCTACCTATCTACCTACCTATCTGTATTTATCTACCTACCTACCTATCTGTATCTATTTATCTACCCACCTATCTGTATCTATCAATCTACCTACCTACCTATCTCTATCTATCTACCTACCTACCTACCTATCTGTATCTATCTATCTATCTACCTACCTATCTGTATCTATCTACCTACCTACCTATCTGTATCTATCTATCTACCTACCTACCTATCTCTATATATCTACCTACCTACCTACCTATCTCTATCTATCTATTTACCTACCTACCTATCTGTATCTATCAATCTACCTACCTACCTATCTCTATCTATCTACCTACCTACCTACCTATCTCTATCTATCTACCTACCTACCTACCTATCTGTATCTATCAATCTACCTACCTACCTATCTGTATCTATCAATCTACCTACCTACCTATCTCTATCTATCAATCTACCTACCTACCTATCTCTATATATCTAGCTACCTACCTATCTCTATCTATCTATCTACCTACCTACCTATCTCTATCTATCTACCTACCAACCTACCTATCTGTATCTATCTACCTACCTACCTACCTATCTGTATTTATCTACCTACCTACCTATCTGTATCTATCTATCTCCCTACCTATCTGTATCTATCAATCTACCTACCTACCTATCTCTATCTATTTACCTACCTACCTATCTCTATCTATCTATTTACCTACCTACCTATCTCTATCTATCTACCTACCTACCTATCTCTATCTATCTACCTACCTACCTACCTATCTGTATCTATCTATCTACCTACCTATCTGTATCTATCTACCTACCTACCTATCTGTATCTATCAATCCACCTACCTACCTATCTCTTTCTATCTACCTACTTACCTACCTATCTGTATCTATCTACCTACCTACCTATCTGTATTTATATACCTACCTACCTATCTGTATCTATCAATCTACCTACCTACCTATCTCTATCTATCTATTTACCTACCTACCTATCTCTATCTATCTACCTACCTACCTACCTATCTGTATCTATCTATCTATCTACCTACCTATCTATCTGTATCTATCTACCTACCGACCTATCTGTATCTATCTACCTACCTACCTACCTATCTGTATCTATCTATCTACCTAGCTACCTATATGTATCTATCAATCTACCTACCTACCTATCTGTATCTATCAATCTACCTACCTACCTATCTCTATCTATCTATCTATCTATCTATCTATCTATCTATCTATCTATCTATCTATCTATCTATCTATCTACCTACCTACCTTTCTCTATCTATCTATCTACCTACCTACCTACCTATCTGTATCTATCTATCTATCTACCTACCTACCTATCTGTACCTATCTATCTACCTACCTACCTATCTGTATTTATCTACCTACCTACCTATCTGTATCTAGCTATCTACCTACCAATCTGTATCTATCATTCTACCTACCTACCTATCTCTATCTATCTATTTACCTACCTACCTATCTCTATTTATCTATTTACCTACCTACCTATCTGTGTCTATCAATCTACCTACCTACCTATCTCTATATATCTACCTACCTACCTACCTATCTCTATCTATCTATTTACCTACCTACCTATCTCTATCTATCTATTTACCTACCTACCTATCTCAATCTATCTACCTACATACCTACCTATCTGTATCTATCTACCTACCTACCTACCTATCTGTATTTATCTATCTACCTACCTACCTATCTGTATCTATCAATCTACATACCTACCTATCTGTATCTATCAATCTACCTACCTAACTATCTGTATCTATCAATCTACCTACCTACCTATCTCTATATATCTACCTACCTACCTACGTATATCTATCTATCTATTTACCTACCTACCTATCTCTATCTATCTATTTACCTACCTACCTATCTCTATCTATCTAACTACCTACCTACCTATCTGTATCTATCTATCTATCTACCTACCTACCTATCTTTATTTATCTACCTACCTACCTATCTGTATCTATCAATCTACCTACCTACCTATCTCTATCTATCAATCTACCTAGCTACCTATCTCTATCTATCTATTTACCTACCTACCTATCTGTATCAATCTATCTACCTACCTACCTATCTGTATCTATCAATCTACCTACCTACCTATCTGTATCTATCAATCTACCTACCTACCTATCTCTATCTGTCTACCTACCTACCTACCTATCTGTATCTATCTATCTACCTACCTACCTACCTACCTATCTGTATCTATCTACCTACCTACCTATCTGTATCTATCTATCTATCTACCTACCTACCTATCTGTATCTATCTAACTACCTACCTATCTGTATCTATCTATCTACCTACCTACCTATCTGTATCTATCAATCTACCTACCTACCTATGTGTATCTATCAATCTACCTACCTACCTATCTCTATCTATCTATCTACCTAACTACCTATCTGTATTTATCTATCTACCTACCTACCTATCTGTATCTATCTATCTACCTACCTACCTATCTGTATCTATCAATCTACCTATCTACCTATCTCTATCTATCTATCTACCTACCTACCTATCTCTATCTATCTACCTACCTACCTACCTACCTATCTGTATCTATCTATCTACCTACCTACCTATCTGTATTTATCTACCTACCTACCTATCTGTATCTATCTATCTACCTACCTACCTATCTCTATCTATCTATTTAACTACCTACCTATCTCTATCTATCTACCTACCTACCTACCTATCTGTATCTATCTACCTACCTATCTGTATCTATCTACCTACCTACCTATCTGTATCTATCTATCTACCTAGCTACCTATATGTATCTATCAATCTACCTACCTACCTATCTGTATCTATCAATCTACCTACCTACCTATCTCTATCTATCTATCTACCTACCCACCTATCTCTATCTATTTATCTACCTACCTACCTACCTATCTGTATCTATCTATCTACCTACCTACCTATCTGTACCTATCTATCTACCTACCTACCTATCTGTATTTATCTAACTACCTACCTATCTGTATCTATCTATCTACCTACCAATCTGTATCTATCATTCTACCTACCTACCTATCTCTATCTATCTATTTACCTACCTTCCTACCTATCTCTATCCATCTATTTACCTACCTACCTATCTGTATCTATCAATCTACCTACCTACCTATGTGTATCTATCAATCTACCTACCTACCTATCTCTATCTATCTATCTACCTAACTACCTATCTGTATTTATCTATCTACCTACCTACCTATCTGTATCTATCTATCTACCTACCTACCTATCTGTATCTATCAATCTACCTATCTACCTATCTCTATCTATCTATCTACCTACCTACCTATCTCTATCTATCTACCTACCTACCTACCTACCTATCTGTATCTATCTATCTACCTACCTACCTATCTGTATTTATCTACCTACCTACCTATCTGTATCTATCTATCTACCTACCTACCTATCTCTATCTATCTATTTAACTACCTACCTATCTCTATCTATCTACCTACCTACCTACCTATCTGTATCTATCTACCTACCTATCTGTATCTATCTACCTACCTACCTATCTGTATCTATCTATCTACCTAGCTACCTATATGTATCTATCAATCTACCTACCTACCTATCTGTATCTATCAATCTACCTACCTACCTATCTCTATCTATCTATCTACCTACCTACCTATCTCTATCTATTTATCTACCTACCTACCTACCTATCTGTATCTATCTATCTACCTACCTACCTATCTGTACCTATCTATCTACCTACCTACCTATCTGTATTTATCTAACTACCTACCTATCTGTATCTATCTATCTACCTACCAATCTGTATCTATCATTCTACCTACCTACCTATCTCTATCTATCTATTTACCTACCTACCTACCTATCTCTATCCATCTATTTACCTACCTACCTATCTGTATCTATCAATCTACCTACCTACCTATCTCTATCTATCTATTTACCTACCTACCTATCTCTATCTATCTATTTACCTACCTACCTATCTCTATCTATCTACCTACCTACCTACCTACCTATCTCTATCTATCTACCTACCTACCTATCTGTATCTATCTATCTATCTACCTATCTGTATCTATCAATCTTCCTACCTACCTATCTCTATCTGTCTACCTACCTAACTACCTATCTGTATCTATCTACCTACCTACCTATCTGTATCTATCTATCTACCTACCTACCTATCTGTATCTATCTACCTACCGACCTATCTGTATCTATCTACCTACCTACCTACCTATCTGTATCTATCTATCTACCTAGCTACCTATATGTATCTATCAATCTACCTACCTACCTATCTGTATCTATCAATCTACCTACCTACCTATCTCTATCTATCTATCTATCTATCTATCTATCTATCTATCTATCTATCTATCTATCTATCTATCTATCTATCTATCTACCTACCTACCTTTCTCTATCTATCTATCTACCTACCTACCTACCTATCTGTATCTATCTATCTACCTACCTACCTATCTGTACCTATCTATCTACCTACCTACCTATCTGTATTTATCTACCTACCTACCTATCTGTATCTAGCTATCTACCTACCAATCTGTATCTATCATTCTACCTACCTACCTATCTCTATCTATCTATTTACCTACCTACCTATCTCTATCTATCTATTTACCTTCCTACCTATCTGTATCTATCAATCTACCTACCTACCTATCTCTATATATCTACCTACCTACCTACCTATCTCTATCTATCTATTTACCTACCTACCTATCTCTATCTATCTATTTACCTACCTACCTATCTCTATCTATCTACCTACATACCTACCTATCTGTATCTATCTACCTAGCTACCTACCTATCTGTATTTATCTACCTACCTACCTACCTATCTGTATCTATCAATCTACATACCTACCTATCTGTATCTAGCTATCTACCTACCAATCTGTATCTATCATTCTACCTACCTACCTATCTCTATCTATCTATTTACCTACCTTCCTATCTCTATCTATCTATTTACCTTCCTACCTATCTGTATCTATCAATCTACCTACCTACCTATCTCTATATATCTACCTACCTACCTACCTATCTCTATCTATCTATTTACCTACCTACCTATCTCTATCTATCTATTTACCTACCTACCTATCTCTATCTATCTACCTACATACCTACCTATCTGTATCTATCTACCTACCTACCTATCTGTATTTATCTATCTACCTACCTACCTATCTGTATCTATCAATCTACATACCTACCTATCTGTATCTATCAATCTACCTACCTACCTATCTGTATCTATCAATCTACCTACCTACCTATCTCTATCTATCTATTTACCTACCTACCTACCTATCTCTATCTATCTATTTACCTACCTACCTATCTCTATCTATCTATTTACCTACCTACCTATCTCTATCTACCTACCTACCTACCTACCTATCTGTATCTATTTACCTACCTACCTATCTGTATCTATCAATCTACCTACCTACCTATCTGTATCTATCAATCTACCTACCTACCTATCTGTATCTATCAATCTACCTACCTACCTATCTCTATCTATCTACCTACCTACCTACCTATCTCTATCTATCTACCTACCTACCTACCTATCTGTATTTATCTATCTACCTACCTACCTATCTGTATCTATCAATCTACCTACCTACCTATCTGTATCTATCAATCTACCTACCTACCTATCTGTATCTATCTATCTACCTACCTACCTACCTATCTGTATCTATCTACCTACCTACCTATCTGTATCTATCTATCTACCTACCTACCTATCTGTATCTATCTACCTACCGACCTATCTGTATCTACCTACCTACCTACCTATCTGTATCTATCTATCTACCTAGCTACCTATATGTATCTATCAATCTACCTACCTACCTATCTGTATCTATCAATCTACCTATGTACCTATCTCTATCTATCTATCTATCTATCTATCTATCTATCTATCTATCTATCTACCTACCTTTCTCTATCTATCTATCTACCTACCTACCTACGTATCTGTTTCTATCTATCTACCTACCTACCTATCTGTACCTATCTATCTACCTACCTACCTATCTGTATTTATCTACCTACCTACCTATCTGTATCTAGCTATCTACCTACCAATCTGTATCTATCATTCTACCTATCTACCTATCTCTATCTATCTATCTACCTAACTACCTATCTGTATTTATCTATCTACCTACCTACCTATCTGTATATATCTATCTACCTACCTACCTATCTGTATCTATCAATCTACCTACTTACCTATCTGTATCTATCAATCTACCTACCTACCTATCTCTATCTATCTACCTACCTACCTACCTATCTCTATCTATCTACCTACCTACCTACCTATCTGTATTTATCTATCTACCTACCTACCTATCTGTATTTATCTATCTACCTACCTACCTATCTGTATCTATCTACCTACCTATCTGTATCTATCTACCTACCTACCTATCTGTATCTATCTATCTACCTAGCTACCTATATGTATCTATCAATCTACCTACCTACCTATCTGTATCTATCTACCTACCTACCTATCTCTATCTATCTATCTATCTACCTACCTACCTATCTCCATCTATCTATCTACCTACCTACCTACCTATCTGTATCTATCTATCTACCTACCTACCTATCTGTACCTATCTATCTACCTACCTACCTTTCTGTATTTATCTACCTACCTACCTATCTGTATCTATCTATCTACCTACCAATCTGTATCTATCATTCTACCTACCTACCTATCTCTATCTATCTATTTACCTACCTACCTATCTCTATCTATCTATTTACCTACCTACCTATCTGTATCTATCAATCTACCTACCTACCTATCTCTATATATCTACCTACCTACCTACCTACCTATTTCTATCTATCTATTTACCTACCTACCTATCTCTATCTATCTATTTACCTACCTACCTATCTCTATCTATCTACCTACCTACCTATCTGTATCTATCTATCTATCTACCTATCTGTATCTATCAATCTTCCTACCTACCTATCTCTATCTATCTATTTACCTACCTACCTATCTCTATCTATCTACCTACCTACCTACCTACCTATCTGTATCTATCTATCTACCTACCAATCTGTATCTAACATTCTACCTACCTACCTATCTCTATCTATCTATTTACCTATCTACCTATCTGTATCTATCAATCTACCTGCCTACCTATCTCTATCCATCTATCTACCTACCTACCTATCTCTATCTATCTACCTACCTACCTACCTATCTGTATCTATCTACCTACCTACCTACCTATCTGTATTTATCTACCTACCTACCTATCTGTATCTATCTATCTACCTACCTATCTGTATCTATCAATCTACCTACTTACCTATCTGTATCTATCAATCTACCTACCTACCTATCTCTATCTATCTATCTACCTAACTACCTATCTGTATTTATCTATCTACCTACCTACCTATATGTATCTATCTATCTACCTACCTACCTATCTGTATCTATCAATCTACCTACCTACCTATCTGTATCTATCAATCTACCTGCCTACCTATCTCTATCTATCTATCTACCTACCTACCTATCTCTATCTATCTACCTACCTACCTACCTATCTGTATCTATCTACCTACCTACCTACCTATCTGTATCTATCTATCTATCTACCTATCTGTATCTATCAATCTTCCTACCTACCTATCTCTATCTATCTATTTACCTACCTACCTATCTCTATCTATCTACCTACCTACCTACCTACCTATCTGTATCTATCTATCTACCTACCAATCTGTATCTAACATTCTACCTACCTACCTATCTCTATCTATCTATTTACCTACCTACCTATCTGTATCTATCAATCTACCTGCCTACCTATCTCTATCCATCTATCTACCTACCTACCTATCTCTATCTATCTACCTACCTACCTACCTATCTGTATCTATCTACCTACCTACCTACCTATCTGTATTTATCTACCTACCTACCTATCTGTATCTATCTATCTACCTACCTATCTGTATCTATCAATCTACCTACTTACCTATCTGTATCTATCAATCTACCTACCTACCTATCTCTATCTATCTATCTACCTAACTACCTATCTGTATTTATCTATCTACCTACCTACCTATATGTATCTATCTATCTACCTACCTACCTATCTGTATCTATCAATCTACCTACCTACCTATCTGTATCTATCAATCTACCTGCCTACCTATCTCTATCTATCTATCTACCTACCTACCTATCTCTATCTATCTACCTACCTACCTACCTATCTGTATCTATCTACCTACCTACCTACCTATCTGTATTTATATACCTACCTACCTATCTGTATCTATCTATCTACCTACCTATCTGTATCTATCAATCTACCTACCTACATATCTCTATCTATCTATTTACCTACCTACCTATCTCTATCTATCTACCTACCTACCTACCTATCTGTATCTATCTATCTACCTACCTATCTGTATCTATCTACCTACCTACCTATCTGTATCTATCTATCTACCTACCTACCTATCTCTATATATCTACCTACCTACCTACCTATCTCTATCTATCTATTTACCTACCTACCTATCTGTATCTATCAATCTACCTACCTACCTATCTCTATCTATCTACCTACCTACCTACCTATCTCTATCTATCTACCTACCTACCTACCTATCTGTATTTATCTATCTACCTACCTACCTATCTGTATCTATCAATCTACCTACCTACCTATCTCTATCTATCAATCTACCTACCTACCTATCTCTATATATCTAGCTACCTACCTATCTCTATCTATCTATCTACCTACCTACCTATCTCTATCTATCTACCTACCTACCTACCTATCTGTATCTATCTACCTACCTACATACCTATCTGTATTTATCTACCTACCTACCTATCTGTATCTATCTATCTACCTACCTATCTGTATCTATCAATCTACCTACCTACCTATCTCTATCTATCTATTTACCTACCTACCTATCTCTATCTATCTACCTACCTACCTACCTATCTGTATCTATCTATCTACCTACCTATCTGTATCTATCTACCTACCTACCTATCTGTATCTATCAATCTACCTACCTACCTATCTCTATCTATCTACCTACCTACCTACCTATCTGTATCTATCTACCTACCTACCTATCTGTATTTATCTACCTACCTACCTATCTGTATCTATCAATCTACCTACCTACCTATCTCTATCTATCTATTTACCTACCTACCTATCTCTATCTATCTATCTATCTATCTACCTACCTACCTATCTAGCTATCTACCTACCGACCTATCTGTATCTATCTACCTACCTACCTACCTATCTGTATCTATCTATCTACCTAGCTACCTATATGTATCTATCAACCTACCTACCTATCTGTATCTATCAATCTACCTACCTACCTATCTCTATCTATCTATCTATCTATCTATCTATCTACCTACCTACCTTTCTCTATCTATCTATCTACCTACCTACCTACCTATCTGTATCTATCTATCTACCTACCTACCTATCTGTACCTATCTATCTACCTACCTACCTATCTGTATTTATCTACCTACCTACCTATCTGTATCTAGCTATCTACCTACCAATCTGTATCTATCATTCTACCTACCTACCTATCTCTATCTATCTATTTACCTACCTACCTATCTCTATTTATCTATTTACCTTCCTACCTATCTGTATCTATCAATCTACCTACCTACCTATCTCTATATATCTACCTACCTACATACCTATCTCTATCTATCTATTTACCTACCTACCTATCTCTATCTATCTATTTACCTACCTACCTATCTCTATCTATCTACCTACATACCTACCTATCTGTATCTATCTACCTACCTACCTACCTATCTGTATTTATCTATCTACCTACCTACCTATCTGTATCTATCAATCTACATACCTACCTATCTGTATCTAGCTATCTACCTACCAATCTGTATCTATCATTCTACCTACCTACCTATCTCTATCTATCTATTTACCTACCTACCTATCTCTATCTATCTATTTACCTTCCTACCTATCTGTATCTATCAATCTACCTACCTACCTATCTCTATATATCTACCTACCTACCTACCTATCTCTATCTATCTATTTACCTACCTACCTATCTCTATCTATTTACCTACCTACCTATCTCTATCTATCTACCTACATACCTACCTATCTGTATCTATCTACCTACCTACCTATCTGTATTTATCTATCTACCTACCTACCTATCTGTATCTATCAATCTACATACCTACCTATCTGTATCTATCAATCTACCTACCTACCTATCTGTATCTATCAATCTACCTACCTACCTATCTCTATCTATCTATTTACCTACCTACCTACCTATCTCTATCTATCTATTTACCTACCTACCTATCTCTATCTATCTATTTACCTACCTACCTATCTCTATCTATCTATTTACCTACCTACCTATCTCTATCTATCTACCTACCTACCTACCTATCTGTATCTATTTACCTACCTACCTATCTGTATCTATCAATCTACCTACCTACCTATCTGTATCTATCAATCTACCTACCTACCTATCTCTATCTATCTACCTACCTACCTACATATCTCTATCTATCTACCTACCTACCTACCTATCTGTATTTATCTATCTGCCTACCTACCTATCTGTATCTATCAATCTACCTACCTACCTATCTGTATCTATCTACCTACCGACCTATCTGTATCTACCTACCTACCTACCTATCTGTATCTATCTATCTACCTAGCTACCTATATGTATCTATCAATCTACCTACCTACCTATCTGTATCTATCAATCTACCTATGTACCTATCTCTATCTATCTATCTATCTATCTATCTATCTATCTATCTATCTATCTATCTATCTATCTATCTACCTACCTTTCTCAATCTATCTATCTACCTACCTACCTACGTATCTGTTTCTATCTATCTACCTACCTACCTATCTGTACCTATCTATCTACCTACCTACCTATCTGTATTTATCTACCTACCTACCTATCTGTATCTAGCTATCTACCTACCAATCTGTATCTATCATTCTACCTATCTACCTATCTCTATCTATCTATCTACCTAACTACCTATCTGTATTTATCTATCTACCTACCTACCTATCTGTATATATCTATCTACCTACCTACCTATCTGTATCTATCAATCTACCTACTTACCTATCTGTATCTATCAATCTACCTACCTACCTATCTCTATCTATCTACCTACCTACCTACCTATCTCTATCTATCTACCTACCTACCTACCTATCTGTATTTATCTATCTACCTACCTACCTATCTGTATTTATCTATCTACCTACCTACCTATCTGTATCTATCTACCTACCTATCTGTATCTATCTACCTACCTACCTATCTGTATCTATCTATCTACCTAGCTACCTATATGTATCTATCAATCTACCTACCTACCTATCTGTATCTATCTACCTACCTACCTATCTCTATCTATCTATCTATCTACCTACCTACCTATCTCCATCTATCTATCTACCTACCTACCTACCTATCTGTATCTATCTATCTACCTACCTACCTATCTGTACCTATCTATCTACCTACCTACCTTTCTGTATTTATCTACCTACCTACCTATCTGTATCTATCTATCTACCTACCAATCTGTATCTATCATTCTACCTACCTACCTATCTCTATCTATCTATTTACCTACCTACCTATCTCTATCTATCTATTTACCTACCTACCTATCTGTATCTATCAATCTACCTACCTACCTATCTCTATATATCTACCTACCTACCTACCTACCTATTTCTATCTATCTATTTACCTACCTACCTATCTCTATCTATCTATTTACCTACCTACCTATCTCTATCTATCTACCTACCTACCTATCTGTATCTATCTATCTATCTACCTATCTGTATCTATCAATCTTCCTACCTACCTATCTCTATCTATCTATTTACCTACCTACCTATCTCTATCTATCTACCTACCTACCTACCTACCTATCTGTATCTATCTATCTACCTACCAATCTGTATCTAACATTCTACCTACCTACCTATCTCTATCTATCTATTTACCTACCTACCTATCTGTATCTATCAATCTACCTGCCTACCTATCTCTATCCATCTATCTACCGACCTACCTATCTCTATCTATCTACCTACCTACCTACCTATCTGTATCTATCTACCTACCTACCTACCTATCTGTATTTATCTACCTACCTACCTATCTGTATCTATCTATCTACCTACCTATCTGTATCTATCAATCTACCTACTTACCTATCTGTATCTATCAATCTACCTACCTACCTATCTCTATCTATCTATCTACCTAACTACCTATCTGTATTTATCTATCTACCTACCTACCTATATGTATCTATCTATCTACCTACCTACCTATCTGTATCTATCAATCTACCTACCTACCTATCTGTATCTATCAATCTACCTGCCTACCTATCTCTATCTATCTATCTACCTACCTACCTATCTCTATCTATCTACCTACCTACCTACCTATCTGTATCTATCTACCTACCTACCTACCTATCTGTATTTATATACCTACCTACCTATCTGTATCTATCTATCTACCTACCTATCTGTATCTATCAATCTACCTACCTACCTATCTCTATCTATCTATTTACCTACCTACCTATCTCTATCTATCTACCTACCTACCTACCTATCTGTATCTATCTATCTACCTACCTATCTGTATCTATCTACCTACCTACCTATCTGTATCTATCTATCTACCTACCTACCTATCTCTATATATCTACCTACCTACCTACCTATCTCTATCTATCTATTTACCTACCTACCTATCTGTATCTATCAATCTACCTACCTACCTATCTCTATCTATCTACCTACCTACCTACCTATCTCTATCTATCTACCTACCTACCTACCTATCTGTATTTATCTATCTACCTACCTACCTATCTGTATCTATCAATCTACCTACCTACCTATCTCTATCTATCAATCTACCTACCTACCTATCTCTATATATCTAGCTACCTACCTATCTCTATCTATCTATCTACCTACCTACCTATCTCTATCTATCTACCTACCTACCTACCTATCTGTATCTATCTACCTACCTACATACCTATCTGTATTTATCTACCTACCTACCTATCTGTATCTATCTATCTACCTACCTATCTGTATCTATCAATCTACCTACCTACCTATCTCTATCTATCTATTTACCTACCTACCTATCTCTATCTATCTACCTACCTACCTACCTATCTGTATCTATCTATCTACCTACCTATCTGTATCTATCTACCTACCTACCTATCTGTATCTATCAATCTACCTACCTACCTATCTCTATCTATCTACCTACCTACCTACCTATCTGTATCTATCTACTTACCTACCTATCTGTATTTATCTACCTACCTACCTATCTGTATCTATCAATCTACCTACCTACCTATCTCTATCTATCTATTTACCTACCTACCTATCTCTATCTATCTATCTATCTATCTACCTACCTACCTATCTAGCTATCTACCTACCGACCTATCTGTATCTATCTACCTACCTACCTACCTATCTGTATCTATCTATCTACCTAGCTACCTATATGTATCTATCAACCTACCTACCTATCTGTATCTATCAATCTACCTACCTACCTATCTCTATCTATCTATCTATCTATCTATCTACCTACCTACCTTTCTCTATCTATCTATCTACCTCCCTACCTACCTATCTGTATCTATCTATCTACCTACCTACCTATCTGTACCTATCTATCTACCTACCTACCTATCTGTATTTATCTACCTACCTACCTATCTGTATCTAGCTATCTACCTACCAATCTGTATCTATCATTCTACCTACCTACCTATCTCTATCTATCTATTTACCTACCTACCTATCTCTATTTATCTATTTACCTTCCTACCTATCTGTATCTATCAATCTACCTACCTACCTATCTCTATATATCTACCTACCTACATACCTATCTCTATCTATCTATTTACCTACCTACCTATCTCTATCTATCTATTTACCTACCTACCTATCTCTATCTATCTACCTACATACCTACCTATCTGTATCTATCTACCTACCTACCTACCTATCTGTATTTATCTATCTACCTACCTACCTATCTGTATCTATCAATCTACATACCTACCTATCTGTATCTAGCTATCTACCTACCAATCTGTATCTATCATTCTACCTACCTACCTATCTCTATCTATCTATTTACCTACCTACCTATCTCTATCTATCTATTTACCTTCCTACCTATCTGTATCTATCAATCTACCTACCTACCTATCTCTATATATCTACCTACCTACCTACCTATCTCTATCTATCTATTTACCTACCTACCTATCTCTATCTATTTACCTACCTACCTATCTCTATCTATCTACCTACATACCTACCTATCTGTATCTATCTACCTACCTACCTATCTGTATTTATCTATCTACCTACCTACCTATCTGTATCTATCAATCTACATACCTACCTATCTGTATCTATCAATCTACCTACCTACCTATCTGTATCTATCAATCTACCTACCTACCTATCTCTATCTATCTATTTACCTACCTACCTACCTATCTCTATCTATCTATTTACCTACCTACCTATCTCTATCTATCTATTTACCTACCTACCTATCTCTATCTATCTATTTACGTACCTACCTATCTCTATCTATCTACCTACCTACCTACCTATCTGTATCTATTTACCTACCTACCTATCTGTATCTATCAATCTACCTACCTACCTATCTGTATCTATCAATCTACCTACCTACCTATCTCTATCTATCTACCTACCTACCTACCTATCTCTATCTATCTACCTTCCTACCTACCTATCTGTATTTATCTATCTACCTACCTACCTATCTGTATCTATCAATCTACCTACCTACCTATCTGTATCTATCTATCTACCTACCTACCTACCTATCTGTATCTATCTACCTACCTACCTATCTCTATCTATCTACCTACCTACCTACCTATCTGTATCTATCTACCTACCTACATACCTATCTGTATTTATCTACCTACCTACCTATCTGTATCTATCTATCTACCTACCTATCTGTATCTATCAATCTACCTACCTACCTATCTCTATCTATCTATTTACCTACCTACCTATCTCTATCTATCTACCTACCTACCTACCTATCTGTATCTATCTATCTACCTACCTATCTGTATCTATCTACCTACCTACCTATCTGTATCTATCTATCTACCTACCTACCTATCTCTATATATCTACCTACCTACCTACCTATCTCTATCTATCTATTTACCTACCTACCTATCTGTATCTATCAATCTACCTACCTACCTATCTCTATCTATCTACCTACCTACCTACCTATCTCTATCTATCTACCTACCTACCTACCTATCTGTATTTATCTATCTACCTACCTACCTATCTGTATCTATCAATCTACCTACCTACCTATCTCTATCTATCAATCTACCTACCTACCTATCTCTATATATCTAGCTACCTACCTATCTCTATCTATCTATCTACCTACCTACCTATCTCTATCTATCTACCTACCTACCTACCTATCTGTATCTATCTACCTACCTACATACCTATCTGTATTTATCTACCTACCTACCTATCTGTATCTATCTATCTACCTACCTATCTGTATCTATCAATCTACCTACCTACCTATCTCTATCTATCTATTTACCTACCTACCTATCTCTATCTATCTACCTACCTACCTACCTATCTGTATCTATCTATCTACCTACCTATCTGTATCTATCTACCTACCTACCTATCTGTATCTATCAATCTACCTACCTACCTATCTCTATCTATCTACCTACCTACCTACCTATCTGTATCTATCTACCTACCTACCTATCTGTATTTATCTACCTACCTACCTATCTGTATCTATCAATCTACCTACCTACCTATCTCTATCTATCTATTTACCTACCTACCTATCTCTATCTATCTATCTATCTATCTACCTACCTACCTATCTAGCTATCTACCTACCGACCTATCTGTATCTATCTACCTACCTACCTACCTATCTGTATCTATCTATCTACCTAGCTACCTATATGTATCTATCAACCTACCTACCTATCTGTATCTATCAATCTACCTACCTACCTATCTCTATCTATCTATCTATCTATCTATCTACCTACCTACCTTTCTCTATCTATCTATCTACCTCCCTACCTACCTATCTGTATCTATCTATCTACCTACCTACCTATCTGTACCTATCTATCTACCTACCTACCTATCTGTATTTATCTACCTACCTACCTATCTGTATCTAGCTATCTACCTACCAATCTGTATCTATCATTCTACCTACCTACCTATCTCTATCTATCTATTTACCTACCTACCTATCTCTATTTATCTATTTACCTTCCTACCTATCTGTATCTATCAATCTACCTACCTACCTATCTCTATATATCTACCTACCTACATACCTATCTCTATCTATCTATTTACCTACCTACCTATCTCTATCTATCTATTTACCTACCTACCTATCTCTATCTATCTACCTACATACCTACCTATCTGTATCTATCTACCTACCTACCTACCTATCTGTATTTATCTATCTACCTACCTACCTATCTGTATCTATCAATCTACATACCTACCTATCTGTATCTAGCTATCTACCTACCAATCTGTATCTATCATTCTACCTACCTACCTATCTCTATCTATCTATTTACCTACCTACCTATCTCTATCTATCTATTTACCTTCCTACCTATCTGTATCTATCAATCTACCTACCTACCTATCTCTATATATCTACCTACCTACCTACCTATCTCTATCTATCTATTTACCTACCTACCTATCTCTATCTATTTACCTACCTACCTATCTCTATCTATCTACCTACATACCTACCTATCTGTATCTATCTACCTACCTACCTATCTGTATTTATCTATCTACCTACCTACCTATCTGTATCTATCAATCTACATACCTACCTATCTGTATCTATCAATCTACCTACCTACCTATCTGTATCTATCAATCTACCTACCTACCTATCTCTATCTATCTATTTACCTACCTACCTACCTATCTCTATCTATCTATTTACCTACCTACCTATCTCTATCTATCTATTTACCTACCTACCTATCTCTATCTATCTATTTACGTACCTACCTATCTCTATCTATCTACCTACCTACCTACCTATCTGTATCTATTTACCTACCTACCTATCTGTATCTATCAATCTACCTACCTACCTATCTGTATCTATCAATCTACCTACCTACCTATCTCTATCTATCTACCTACCTACCTACCTATCTCTATCTATCTACCTACCTACCTACCTATCTGTATTTATCTATCTACCTACCTACCTATCTGTATCTATCAATCTACCTACCTACCTATCTGTATCTATCTATCTACCTACCTACCTACCTATCTGTATCTATCTACCTACCTACCTATCTGTATCTATCTATCTACCTACCTACCTATCTGTATCTATCTACCTACCGACCTATCTGTATCTACCTACCTACCTACCTACCTATCTGTATCTATCTATCTACCTAGCTACCTATATGTATCTATCAATCTACCTACCTACCTATCTGTATCTATCAATCTACCTACCTACCTACCTATCTCTATCTATCTATCTATCTATCTATCTATCTATCTATCTACCTACCTACCTTTCTCTATCTATCTATCTACCTACCTACCTACCTATCTGTATCTATCTATCTACCTACCTACCTATCTGTATTTATCTACCTACCTACTTATCTGTATCTAGCTATCTACCTACCAATCTGTATCTATCATTCTACCTACCTACCTATCTCTATCTATCTATCTACCTAACTACCTATCTGTATTTATCTATCTACCTACCTACCTATCTGTATATATCTATCTACCTACCTACCTATCTGTATCTATCAATCTACCTACCTACCTACCTATCTCTATCTATCTATCTATCTATCTATCTATCTATCTATCTATCTATCTATCTATCTATCTACCTACCTACCTTTCTCTATCTATCTATCTATCTACCTACCTACCTACCTATCTGTATCTATCTATCTACCTATCTACCTATCTGTACCTATCTATCTACCTACCTACCTATCTGTATTTATCTACCTACCTACCTATCTGTATCTAGCTATCTACCTACCAATCTGTATCTATCATTCTACCTACCTACCTATCTCTATCTATCTATTTACCTACCTACCTATCTCTATCTATCTATTTACCTTCCTACCTATCTGTATCTATCAATCTACCTACCTACCTATCTCTATATATCTACCTACCTACCTACCTATCTCTATCTATCTATTTACCTACCTACCTATCTCTATCTATCTATTTACCTACCTACCTATCTCTATCTATCTACCTACATACCTACCTATCTGTATCTATCTACCTAGCTACCTACCTATCTGTATTTATCTACCTACCTACCTACCTATCTGTATCTATCAATCTACATACCTACCTATCTGTATCTAGCTATCTACCTACCAATCTGTATCTATCATTCTACCTACCTACCTATCTCTATCTATCTATTTACCTACCTTCCTATCTCTATCTATCTATTTACCTTCCTACCTATCTGTATCTATCAATCTACCTACCTACCTATCTCTATATATCTACCTACCTACCTACCTATCTCTATCTATCTATTTACCTACCTACCTATCTCTATCTATCTATTTACCTACCTACCTATCTCTATCTATCTACCTACATACCTACCTATCTGTATCTATCTACCTACCTACCTATCTGTATTTATCTATCTACCTACCTACCTATCTGTATCTATCAATCTACATACCTACCTATCTGTATCTATCAATCTACCTACCTACCTATCTGTATCTATCAATCTACCTACCTACCTATCTCTATCTATCTATTTACCTACCTACCTACCTATCTCTATCTATCTATTTACCTACCTACCTATCTCTATCTATCTATTTACCTACCTACCTATCTCTATCTACCTACCTACCTACCTACCTATCTGTATCTATTTACCTACCTACCTATCTGTATCTATCAATCTACCTACCTACCTATCTGTATCTATCAATCTACCTACCTACCTATCTGTATCTATCAATCTACCTACCTACCTATCTCTATCTATCTACCTACCTACCTACCTATCTCTATCTATCTACCTACCTACCTACCTATCTGTATTTATCTATCTACCTACCTACCTATCTGTATCTATCAATCTACCTACCTACCTATCTGTATCTATCAATCTACCTACCTACCTATCTGTATCTATCAATCTACCTACCTACCTATCTGTATCTATCTATCTACCTACCTACCTACCTATCTGTATCTATCTACCTACCTACCTATCTGTATCTATCTATCTACCTACCTACCTATCTGTATCTATCTACCTACCGACCTATCTGTATCTACCTACCTACCTACCTATCTGTATCTATCTATCTACCTAGCTACCTATATGTATCTATCAATCTACCTACCTACCTATCTGTATCTATCAATCTACCTATGTACCTATCTCTATCTATCTATCTATCTATCTATCTATCTATCTATCTATCTATCTATCTATCTACCTACCTTTCTCTATCTATCTATCTACCTACCTACCTACGTATCTGTTTCTATCTATCTACCTACCTACCTATCTGTACCTATCTATCTACCTACCTACCTATCTGTATTTATCTACCTACCTACCTATCTGTATCTAGCTATCTACCTACCAATCTGTATCTATCATTCTACCTATCTACCTATCTCTATCTATCTATCTACCTAACTACCTATCTGTATTTATCTATCTACCTACCTACCTATCTGTATATATCTATCTACCTACCTACCTATCTGTATCTATCAATCTACCTACTTACCTATCTGTATCTATCAATCTACCTACCTACCTATCTCTATCTATCTACCTACCTACCTACCTATCTCTATCTATCTACCTACCTACCTACCTATCTGTATTTATCTATCTACCTACCTACCTATCTGTATTTATCTATCTACCTACCTACCTATCTGTATCTATCTACCTACCTATCTGTATCTATCTACCTACCTACCTATCTGTATCTATCTATCTACCTAGCTACCTATATGTATCTATCAATCTACCTACCTACCTATCTGTATCTATCTACCTACCTACCTATCTCTATCTATCTATCTATCTACCTACCTACCTATCTCCATCTATCTATCTACCTACCTACCTACCTATCTGTATCTATCTATCTACCTACCTACCTATCTGTACCTATCTATCTACCTACCTACCTTTCTGTATTTATCTACCTACCTACCTATCTGTATCTATCTATCTACCTACCAATCTGTATCTATCATTCTACCTACCTACCTATCTCTATCTATCTATTTACCTACCTACCTATCTCTATCTATCTATTTACCTACCTACCTATCTGTATCTATCAATCTACCTACCTACCTATCTCTATATATCTACCTACCTACCTACCTACCTACCTATTTCTATCTATCTATTTACCTACCTACCTATCTCTATCTATCTATTTACCTACCTACCTATCTCTATCTATCTACCTACCTACCTATCTGTATCTATCTATCTATCTACCTATCTGTATCTATCAATCTTCCTACCTACCTATCTCTATCTATCTATTCACCTACCTACCTATCTCTATCTATCTACCTACCTACCTACCTACCTATCTGTATCTATCTATCTACCTACCAATCTGTATCTAACATTCTACCTACCTACCTATCTCTATCTATCTATTTACCTACCTACCTATCTGTATCTATCAATCTACCTGCCTACCTATCTCTATCCATCTATCTACCTACCTACCTATCTCTATCTATCTACCTACCTACCTACCTATCTGTATCTATCTACCTACCTACCTACCTATCTGTATTTATCTACCTACCTACCTATCTGTATCTATCTATCTACCTACCTATCTGTATCTATCAATCTACCTACTTACCTATCTGTATCTATCAATCTACCTACCTACCTATCTCTATCTATCTATCTACCTAACTACCTATCTGTATTTATCTATCTACCTACCTACCTATATGTATCTATCTATCTACCTACCTACCTATCTGTATCTATCAATCTACCTACCTACCTATCTGTATCTATCAATCTACCTGCCTACCTATCTCTATCTATCTATCTACCTACCTACCTATCTCTATCTATCTACCTACCTACCTACCTATCTGTATCTATCTACCTAACTACCTACCTATCTGTATTTATATACCAACCTACCTATCTGTATCTATCTATCTACCTACCTATCTGTATCTATCAATCTACCTACCTACCTATCTCTATCTATCTATTTACCTACCTACCTATCTCTATCTATCTACCTACCTACCTACCTATCTGTATCTATCTATCTACCTACCTATCTGTATCTATCTACCTACCTACCTATCTGTATCTATCTATCTACCTACCTACCTATCTCTATATATCTACCTACCTACCTACCTATCTCTATCTATCTATTTACCTACCTACCTATCTGTATCTATCAATCTACCTACCTACCTATCTCTATCTATCTACCTACCTACCTACCTACCTATCTCTATCTATCTACCTACCTACCTACCTATCTGTATTTATCTATCTACCTACCTACCTATCTGTATCTATCAATCTACCTACCTACCTATCTCTATCTATCAATCTACCTACCTACCTATCTCTATATATCTAGCTACCTACCTATCTCTATCTATCTATCTACCTACCTACCTATCTCTATCTATCTACCTACCTACCTACCTATCTGTATCTATCTACCTACCTACATACCTATCTGTATTTATCTACCTACCTACCTATCTGTATCTATCTATCTACCTACCTATCTGTATCTATCAATCTACCTACCTACCTATCTCTATCTATCTATTTACCTACCTACCTATCTCTATCTATCTACCTACCTACCTACCTATCTGTATCTATCTACCTACCTATCTGTATCTATCTACCTACCTACCTATCTGTATCTATCAATCTACCTACCTACCTATCTCTATCTATCTACCTACCTACCTACCTATCTGTATCTATCTACCTACCTACCTATCTGTATTTATCTACCTACCTACCTATCTGTATCTATCAATCTACCTACCTACCTATCTCTATCTATCTATTTACCTACCTACCTATCTCTATCTATCTATCTATCTATCTACCTACCTACCTATCTAGCTATCTACCTACCGACCTATCTGTATCTATCTACCTACCTACCTACCTATCTGTATCTATCTATCTACCTAGCTACCTATATGTATCTATCAACCTACCTACCTATCTGTATCTATCAATCTACCTACCTACCTATCTCTATCTATCTATCTATCTATCTATCTACCTACCTACCTTTCTCTATCTATCTATCTACCTACCTACCTACCTATCTGTATCTATCTATCTACCTACCTACCTATCTGTACCTATCTATCTACCTACCTACCTATCTGTATTTATCTACCTACCTACCTATCTGTATCTAGCTATCTACCTACCAATCTGTATCTATCATTCTACCTACCTACCTATCTCTATCTATCTATTTACCTACCTACCTATCTCTATTTATCTATTTACCTTCCTACCTATCTGTATCTATCAATCTACCTACCTACCTATCTCTATATATCTACCTACCTACATACCTATCTCTATCTATCTATTTACCTACCTACCTATCTCTATCTATCTATTTACCTACCTACCTATCTCTATCTATCTACCTACATACCTACCTATCTGTATCTATCTACCTACCTACCTACCTATCTGTATTTATCTATCTACCTACCTACCTATCTGTATCTATCAATCTACATACCTACCTATCTGTATCTAGCTATCTACCTACCAATCTGTATCTATCATTCTACCTACCTACCTATCTCTATCTATCTATTTACCTACCTACCTATCTCTATCTATCTATTTACCTTCCTACCTATCTGTATCTATCAATCTACCTACCTACCTATCTCTATATATCTACCTACCTACCTACCTATCTCTATCTATCTATTTACCTACCTACCTATCTCTATCTATTTACCTACCTACCTATCTCTATCTATCTACCTACATACCTACCTATCTGTATCTATCTACCTACCTACCTATCTGTATTTATCTATCTACCTACCTACCTATCTGTATCTATCAATCTACATACCTACCTATCTGTATCTATCAATCTACCTACCTACCTATCTGTATCTATCAATCTACCTACCTACCTATCTCTATCTATCTATTTACCTACCTACCTACCTATCTCTATCTATCTATTTACCTACCTACCTATCTCTATCTATCTATTTACCTACCTACCTATCTCTATCTATCTATTTACCTACCTACCTATCTCTATCTATCTACCTACCTACCTACCTATCTGTATCTATTTACCTACCTACCTATCTGTATCTATCAATCTACCTACCTACCTATCTGTATCTATCAATCTACCTACCTACCTATCTCTATCTATCTACCTACCTACCTACCTATCTCTATCTATCTACCTACCTACCTACCTATCTGTATTTATCTATCTACCTACCTACCTATCTGTATCTATCAATCTACCTACCTACCTATCTGTATCTATCTATCTACCTACCTACCTACCTATCTGTATCTATCTACCTACCTACCTATCTGTATCTATCTATCTACCTACCTACCTATCTGTATCTATCTACCTACCGACCTATCTGTATCTATCTACCTACCTACCTACCTATCTGTATCTATCTATCTACCTAGCTACCTATATGTATCTATCAATCTACCTACCTACCTATCTGTATCTATCAATCTACCTACCTACCTACCTATCTCTATCTATCTATCTATCTATCTATCTATCTATCTATCTATCTATCTATCTATCTATCTATCTATCTACCTACCTACCTTTCTCTATCTATCTATCTACCTACCTACCTACCTATCTGTATCTATCTATCTACCTACCTACCTATCTGTACCTATCTATCTACCTACCTACCTATCTGTATTTATCTACCTACCTACTTATCTGTATCTAGCTATCTACCTACCAATCTGTATCTATCATTCTACCTACCTACCTATCTCTATCTATCTATCTATCTACCTAACTACCTATCTGTATTTATCTATCTACCTACCTACCTATCTGTATATATCTATCTACCTACCTACCTATCTGTATCTATCAATCTACCTACCTACCTATCTGTATCTATCAATCTACCTACCTACCTATCTCTATCTATCTACCTACCTACCTACCTATCTCTATCTATCTACCTACCTACCTACCTATCTGTATTTATCTATCTACCTACCTACCTATCTGTATTTATCTATCTACCTACCTACCTATCTGTATCTATCTATCTACCTACCTATCTGTATCTATCTACCTACCTACCTATCTGTATCTATCTATCTACCTAGCTACCTATATGTATCTATCAATCTACCTACCTACCTATCTGTATCTATCTACCTACCTACCTATCTCTATCTATCTATCTATCTACCTACCTACCTATCTCCATCTATCTATCTACCTACCTACCTACCTATCTGTATCTATCTATCTACCTACCTACCTATCTGTACCTATCTATCTACCTACCTACCTTTCTGTATTTATCTACCTACCTACCTACCTGTATCTATCTATCTACCTACCAATCTGTATCTATCATTCTACCTACCTACCTATCTCTATCTATCTATTTACCTACCTACCTATCTCTATCTATCTATTTACCTACCTACCTATCTGTATCTATCAATCTACCTACCTACCGATCTCTATATATCTACCTACCTACCTACCTACCTATCTCTATCATCTATTTACCTACCTACCTATCTCTATCTATCTATTTACCTACCTACCTATCTCTATCTATCTACCTACCTACCTATCTGTATCTATCTATCTATCTACCTATCTGTATCTATCAATCTTCCTACCTACCTATCTCTATCTATTTACCTACCTACCTATCTCTATCTATCTACCTACCTACCTACCTATCTGTATCTATCTACCTACCAATCTGTATCTAACATTCTACCTACCTACCTATCTCTATCTATCTATTTACATACCTACCTATCTGTATCTATCAATCTACCTGCCTACCTATCTCTATCCATCTATCTACCTACCTACCTATCTCTATCTATCTACCTAACTACCTACCTATCTGTATCTATCTACCTACCTATCTGTATCTATCTACCTACCTACCTATCTGTATCTATCTATCTACCTACCTACCTATCTCTATATATCTACCTACCTACCTACCTATCTCTATCTATCTATCTACCTACCTATCTATCTCTATCTATCTACCAACCTACCTACCTACCTATCTGTATCTATCTATCTACCTACCTACCTATCTGTATCTATCTACCTACCTACCTATCTGTATCTATCTATCTACCTACCTACCTATCTCTATCTATCTATTTAACTACCTACCTATCTCTATCTATCTACCTACCTACCTACCTATCTGTATCTATCTATCTACCTACCTATCTGTATCTATCTACCTACCTACCTATCTGTATCTATCTATCTACCTAGCTACCTATATGTATCTATCAATCTACCTACCTACCTATCTGTATCTATCAATCTACCTACCTACCTATCTCTATCTATCTATCTACCTACCTACCTATCTCTATCTATCTATCTACCTACCAATCTGTATCTATCATTTTACCTACCTACCTATCTCTATCTATCTATTTACCTACCTACCTACCTATCTCTATCTATCTATTTACCTACCTACCTATCTTTATCTATCAATCTACCTACCTACCTATCTCTATCTATCTATTTACCTACCTACCTATCTCTATCTATCTATTTACCTACCTACCTATCTCTATCTATCTACCTACCTACCTACCTATCTCTATCTATCTACCTACCTACCTATCTGTATCTATCTATCTATCTACCTATCTGTATCTATCAATCTTCCTACCTACCTATCTCTATCTGTCTACCTACCTAACTACCTATCTGTATTTATCTATCTACCTACCTACCTATCTGTATCTATCTATCTACCTACCTACCTATCTGTATCTATCAATCTACCTACCTACCTATCTCTATCTGTCTACCTACCTACCTATCTGTATCTATCTATCTACCTACCTACCTACCTATCTGTATCTATCTACCTACCTACCTATCTGTATCTATCTATCTACCTACCTACCTATCTGTATCTATCTACCTACCGACCTATCTGTATCTATCTACCTACCTACCTACCTATCTGTATCTATCTATCTACCTAGCTACCTATATGTATCTATCAATCTACCTACCTACCTATCTGTATCTATCAATCTACCTACCTACCTATCTCTATCTATCTATCTATCTATCTATCTATCTATCTATCTATCTATCTATCTATCTACCTACATTTCTCTATCTATCTATCTACCTACCTACCTACCTATCTGTATCTATCTACCTACCTACCTATCTGTACCTATCTATCTACCTACATACCTATCTGTATTTATCTACCTACCTACCTATCTGTATCTAGCTATCTACCTACCAATCTGTATCTATCATTCTACCTACCTACCTATCTCTATCTATCTATTTACCTACCTACCTATCTCTATCTATCTATTTACCTACCTACCTATCTGTATCTATCAATCTACCTACCTACCTATCTCTATATATCTACCTACCTACCTACCTATCTCTATCTATCTATTTACCTATCTACCTATCTCTATCTATCTATTTACCTACCTACCTATCTCTATCTATCTACCTACATACCTACCTATCTGCATCTATCTACCTACCTACCTACCTATCTGTATTTATCTATCTACCTACCTACCTATCTGTATCTATCAATCTACATACCTACCTATCTGTATCTATCAATCTACCTAACTACCTATCTCCATCTATCTACCTACCTACCTATCTCTATCTATCTACCTACCTACCTACCTATCTGTATTTATCTATCTACCTACCTACCTATATCTATCTATCAATCTACCTACCTACCTATCTGTATCTATCTATCTACCTACCTACCTACCTATCTGTATCTATCTACCTACCTACCTATCTGTATCTATCTATCTACCTACCTACCTATCTGTATCTATCTACCTTCCGACCTATCTGTATCTATCTACCTACCTACCTACCTATCTGTATCTATCTATCTACCTAGCTACCTATATGTATCTATCAATCTACCTTCCTACCTATCTGTATCTATCAATCTACCTACCTACCTATCTCTATCTATCTATCTATCTATCTATCTACCTACCTTTCTCTATCTATCTATCTACCTACCTACCTACCTATCTGTATCTATCTATCTACCTACCTACCTATCTTTACCTATCTATCTACCTACCTACCTATCTGTATTTATCTACCTACCTACCTATCTGTATCTAGCTATCTACCTACCAATCTGTATCTATCATTCTACCTACCTATCTATCTCTATCTATCTATTTACCTACCTACCTATCTCTATCTATCTATTTACCTACCTACCTATCTCTATCTATCTATTTACCTACCTACCTATCTCTATCTATCTACCTACAAACCTACCTATCTGTATCTATCTACCTACCTACCTACCTATCTGTATTTATCTATCTACCTACCTACCTATCTGTATCTATCAATCTACATACCTACCTATCTGTATCTATCAATCTACCTACCTACCTATCTGTATCTATCAATCTACCTACCTACCTATCTCTATATATCTACCTACCTACCTACCTATCTCTATCTATCTATTTACCTACCTACCTATCTCTATCTATCTATTTACCTACCTACCTATCTCTATCTATCTACCTACCTACCTACCTATCTGTATCTATCTATCTACCTACCTACCTATCTTTATTTATCTACCTACCTACCTATCTGTATCTATCAATCTACCTACCTACCTATCTCTATCTATCAATCTACCTACCTACCTATCTCTATCTATCTATTTACCTACCTACCTATCTCTATCTATCAATCTACCTACCTACCTATCTCTATCTATCTATTTACCTACATACCTACCTATCTCTATCTATCTATTTACCTACCTACCTATCTCTATCTATCTATTTACCTACCTACCTATCTCTATCTATCTATTTACCTACCTACCTACCTCTATCTATCTACCTACCTACCTACCTATCTGTATCTATTTACCTACCTACCTATCTGTATCTATCAATCTACCTACCTACCTATCTGTATCTATCTATCTACCTACCTACCTACCTATCTGTATCTATCAATCTACCTACCTACCTATCTGTATCTATCAATCTACCTACCTACCTATCTCTATCTATCTACCTACCTACCTACCTATCTCTATCTATCTACCTACCTACCTACCTATCTGTATTTGTCTATCTACCTACCTACCTATCTGTATCTATCAATCTACCTACCTACCTATCTGTATCTATCTATCTACCTACCTACCTACCTATCTGTATCTATCTACCTACCTACCTATCTGTATCTATCTATCTACCTACCTACCTATCTGTATCTATCTACCTACCGACCTATCTGTATCTATCTACCTACCTACCTACCTATCTGTATCTATCTATCTACCTAGCTACCTATATGTATCTATCAATCTACCTACATACCTATCTGTATCTATCAATCTACCTACCTACCTATCTCTATCTATCTATCTATCTATCTATCTATCTATCTATCTATCTATCTATCTATCTATCTATCTATCTATCTATCTATCTATCTACCTACCTACCTACCTTTCTCTATCTATCTATCTACCTACCTACCTACCTATCTGTATCTATCTATCTACCTACCTACCTATCTGTACCTATCTATCTACCTACCTACCTATCTGTATTTATCTACCTACCTACCTATCTCTATCTATCTATTTACCTATCTACCTATCTCTATCTATCTATTTACCTACCTACCTATCTCTATCTATCTACCTACATACCTACCTATCTGCATCTATCTACCTACCTACCTACCTATCTGTATTTATCTATCTACCTACCTACCTATCTGTATCTATCAATCTACATACCTACCTATCTGTATCTATCAATCTACCTAACTACCTATCTCCATCTATCTACCTACCTACCTATCTCTATCTATCTACCTACCTACCTACCTATCTGTATTTATCTATCTACCTACCTACCTATATCTATCTATCAATCTACCTACCTACCTATCTGTATCTATCTATCTACCTACCTACCTACCTATCTGTATCTATCTACCTACCTACCTATCTGTATCTATCTATCTACCTACCTACCTATCTGTATCTATCTACCTTCCGACCTATCTGTATCTATCTACCTACCTACCTACCTATCTGTATCTATCTATCTACCTAGCTACCTATATGTATCTATCAATCTACCTTCCTACCTATCTGTATCTATCAATCTACCTACCTACCTATCTCTATCTATCTATCTATCTATCTATCTACCTACCTTTCTCTATCTATCTATCTACCTACCTACCTACCTATCTGTATCTATCTATCTACCTACCTACCTATCTTTACCTATCTATCTACCTACCTACCTATCTGTATTTATCTACCTACCTACCTATCTGTATCTAGCTATCTACCTACCAATCTGTATCTATCATTCTACCTACCTACCTATCTCTATCTATCTATTTACCTACCTACCTATCTCTATCTATCTATTTACCTACCTACCTATCTCTATCTATCTATTTACCTACCTACCTATCTCTATCTATCTACCTACAAACCTACCTATCTGTATCTATCTACCTACCTACCTACCTATCTGTATTTATCTATCTACCTACCTACCTATCTGTATCTATCAATCTACATACCTACCTATCTGTATCTATCAATCTACCTACCTACCTATCTGTATCTATCAATCTACCTACCTACCTATCTCTATATATCTACCTACCTACCTACCTATCTCTATCTATCTATTTACCTACCTACCTATCTCTATCTATCTATTTACCTACCTACCTATCTCTATCTATCTACCTACCTACCTACCTATCTGTATCTATCTATCTACCTACCTACCTATCTTTATTTATCTACCTACCTACCTATCTGTATCTATCAATCTACCTACCTACCTATCTCTATCTATCAATCTACCTACCTACCTATCTCTATCTATCTATTTACCTACCTACCTATCTCTATCTATCTATTTACCTACCTACCTATCTCTATCTATCTACCTACAAACCTACCTATCTGTATCTATCTACCTACCTACCTACCTATCTGTATTTATCTATCTACCTACCTACCTATCTGTATCTATCAATCTACATACCTACCTATCTGTATCTATCAATCTACCTACCTACCTATCTGTATCTATCAATCTACCTACCTACCTATCTCTATATATCTACCTACCTACCTACCTATCTCTATCTATCTATTTACCTACATACCTACCTATCTCTATCTATCTATTTACCTACCTACCTATCTCTATCTATCTATTTACCTACCTACCTATCTCTATCTATCTATTTACCTACCTACCTACCTCTATCTATCTACCTACCTACCTACCTATCTGTATCTATTTACCTACCTACCTATCTGTATCTATCAATCTACCTACCTACCTATCTGTATCTATCTATCTACCTACCTACCTACCTATCTGTATCTATCAATCTACCTACCTACCTATCTGTATCTATCAATCTACCTACCTACCTATCTCTATCTATCTACCTACCTACCTACCTATCTCTATCTATCTACCTACCTACCTACCTATCTGTATTTGTCTATCTACCTACCTACCTATCTGTATCTATCAATCTACCTACCTACCTATCTGTATCTATCTATCTACCTACCTACCTACCTATCTGTATCTATCTACCTACCTACCTATCTGTATCTATCTATCTACCTACCTACCTATCTGTATCTATCTACCTACCGACCTATCTGTATCTATCTACCTACCTACCTACCTATCTGTATCTATCTATCTACCTAGCTACCTATATGTATCTATCAATCTACCTACATACCTATCTGTATCTATCAATCTACCTACCTACCTATCTCTATCTATCTATCTATCTATCTATCTATCTATCTATCTATCTATCTATCTATCTATCTATCTATCTATCTACCTACCTACCTACCTTTCTCTATCTATCTATCTACCTACCTACCTACCTATCTGTATCTATCTATCTACCTACCTACCTATCTGTACCTATCTATCTACCTACCTACCTATCTGTATTTATCTACCTACCTACCTATCTGTATCTAGCTATCTACCTACCAATCTGTATCTATCATTCTACCTACCTACCTATCTCTATCTATCTATTTACCTACCTACCTATCTCTATCTATCTATTTACCTACCTACCTATCTCTATCTATCTACCTACATACCTACCTATCTGTATCTATCTACCTACCTACCTACCTATCTGTATTTATCTATCTACCTACCTACCTATCTGTATCTATCAATCTACATACCTACCTATCTGTATCTATCAATCTACCTACCTACCTATCTGTATCTATCAATCTACCTACCTACCTATCTCTATATATCTACCTACCTACCTACCTATCTCTATCTATTTACCTACCTACCTATCTCTATCTATCTATTTACCTACCTACCTATCTCTATCTATCTACCTACCTACCTACCTATCTGTATCTATCTATCTACCTACCTACCTATGTTTATTTATCTACCTACCTACCTATCTGTATCTATCAATCTACCTACCTACCTATCTCTATCTATCAATCTACCTACCTACCTATCTCTATCTATCTATTTACCTACCTACCTATCTGTATCAATCTATCTACCTACCTACCTATCTGTATCTATCTACCTACCTACCTATCTGTATCTATCAATCTACCTACCTACCTATCTGTATCTATCAATCTACCTACCTACCTATCTCTATCTGTCTACCTACCTACCTACCTATCTGTATCTATCTACCTACCTACCTACCTATCTGTATCTACCTACCTACCTACCTATCTGTATCTATCTATCTATCTACCTACCTACCTATCTGTATCTATCTACCTACCTACCTATCTGTATTTATCTATCTACCTACCTACCTATCTGTATCTATCAATCTACATACCTACCTATCTGTATCTATCAATCTACCTACCTACCTATCTGTATCTATCAATCTACCTACCTACCTATCTCTATATATCTACCTACCTACCTACCTATCTCTATCTATCTATTTACCTACCTACCTATCTCTATCTATCTATTTACCTACCTACCTATCTCTATCTATCTACCTACCTACCTACCTATCTGTATCTATCTATCTACCTACCTACCTATGTTTATTTATCTACCTACCTACCTATCTGTATCTATCAATCTACCTACCTACCTATCTCTATCTATCAATCTACCTACCTACCTATCTCTATCTATCTATTTACCTACCTACCTATCTGTATCAATCTATCTACCTACCTACCTATCTGTATCTATCTACCTACCTACCTATCTGTATCTATCAATCTACCTACCTACCTATCTGTATCTATCAATCTACCTACCTACCTATCTCTATCTGTCTACCTACCTACCTACCTATCTGTATCTATCTACCTACCTACCTACCTATCTGTATCTACCTACCTACCTACCTATCTGTATCTATCTATCTATCTACCTACCTACCTATCTGTATCTATCTACCTACCTACCTATCTGTATCTATCTATCTACCTACCTACCTATCTGTATCTATCAATCTACCTACCTACCTATCTGTATCTATCAATCTACCTACCTACCTATCTCTATCTATCTATCTACCTAACTACCTATCTGTATTTATCTATCTACCTACCTACCTATCTGTGTCTATCTATCTACCTACCTACCTACCTGTATCTATCAATCTACCTACCTACCTATCTCTATCTATCTACCTACCTACCTATCTCTATCTATCTACCTACCTACCTACCTATCTGTATCTATCTATCTACCTACCTACCTATCTGTATTTATCTACCTACCTACCTATCTGTATCTATCTATCTACCTACCTACCTATCTCTATCTATCTACCTACCTACCTACCTATCTGTATCTATCTATCTACCTACCTATCTGTATCTATCTACCTACCTACCTATCTGTATCTATCTATCTACCTAGCTACCTATATGTATCTATCAATCTACCTACCTACCTATCTGTATCTATCAATCTACCTACCTACCTATCTCTATCTATCTATCTACCTACCTACCTATCTCTATCTATCTATCTACGTACCTACCTACCTATCTGTATCTATCTATCTACCTACCTACCTATCTGTACCTATCTATCTACCTACCTACCTATCTGTATTTATCTATCTACCTATCTGTATCTATCTATCTACCTACCAATCTGTATCTATCATTGTACCTACCTACCTATCTCTTTCTATCTATTTACCTACCTACCTACCTATCTCTATCTATCTATTTACCTACCTACCTAACTCTATCTATCTATTTACCTACCTACCTATCTCTATCTATCTACCTACCTACCTACCTATCTCTATCTATCTACCTACCTACCTATCTGTATCTATCTATCTATCTACCTATCTGTATCTATCAATCTTCCTACCTACCTATCTCTATCTGTCTTCCTACCTAACTACCTATCTGTATCTATCTATCTACCTACCTACCTATCTGTATCTATCTACCTACCTACCTACCTATCTGTATCTATCTACCTACCTACCTACCTATCTGTATTTATCTACCTACCTACCTATCTGTATCTATCTATCTACCTACCTATCTGTATCTATCAATCTACCTACCTACCTATCTCTATCTGTCTACCTACCTACCTACCTATCTGTATCTATCAATCTACCTACCTACCTACCTGTATCTATCAATCTACCTACCTACCTATCTCTATCTATCTACCTACCTACCTATCTCTATCTATCTACCTACCTACCTACCTATCTGTATCTATCTATCTACCTACCTACCTATCTGTATTTATCTACCTACCTACCTATCTGTATCTATCTATCTACCTACCTACCTATCTCTATCTATCTACCTACCTACCTACCTATCTGTATCTATCTATCTACCTACCTATCTGTATCTATCTACCTACCTACCTATCTGTATCTATCTATCTACCTAGCTACCTATATGTATCTATCAATCTACCTACCTACCTATCTGTATCTATCAATCTACCTACCTACCTATCTCTATCTATCTATCTACCTACCTACCTATCTCTATCTATCTATCTACGTACCTACCTACCTATCTGTATCTATCTATCTACCTACCTACCTATCTGTACCTATCTATCTACCTACCTACCTATCTGTATTTATCTATCTACCTATCTGTATCTATCTATCTACCTACCAATCTGTATCTATCATTGTACCTACCTACCTATCTCTTTCTATCTATTTACCTACCTACCTACCTATCTCTATCTATCTATTTACCTACCTACCTAACTCTATCTATCTATTTACCTACCTACCTATCTCTATCTATCTACCTACCTACCTACCTATCTCTATCTATCTACCTACCTACCTATCTGTATCTATCTATCTATCTACCTATCTGTATCTATCAATCTTCCTACCTACCTATCTCTATCTGTCTTCCTACCTAACTACCTATCTGTATCTATCTATCTACCTACCTACCTATCTGTATCTATCTACCTACCTACCTACCTATCTGTATCTATCTACCTACCTACCTACCTATCTGTATTTATCTACCTACCTACCTATCTGTATCTATCTATCTACCTACCTATCTGTATCTATCAATCTACCTACCTACCTATCTCTATCTATCTATTTACCTACCTACCTATCTCTATCTATCTACCTACCTACCTACCTATCTGTATCTATCTATCTACCTACCTATCTGTATCTATCTACCTACCTACCTATCTGTATCTATCTATCTACCTAGCTACCTATATGTATCTATCAATCTACCTACCTACCTATCTGTATCTATCAATCTACCTGCCTACCTATCTCTATCTATCTACCTACCTACCTATCTCTATCTATCTACCTACCTACCTACCTATCTGTATCTATCTACCTACCTACCTATCTGTATTTATCTACCTACCTACCTATCTGTATCTATCTACCTACCTACCTATCTGTATCTATCAATCTACCTACCTACCTATCTCTATCTATCTATCTACCTAACTACCTATCTGTATTTATCTATCTACCTACCTACCTATCTGTATCTATCTATCTACCTACCTACCTATCTGTATCTATCAATCTACCTACCTACCTATCTGTATCTATCAATCTACCTGCCTACCTTTCTCTATCTATCTATCTACCTACCTACCTATCTCTATCTGTCTACCTACCTACCTACTTATCTGTATCTATCTCTCTACCTACCTACCTATCTATCTGTATCTATCTACATACCTACCGATCTGTATCTATCTATCTACCTACCTACCTATCTGTATCTATCAATCTACCTACCTACCTATCTGTATCTATCAATCTACCTACCTACCTATCTCTATCTATCTACCTACCTACCTACCTATCTCTATCTATCTACCTACCTACCTACCTATCTGTATCTATCAATCTACCTACCTACCTATCTGTATCTATCAATCTACCTACCTACCTATCTCTATATATCTAGCTACCTACCTATCTCTATCTATCTATCTACCTACCTACCTATCTCTATCTATCTACCTACCTACCTACCTATCTGTATCTATCTACCTACCTACCTACCTATCTGTATTTATCTACCTACCTACCTATCTGTATCTATCTATCTACCTACCTATCTGTATCTATCAATCTACCTACCTACCTATCTCTATCTATCTATTTACCTACCTACCTATCTCTATCTATCTACCTACCTACCTACCTATCTGTATCTATCTATCTACCTACCTATCTGTATCTATCTACCTACCTACCTATCTGTATCTATCTATCTACCTAGCTACCTATATGTATCTATCAATCTACCTACCTACCTATCTGTATCTATCAATCTACCTGCCTACCTATCTCTATCTATCTATCTACCTACCTACCTATCTCTATCTATCTACCTACCTACCTATCTGTATCTATCTACCTACCTACCTATCTGTATTTATCTACCTACCTACCTATCTGTATCTATCTACCTACCTACCTATCTGTATCTATCAATCTACCTACCTACCTATCTCTATCTATCTATCTACCTAACTACCTATCTGTATTTATCTATCTACCTACCTACCTATCTGTATCTATCTATCTACCTACCTACCTATCTGTATCTATCAATCTACCTACCTACCTATCTGTATCTATCAATCTACCTGCCTACCTATCTCTATCTATCTATCTATCTACCTACCTACCTATCTCTATCTGTCTACCTACCTACCTACCTATCTGTATCTATCTCTCTACCTACCTACCTATCTATCTGTATCTATCTACCTACCTACGTATCTGTATCTATCTATCTATCTACCTACCTACCTATCTGTATCTATCTATCTACCTACCTATTTGTATCTATCTACCTACCTATCTGTATCTATCAATCTACCTACCTACCTATCTCTATTTATCTATTTACCTACCTACCTATCTCTATCTATCTACCTACCTACCTACCTATCTGTATCTATCTATCTACCTACCTATCTGTATCTATCTACCTACCTACCTATCTGTATCTATCTATCTACCTAGCTACCTATCTGTATCAATCAATCTACCTACCTACCTATCTGTATCTATCAATCTACCTACCTACCTATCTCTATCTGTCTACCTACCTACCTACCTATCTGTATCTATCTCTCTACCTACCTATCTATCTGTATCTATCTACCTTCCTACGTATCTGTATCTATCTATCTACCTACCTACCTACCTATCTGTATCTATCTACCTACCTACCTATCTGTATCTATCTATCTACCTACCTACCTATCTGTATCTATCAATCTACCTACCTACCTATCTGTATCTATCAATCTACCTACCTACCTATCTCTATCTATCCATCTACCTAACTACCTATCTGTATTTATCTATCTACCTACCTACCTATCTGTATCTATCTATCTACCTACCTACCTATCTGTATCTATCAATATACGTACCTACCTATCTGTATCTATCAATCTACCTACCTACCGATCTCTATCTAACTACCTACCTACCTACCTATCTGTATCTATCTATCTACCTACCTATTTGTATCTATCTACCTACCTACCTATCTGTATCTATCTATCTACCTAGCTACCTATCTGTATCTATCTACCTAGCTACCTATCTGTATCTATCAATCTACCTACCTACCTATCTCTATCTGTCTACCTACCTACCTACCTATATGTATCTATCTCTCTACCTACCTACCTATCTATCTGTATCTATCTACCTACCTACCTATCTATATCTATCTATCTACCTACCTACCTATCTCTATCTATCTATCTACCTACCTACCTATCTGTATCTATCAATCTACCTACCTACCTATCTGTATCTATCAATCTACCTACCTACCTATCTCTATCTATCCATCTACCTAACTACCTATCTGTATTTATCTATCTACCTACCTACCTATCTGTATCTATCTATCTACCTACCTACCTATCTGTATCTATCAATCTACCTACCTACCTATCTGTATCTATCAATCTACCTACCTACCTATCTCTATCTACCTACCTACCTACCTATCTCTATCTATCTATCTACCTACCTACCTATCTGTATTTATCTACCTACCTACCTATCTGTATCTATCAATCTACCTACCTACCTATCTCTATCTATCTATTTACCTACCTACCTATCTCTATCTATCTACTTACCTACCTACCTATCTGTATCTATCTATCTATCTACCTATCTATCTACCTACCAACCTACCTATCTGTATCTATCTACCTACCGACCTATCTGTATCTATCTACCTACCTACCTACCTATCTGTATCTATGTATCTACCTAGCTACCTATATGTATCTATCAATCTACCTACCTACCTATCTGTATCTATCAATCTACCTACCTACCTATCTCTATCTATCTATCTATCTATCTATCTATCTATCTATCTATCTATCTACCTACCTATCTCTATCTATCTATCTACCTACCTACCTACCTATCTGTATCAATCTATCTACCTACCTACCTATCTGTACCTATCTATCTACCTATCTACCTATCTGTATTTATCTACCTACCTACCTATCTGTATCTAGCTATCTACCTACCAATCTGTATCTATCATTCTACCTACCTACCTATCTCTATCTATCTATTTACCTACCTACCTATCTCTATCTATCTATTTACCTACCTACCTATCTCTATCTATCTACCTACATACCTACCTATCTGTATCTATCTACCTACCTACCTACCTATCTGTATTTATCTATCTACCTACCTACCTATCTGTATCTATCAATCTACCTACCTACCTATCTGTATCTATCAATCTACCTACCTACCTATCTCTATATATCTACCTACCTACCTACCTATCTCTATCTATCTATTTACCTACCTACCTATCTCTATCTATCTATTTACCTACCTACCTATCTCTATCTATCTACCTACCTACCTACCTATCTGTATCTATCTATCTACCTACCTACCTATCTGTATTTATCTACCTACCTTCCTATCTGTATCTATAAATCTACCTACCTACCTATCTCTATCTATCAATCTACCTACCTACCTATCTCTATCTATCTATTTACCTACCTACCTATCTGTATCAATCTATCTACCTACCTACCTATCTGTATCTATCTACCTACCTACCTATCTGTATCTATCAATCTACCTACCTACCTATCTGTATCTATCAATCTACCTACCTACCTATCTCTGTCTACCTACCTACCTACCTATCTGTATCTATCTATCTATCTACCTACCTACCTATCTGTATCTATCTACCTACCTACCTATCTGTATCTATCTATCTATCTACCTACCTACCTATCTGTATCTATCTACCTACCTACCTATCTGTATCTATCTATCTACCTACCTACCTATCTGTATCTATCAATCGACCTACCTACCTATCTGTATCTATCAATCTACCTACCTACCTATCTCTATCTATCTACCTAACTACCTATCTGTATTTATCTATCTACCTACCTACCTATCTGTTTCTATCTATCTACCTACCTATCTGTATCTATCTACCTACCTACCTATCTCTATCTATCTACCTACCTACCTACCTACCTATCTGTATCTATCTATCTACCTACCTACCTATCTGTATTTATCTACCTACCTACCTATCTGTATCTATCTATCTACCTACCTACCTATCTCTATCTATTTACCTACCTACCTATCTCTATCTATCTACCTACCTACCTACCTATCTGTATCTATATATCTATCTACCTACCTATCTGTATCTATCTACCTACCTACCTATCTGTATCTAGCTATGTACCTAGCTACCTATATGTATCTATCAATCTGCCTACCTACCTATCTGTATCTATCAATCTACCTACCTACCTATCTCTATCTATCTACCTACCTACCTATCTGTATCTATCTACCTACCTACCTACCTATCTGTATTTATCTATCTACCTACCTACCTATCTGTATCTATCAATCTACCTACCTACCTATCTCTATATATCTACCTACCTACCTACCTATCTCTATCTATCTATTTACCTACCTACATATCTCTATCTATTTACCTACCTACCTATCTCTATCTATCAACCTACCTACCTACCTATCTGTATCTATCTATCTACCTACCTACCTATCTGTATTTATCTACCTACCTACCTATCTGTATCTATCAATCTACCTACCTACCTATCTCTATCTATCAATCTACCTACCTACCTATCTCTATCTATCTATTTACCTACCTACCTATCTGTATCAATCTATCTACCTACCTACCTATCTGTATCTATCTACCTACCTACCTATCTGTATCTATCAATCTACCTACCTACCTATCTGTATCTATCAATCTACCTACCTACCTATCTCTATCTGTCTACCTACCTACCTACCTATCTGTATCTATCTATCTATCTACCTACCTACCTATCTATATCTATCTACCTACCTGCCTATCTGTATCTATCTATCTATCTACCTACCTACCTATCTGTATCTATCTATCTACCTACCTACCTATCTGTATCTATCAATCGACCTACCTACATATCTGAATCTATCAATCTACCTACCTATCTCTATCTATCTACCTACCTATCTGTATTTATCTACCTACCTACCTATCTCTATCTATCTACCTACCTATCTGTATCTATCTACCTACCTACCTATCTCTATCTATCTACCTATCTACCTACCTACCTATCTGTATCTATTATCTACCTACCTACCTATCTGTATTTATCTACCTACCTACCTATCTGTATCTATCTATCTACCTACCTACCTATCTCTATCTATCTACCTACCTACCTACCTATCTGTATCTATATATCTATCTACCTACCTATCTGTATCTATCTTCCTACCTACCTATCTGTATCTATCTATCTACCTAGCTACCTATATGTATCTATCAATCTACCTACCTACATATCTGTATCTATCAATCTACCTACCTACCTATCTCAATCTATCTACCTACCTACCTATCTCTATCTATCTATCTACCTACCTACCTACCTATCTGTATCTATCTATCTACCTACCTACCTATCTGTACCTATCTATCTACCTACCTACCTATCTGTATTTACCTAACTACCTACCTATCTGTATCTATCTATCTACCTACCAATCTGTATCTATCATTCTACCTACCTACCTATCTCTATCTATCTATTTACCTACCTACCTATCTCTATCTATCTATTTACCTACCTACCTATCTGTATCTATCAATCTACCTACCTACCTATCTCTATCTATCTATCTACCTAACTACCTATCTGTATTTATCTATCTACCTACCTACCTATCTGTATCTATCTATCTACCTACCTACCTATCTGTATCTATCAATCTACCTACCTACCTATCTGTATCTATCAATCTACCTACCTACCTATCTGTATCTATCTACCTACCTACCTACCTATCTCTATCTATCTACCTACCTACCTACCTATCTGTATTTATCTATCTACCTACCTACCTATCTGTATCTATCAATCTACCTACCTACCTATCGGTATCTATCAATCTACCTACCTACCTATCTGTATCTATCAATCTACCTACCTACCTATCTGTATCTATCAATCTACCTACCTACCTATCTCTATCTATCTACCTACCTACCTACCTATCTGTATCTATCTACCTACCTACCTACCTATCTGTATTTGTCTATCTACCTACCTACCTATCTGTATCTATCAATCTACCTACCTACCTATCTGTATCTATCTATCTACCTACCTACCTACCTATCTGTATCTATCTACCTACCTACCTATCTGTATCTATCAATCTACCTACCTACCTATCTGTATCTATCAATCTACCTACCTACCTATCTCTATCTGTCTACCTACCTACCTATCTGTATCTATCTATCTACCTACCTACCTACCTATCTGTATCTATCTACCTACCTACCTATCTGTATCTATCTATCTACCTACCTACCTATCTGTATCTATCTACCTACCGACCTATCTGTATCTATCTACCTACCTACCTACCTATCTGTATCTATCTATCTACCTAGCTACCTATATGTATCTATCAATCTACCTACCTACCTATCTGTATCTATCAATCTACCTACCTACCTATCTCTATCTATCTATCTATCTATCTATCTATCTATCATCTATCTATCTATCTATCTATCTATCTATCTACCTACCTACCTACCTTTCTCTATCTATCTATCTATCTACCTACCTACCTATCTGTATCTATCTATCTACCTACCTACCTATCTGTACCTATCTATCTACCTACCTACCTATCTGTATTTATCTACCTACCTACCTATCTGTATCTAGCTATCTACCTACCAATCTGTATCTATCATTCTACCTACCTACCTATCTCTATCTATTTACCTACCTACCTATCTCTATCTATCTATTTACCTACCTACCTATCTGTATCTATCAATCTACCTACCTACCTATCTCTATATATCTACCTACCTACCTACCTATCTCTATCTATCTATTTACCTACCTACCTATCTCTATCTATCTATTTACCTACCTACCTATCTCTATCTATCTACCTACATACCTACCTATCTGTATCTATCTACCTACCTACCTACCTATCTGTATTTATCTATCTACCTACCTACCTATCTGTATCTATCAATCTACATACCTACCTATCTGTATCTATCAATCTACCTACCTACCTATCTGTATCTATCAATCTACCTACCTACCTATCTCCATCTATCTATTTACCTACCTACCTACCTATCTCTATCTATCTATTTACCTACCTACCTATCTCTATCTATCAATCTACCTACCTACCTATCTGTATCTATCTATCTACCTACCTACCTACCTATCTGTATCTATCTACCTACCTACCTATCTGTATCTATCAATCTACCTACCTACCTATCTGTATCTATCTACCTACCGACCTATCTGTATCTATCTACCTACCTACCTACCTATCTCTATCTATCTATTTACCTACCTACCTATCTCTATCTATCTATTTACCTACCTACCTATCTCTATCTATCTATCTACCTACCTACCTATCTTTATTTATCTACCTACCTACCTATCTGTATCTATCAATCTACCTACCTACCTATCTCTATCTATCTATTTACCTACCTACCTACCTATCTCTATCTATCTATTTACCTACCTACCTATCTCTATCTATCTATTTACCTACCTATCTATCTCTATCTATCTATTTACCTACCTACCTATCTCTATCTATCTACCTACCTACCTACCTATCTCTATCTATCTATCTACCTACCTACCTATCTGTATTTATCTACCTACCTACCTATCTGTATCTATCAATCTACCTACCTACCTATCTCTATCTATCTATTTACCTACCTACCTATCTCTATCTATCTACTTACCTACCTACCTATCTGTATCTATCTATCTATCTACCTATCTATCTATCTATCTATCTATCTACCTACCAACCTACCTATCTGTATCTATCTACCTACCGACCTATCTGTATCTATCTACCTACCTACCTACCTATCTGTATCTATCTATCTACCTAGCTACCTATATGTATCTATCAATCTACCTACCTACCTATTTGTATCTATCAATCTACCTACCTACCTATCTCTATCTATCTATCTATCTATCTATCTATCTATCTATCTATCTATCTATCTATCTATCTATCTATCTATCTATCTACCTACCTACCTACCTATCTCTATCTATCTATCTACCTACCTACCTACCTATCTGTATCTATCTATCTACCTACCTACCTAACTGTACCTATCTATCTACCTACCTACCTATCTGTATCTAGCTATCTACCTACCAATCTGTATCTATCATTCTACCTACCTACCTATCTCTATCTATCTATTTACCTACCTACCTATCTCTATCTATCTATTTACCTACCTACCTATCTCTATCTATCTACCTACATACCTACCTATCTGTATCTATCTATCTACCTACCTACCTATCTGTATTTATCTATCTACCTACCTACCTATCTGTATCTATCAATCTACCTACCTACCTATCTGTATCTATCAATCTACCTACCTACCTATCTCTATATATCTACCTACCTACCTACCTATCTCTATCTATCTATTTACCTACCTACCTATCTCTATCTATCTATTTACCTACCTACCTATCTCTATCTATCTACCTACCTACCTACCTATCTGTATCTATCTATCTACCTACCTACCTATCTGTATTTATCTACCTACCTACCTATCTGTATCTTTCAAACTACCTACCTACCTATCTCTATCTATCAATCTACCTACCTACCTATCTCTATCTATCTATTTACCTACCTACCTATCTGTATCAATCTATCTACCTACCTACCTATCTGTATCTATCTACCTACCTACCTATCTGTATCTATCAATCTACCTACCTACCTATCTGTATCTATCAATCTACCTACCTACCTATCTCTATCTGTCTACCTACCTACCTACCTATCTGTATCTATCTATCTATCTACCTACCTACCTATCTGTATCTATCTACCTACCTACCTATCTGTATCTATCTATCTATCTACCTACCTACCTATCTGTATCTATCTACCTACCTACCTATCTGTATCTATGTATCTACCTACCTACCTATCTGTATCTATCAATCGACCTACCTACCTATCTGTATCTATCAATCTACCTACCTACCTATCTCTATCTATCTATCTACCTAACTACCTATCTGTATTTATCTATCTACCTACCTACCTATCTGTTTCTATCTATCTACCTACCTATCTGTATCTATATAACTACCTACCTATCTCTATCTATCTACCTACCTACCTACCTACCTATCTGTATCTATCTATCTACCTACCTACCTATCTGTATTTATCTACCTACCTACCTATCTGTATCTATCTACCTACCTACCTATCTCTATCTATTTACCTACCTACCTATCTCTATCTATCTACCTACCTACCTACCTATCTGTATCTATATATCTACCTACCTATCTGTATCTATCTACCTACCTACCTATCTGTATCTAGCTATGTACCTAGCTACCTATATGTATCTATCAATCTGCCTACCTACCTATCTGTATCTATCAATCTACCTACCTACCTATCTCTATCTATCTACCTACCTACCTATCTGTATCTATCTATCTACCTACCTACCTATCTGTACCTATCTATCTAGCTACCTACCTATCTGTATTTATCTACCTACCTACCTATCTGTATCTAGCTATCTACCTACCAATCTGTATCTATCATTCTACCTACCTACCTATCTCTATCTATCTATTTACCTACCTACCTATCTCTATCTATTTACCTACCTACCTATCTCTATCTATCTACCTACATACCTACCTATCTATATCTATCTACCTACCTACCTACCTATCTGTATTTATCTACCTACCTACCTATCTGTATCTATCAATCTACCTACCTACCTATCTCTATATATCTACCTACCTACCTACCTATCTCTATCTATCTATTTACCTACCTACCTATCTCTATCTATTTACCTACCTACCTATCTCTATCTATCAACCTACCTACCTACCTATCTGTATCTATCTATCTACCTACCTACCTATCTGTATTTATCTACCAACCTACCTATCTGTATCTATCAATCTACCTACCTACCTATCTCTATCTATCAATCTACCTACCTACCTATCTCTATCTATCTATTTACCTACCTACCTATCTGTATCAATCTATCTACCTACCTACCTATCTGTATCTATCTACCTACCTACCTATCTGTATCTATCAATCTACCTACCTACCTATCTGTATCTATCAATCTACCTACCTACCTATCTCTATCTGTCTACCTACCTACCTACCTATCTGTATCTATCTATCTATCTACCTACCTACCTATCTGTATCTATCTATCTATCTACCTACCTACCTATCTGTATCTATCTACCTACCTACCTATCTGTATCTATCTATCTACCTACCTACCTATCTGTATCTATCAATCGACCTACCTACCTATCTGAATCTATCAATCTACCTACCTACCTATCTCTATCTATCTATCTACCTACCTATCTGTATTTATCTATCTACCTACCTACCTATCTGGATCTATCTATCTATCTGCCTACCTATCTGTATCTATCTACCTACCTACCTATCTCTATCTATCTACCTACCTACCTACCTACCTATCTGTATCTATTATCTACCTACCTACCTATCTGTATTTATCTACCTACCTACCTATCTGTATCTATCTATCTACCTACCTACCTATCTCTATCTATCTACCTACCTACCTACCTATCTGTATCTAGATATCTATCTACCTACCTATCTGTATCTATCTTCCTACCTACCTATCTGTATCTATCTATCTACCTAGCTACCTATATGTATCTATCAATCTACCTACCTACCTATCTGTATCTATCAATCTACCTACCTACCTATCTCTATCTATCTACCTACCTACCTATCTCTATCTATCTAACTACCTACCTACCTACCTATCTGTATCTATCTATCTACCTACCTACCTATCTGTACCTATCTATCTACCTACCTACCTATCTGTATTTACCTAACTACCTACCTATCTGTATCTATCTATCTACCTACCAATCTGTATCTATCATTCTACCTACCTACCTATCTCTATCTATCTATTTACCTACCTACCTATCTCTATCTATCTATTTACCTACCTACCTATCTGTATCTATCAATCTACCTACCTACCTATCTCTATCTATCTATCTACCTAACTACCTATCTGTATTTATCTATCTACCTACCTACCTATCTGTATCTATCTATCTACCTACCTACCTATCTGTATCTATTAATCTACCTACCTACCTATCTGTATCTATCAATCTACCTACCTACCTATCTCTATCTATCTACCTACCTACCTACCTATCTCTATCTATCTACCTACCTACCTACCTATCTGTATTTATCTATCTACCTACCTACCTATCTGTATCTATCAATCTACCTACCTACCTATCGGTATCTATCAATCTACCTACCTACCTATCTGTATCTATCAATCTACCTACCTACTTATCTGTATCTATTAATCTACCTGCCTACCTATCTCTATCTATCTATCTACCTACGTACCTATCTCTATCTATCTACCTACCTACCTATCTGTATCTATCTACCTACCTACCTACCTATCTTTATTTATCTACCTACCTACCTATCTGTATCTATCTATCTACCTACCTATCTGTATCTATCAATCTACCTACCTACCTATCTGTATCTATCTATCTACCTACCTACCTATCTCTATCTATCTATCTACCTAACTACCTATCTGTATTTATCTATCTACCTACCTACCTATCTGTATCTATCTATCTACCTACCTACCTATCTGTATCTATCAATCTACCTACCTACCTATCTGTATCTATCAATCTACCTGCCTACCTATCTCTATCTATCTATCTACCTACCTACCTATCTCTATATATCTACCTACCTACCTACCTATCTGTATCTATCTATCTACCTACCTATCTATATCTATCAATCTACCTACCTACCTATCTCTATCTATCTATTTACCTACCTACCTATCTCTATCTATCTACCTACCTACCTACCTATCTGTATCTATCTACCTACCTATCTGTATCTATCTACCTACCTACCTATCTGTATCTATCTATCTACCTAGCTACCTATATGTATCTATTAATCTACCTACCTACCTATCTGTATCTATCAATCTACCTACCTACCTATCTCTATCTATCTATCTACCTACCTACCTATCTCTATCTATCTATCTATCTACCTACCTACCTATCTCTATCTATCTATCTACCTACCTACCTACCTATCTGTATCTATCTATCTACCTAGCTACCTATATGTATCTATCAATCTACCTACCTACCTATCTATATCTATCAATCTACCTACCTACCTATCTCTATCTACCTACCTACCTACCTATCTCTATCTATCTATCTACCTACCTACCTACCTATCTGTATCTATCTATCTACCTACCTACCTATCTGTACCTATCTATCTACCTACCTACCTATCTGTATTTATCTACCTACCTACCTATCTGTATCTATCTATCTACCTACCAATCTGTATCTATCATTCTACCTACCTACCTATCTCTATCTATCTATTTACCTACCTACCTATCTCTATCTATCTATTTACCTACCTACCTATCTGTATCTATCAATCTACCTACCTACCTATATCTATATATCTATCTACCTATCTACCTATCTCTATATATCTACCTACCTACCTACCTATCTGTATCTATCTATCTACCTACCTATCTATATCTATCAATCTACCTACCTACCTAACTCTATCTATCTATTTACCTACCTACCTATCTCTATCTATCTACCTACCTATCTGTATCTATCTACCTACCTACCTATCTGTATCTATCTATCTACCTAGCTACCTATATGTATCTATTAATCTACCTACCTATCTGTATCTATCAATCTACCTACCTACCTATCTCTATCTATCTATCTACCTACCTACCTATCTCTATCTATCTATCTACCTACCTACCTATCTCTATCTATCTATCTACCTACCATCCTACCTATCTGTATCTATCTATCTACCTAGCTACCTATATGTATCTATCAATCTACCTACCTACCTATCTATATCTATCAATCTACCTACCTACCTATCTCTATCTATCTATCTATCTACCTACCTACCTATCTCTATCTATCTATCTACCTACCTACCTATCTCTATCTATCTATCTACCTACCTACCTATCTGTATCTATCTATCTACCTAGCTACCTATATGTATCTATTAATCTACCTACCTACCTATCTCTATCTATCTATCTACCTACCTACCTATCTCTATCTATCTATCTACCTACCTACCTATCTCTATCTATCTATCTACCTACCTACCTATCTGTACCTATCTATCTACCTACCTACCTATCTGTATTTATCTACCTACCTACCTATCTGTATCTATCTATCTACCTACCAATCTGTATCTATCATTCTACCTACCTATCTATCTCTATCTATCTATTTACCTACCTACCTATCTCTATCTATCTATTTACCTACCTACCTATCTCTATCTATCTATTTACCTACCTACCTATCTGTATCTATCAATCTACCTACCTACCTATCTCTATCTATCTATCTACCTAACTACCTATCTGTATTTATCTATCTACCTACCTACCTATCTGTATCTATCTATCTACCTACCTACCTATCTGTATCTATCAATCTACCTACCTACCTATCTGTATCTATCAATCTACCTACCTACCTATCTCTATCTATCTACCTACCTACCTACCTATCTCTATCTATCTACCTACCTACCTACCTATCTGTATTTATCTATCTACCTACCTACCTATCTGTATCTATCAATCTACCTACCTACTTATCGGTATCTATCAATCTACCTACCTACCTATCTGTATCTATCAATCTACCTACCTACCTATCTGTATCTATTAATCTACCTGCCTACCTATCTCTATCTATCTATCTATCTATCTATGTACCTATCTCCATCTATCTACCTACCTACCTATCTGTATCTATCTACCTACCTACCTACCTATCTTTATTTATCTACCTACCTACCTATCTGTATCTATCTATCTACCTACCTATCTGTATCTATCAATCTACCTACCTACCTATCTGTATCTATCAATCTACCTACCTACATATCTCTATCTATCTATCTACCTAACTACCTATCTGTATTTATCTATCTACCTACCTACCTATCTGTATCTATCTATCTACCTACCTACCTATCTGTATCTATCAATCTACCTACCTACCTATCTGTATCTATCAATCTACCTGCCTACCTATCTCTATCTATCTATCTATCTACCTACCTACCTATCTGTATCTATCAATCTACCTACCTACCTATCTGTATCTATCAATCTACCTACCTACCTATCTGTATTTACCTAACTACCTACCTATCTGTATCTATCTATCTACCTACCAATCTGTATCTATCATTCTACCTACCTACCTATCTCTATCTATCTATTTACCTACCTACCTATCTCTATCTATCTATTTACCTACCTACCTATCTGTATCTATCAATCTACCTACCTACCTATCTCTATCTATCTATCTACCTAACTACCTATCTGTATTCATCTATCTACCTACCTACCTATCTGTATCTATCTATCTACCTACCTACCTATCTGTATCTATCAATCTACCTAACTACCTATCTGTATCTATCAATCTACCTACCTACCTATCTCTATCTATCTACCTACCTACCTATCTCTATCTATCTACCTACCTACCTACCTATCTGTATTTATCTATCTACCTACCTACCTATCTGTATCTATCAATCTACCTACCTACCTATCGGTATCTATCAATCTACCTACCTACCTATCTGTATCTATCAATCTACCTACCTACCTATCTGTATCTATTAATCTACCTGCCTACCTATCTCTATCTATCTATCTATCTACCTACGTACCTATCTCTATCTATCTACCTACCTACCTATCTGTATCTATCTACCTACCTACCTACCTATCTTTATTTATCTACCTACCTACCTATCTGTATCTATCTATCTATCTACCTATCTGTATCTATCAATCTACCTACCTACCTATCTGTATCTATCAATCTACCTACCTACCTATCTCTATCTATCTATCTACCTAACTACCTATCTGTATTTATCTATCTACCTACCTACCTATCTGTATCTATCTATCTACCTACCTACCTATCTGTATCTATCAATCTACCTACCTACCTATCGGTATCTATCAATCTACCTACCTACCTATCTGTATCTATCAATCTACCTACCTACCTATCTGTATCTATTAATCTACCTGCCTACCTATCTCTATCTATCTATCTACCTACGTACCTATCTCTATCTATCTACCTACCTACCTATCTGTATCTATCTACCTACCTACCTACCTATCTTTATTTATCTACCTACCTACCTATCTGTATCTATCTATCTACCTACCTATCTGTATCTATCAATCTACCTACCTACCTATCTGTATCTATCTATCTACCTACCTACCTATCTCTATCTATCTATCTACCTAACTACCTATCTGTATTTATCTATCTACCTACCTACCTATCTGTATCTATCTATCTACCTACCTACCTATCTGTATCTATCAATCTACCTACCTACCTATCTGTATCTATCAATCTACCTGCCTACCTATCTCTATCTATCTATCTACCTACCTACCTATCTCTATATATCTACCTACCTACCTACCTATCTGTATCTATCTATCTACCTACCTATCTATATCTATCAATCTACCTACCTACCTATCTCTATCTATCTATTTACCTACCTACCTATCTCTATCTATCTACCTACCTACCTACATATCTGTATCTATCTACCTACCTATCTGTATCTATCTACCTACCTACCTATCTGTATCTATCTATCTACCTAGCTACCTATATGTATCTATTAATCTACCTACCTACCTATCTGTATCTATCAATCTACCTACCTACCTATCTCTATCTATCTATCTACCTACCTACCTATCTCTATCTATCTATCTATCTATCTACCTACCTACCTATCTCTATCTATCTATCTACCTACCTACCTACCTATCTGTATCTATCTATCTACCTAGCTACCTATATGTATCTATCAATCTACCTACCTACCTATCTATATCTATCAATCTACCTACCTACCTATCTCTATCTATCTACCTACCTACCTATCTCTATCTATCTATCTATCTACCTACCTACCTACCTATCTGTATCTATCTATCTACCTACCTACCTATCTGTACCTATCTATCTACCTACCTACCTATCTGTATTTATCTACCTACCTACCTATCTGTATCTATCTATCTACCTACCAATCTGTATCTATCATTCTACCTACCTACCTATCTCTATCTATCTATTTACCTACCTACCTATCTCTATCTATCTATTTACCTACCTACCTATCTGTATCTATCAATCTACCTACCTACCTATCTCTATATATCTATCTACCTACCTACCTATCTCTATATATCTACCTACCTACCTACCTATCTGTATCTATCTATCTACCTACCTATCTATATCTATCAATCTACCTACCTACCTAACTCTATCTATCTATTTACCTACCTACCTATCTCTATCTATCTACCTACCTACCTACCTATCTGTATCTATCTACCTACCTATCTGTATATATCTACCTACCTACCTATCTGTATCTATCTATCTACCTAGCTACCTATATGTATCTATTAATCTACCTACCTATCTGTATCTATCAATCTACCTACCTACCTATCTCTATCTATCTATCTACCTACCTACCTATCTCTATCTATCTATCTACCTACCTACCTATCTCTATCTATCTATCTACCTACCATCCTACCTATCTGTATGTATCTATCTACCTAGCTACCTATATGTATCTATCAATCTACCTACCTACCTATCTATATCTATCAACCTACCTACCTACCTATCTCTATCTATCTACCTACCTACCTATCTCTATCTATCTATCTACCTACCTACCTATCTCTATCTATCTATCTATCTACCTACCTACCTACCTATCTGTATCTATCTATCTACCTAGCTACCTATATGTATCTATTAATCTACCTACCTACCTATCTCTATCTATCTATCTACCTACCTACCTATCTCTATCTATCTATCTACCTACCTACCTATCTCTATCTATCTATCTACCTACCTACCTACCTATCTGTATCTATCTATCTACCTACCTACCTATCTGTACCTATCTATCTACCTACCTACCTATCTGTATTTATCTACCTACCTACCTATCTGTATCTATCTATCTACCTACCAATCTGTATCTATCATTCTACCTACCTACCTATCTCTATCTATCTATTTACCTACCTACCTATCTCTATCTATCTATTTACCTACCTACCTATCTGTATCTATCAATCTACCTACCTACCTATCTCTATCTATCTATCTACCTAACTACCTATCTGTATTTATCTATCTACCTACCTACCTATCTGTATCTATCTATCTACCTACCTACCTATCTGTATCTATCAATCTACCTACCTACCTATCTGTATCTATCAATCTACCTACCTACCTATCTCTATCTATCTACCTACCTACCTACCTATCTGTATTTATCTATCTACCTACCTACCTATCTGTATCTATCAATCTACCTACCTACTTATCGGTATCTATCAATCTACCTACCTACCTATCTGTATCTATCAATCTACCTACCTACCTATCTGTATCTATTAATCTACCTGCCTACCTATCTCTATCTATCTATCTATCTACGTACCTATCTCCATCTATCTACCTACCTACCTATCTGTATCTATCTACCTACCTACCTACCTATCTTTATTTATCTACCTACCTACCTATCTGTATCTATCTATCTACCTACCTATCTGTATCTATCAATCTACCTACCTACCTATCTGTATCTATCAATCAACCTACCTACATATCTCTATCTATCTATCTACCTATCTACCTATCTGTATTTATCTATCTACCTACCTACCTATCTGTATCTATCTATCTACCTACCTACCTATCTGTATCTATCAATCTACCTACCTACCTATCTGTATCTATCAATCTACCTGCCTACCTATCTCTATCTATCTATCTACCTACCTACCTATCTGTATCTATCAATCTACCTACCTACCTATCTGTATCTATCAATCTACCTACCTACCTATCTGTATTTACCTAACTACCTACCTATCTGTATCTATCTATCTACCTACCAATCTGTATCTATCATTCTACCTACCTACCTATCTCTATCTATCTATTTACCTACCTACCTATCTCTATCTATCTATTTACCTACCTACCTATCTGTATCTATCAATCTACCTACCTACCTATCTCTATCTATCTATCTACCTAACTACCTATCTGTATTTATCTATCTACCTACCTACCTATCTGTATCTATCTATCTACCTACCTACCTATCTGTATCTATCAATCTACCTAACTACCTATCTGTATCTATCAATCTACCTACCTACCTATCTCTATCTATCTACCTACCTACCTACCTATCTCTATCTATCTACCTACCTACCTACCTATCTGTATTTATCTATCTACCTACCTACCTATCTGTATCTATCAATCTACCTACCTACCTATCGGTATCTATCAATCTACCTACCTACCTATCTGTATCTATCAATCTACCTACCTACCTATCTGTATCTATTAATCTACCTGCCTACCTATCTCTATCTATCTATCTATCTACCTACGTACCTATCTCTATCTATCTACCTACCTACCTATCTGTATCTATCTACCTACCTACCTACCTATCTTTATTTATCTACCTACCTACCTATCTGTATCTATCTATCTATTTACCTATCTGTATCTATCAATCTACCTACCTACCTATCTGTATCTATCAATCTACCTACCTACCTATCTCTATCTATCTATCTACTAACTACCTATCTGTATTTATCTATCTACCTACCTACCTATCTGTATCTATCTATCTACCTACCTACCTATCTGTATCTATCAATCTACCTACCTACCTATCTGTATCTATCAATCTACCTGCCTACCTATCTCTATCTATCTATCTACCTACCTACCTATCTCTATATATCTACCTACCTACCTACCTATCTGTATCTATCTACCTACCTATCTGTATCTATCTACCTACCTACCTATCTGTATCTATCTATCTACCTAGCTACCTATATGTATCTATTAATCTACCTACCTACCTATCTGTATCTATCAATCTACCTACCTACCTATCTCTATCTATCTATCTACCTACCTACCTATCTCTATCTATCTATCTATCTATCTACCTACCTACCTATCTCTATCTATCTATCTACCTACCTACCTACCTATCTGTATCTATCTATCTACCTAGCTACCTATATGTATCTATCAATCTACCTACCTACCTATCTATATCTATCAATCTACCTACCTACCTATCTCTATCTATCTACCTACCTACCTATCTCTATCTATCTATCTACCTACCTACCTACCTATCTGTATCTATCTATCTACCTACCTACCTATCTGTACCTATCTATCTACCTACCTACCTATCTGTATTTATCTACCTACCTACCTATGTGTATCTATCTATCTACCTACCAATCTGTATCTATCATTCTACCTACCTACCTATCTCTATCTATCTATTTACCTACCTACCTATCTCTATCTATCTATTTACCTACCTACCTATCTGTATCTATCAATCTACCTACCTACCTATCTCTATATATCTATCTACCTACCTACCTATCTCTATATATCTACCTACCTACCTACCTATCTGTATCTATCTATCTACCTACCTATCTATATCTATCAGTCTACCTACCTACCTAACTCTATCTATCTATTTACCTACCTACCTATCTCTATCTATCTACCTACCTACCTACCTATCTGTATCTATCTACCTACCTATCTGTATCTATCTACCTACCTACCTATCTGTATCTATCTATCTACCTAGCTACCTATATGTATCTATTAATCTACCTACCTATCTGTATCTATCAATCTACCTACCTACCTATCTCTATCTATCTATCTACCTACCTACCTATCTCTTTCTATCTATCTACCTACCTACCTATCTCTATCTATCTATCTACCTACCATCCTACCTATCTGTATCTATCTATCTACCTAGCTACCTATATGTATCTATCAATCTACCTACCTACCTATCTATATCTATCAATCTACCTACCTACCTATCTCTATCTATCTATCTACCTACCTACCTATCTCTATCTATCTATCTACCTACCTACCTATCTCTATCTATCTATCTACCTACCTACCTACCTATCTGTATCTATCTATCTACCTAGCTACCTATATGTATCTATTAATCTACCTACCTACCTATCTGTATCTATCAATCTACCTACCTACCTATCTCTATCTATCTACCTACCTACCTACCTATCTCTATCTATCTATCTACCTACCTACCTATCTCTATCTATCTACCTACCTACCTACATACCTATCTGTATCTATCTATCTACCTACCTACCTATCTGTACCTATCTATCTACCTACCTACCTATCTGTATTTATCTACCTACCTACCTATCTGTATCTATCTATCTACCTACCAATCTGTATCTATCATTCTACCTACCTACCTATCTCTATCTATCTATTTACCTACCTACCTATCTCTATCTATCTATTTACCTACCTACCTATCTCTATCTATCTATTTACCTACCTACCTATCTGTATCTATCAATCTACCTACCTACCTATCTCTATATATCTACCTACCTACCTACCTATCTCTATCTATCTATTTACCTACCTACCTATCTCTATCTATCTATTTACCTACCTACCTATCTCTATCTATCTATCTATTTACCTACCTACCTATCTCTATCTATCTACCTACCTACCTACCTATCTGTATCTATCATTCTACCTACCTACCTACCTATCTGTATCTATCTAACTACCTATGTACCTATCTGTATCTATCAATCTACCTACCTACCTATCTGTATCTATCAATCTACCTACCTAACTATCTCTATCTGTCTACCTACCTACCTACCTATCTGTATCTATCTATCTACCTACCTACCTACCTATCTGTATCTATCTACCTACCTACCTATCTGTATCTATCTACCTACCTACCTATCTCTATCTATCTATCTACCTAACTACCTATCTGTATTTATCTATCTACCTACATACCTATCTGTATCTATCTATCTACCTACCTATCTGTATCTATCAATCTACCTACCTACCTATCTGTATCTATCAATCTACCTACCTACCTATCTCTATCTATCTATCTACCTAACTACCTATCTGTATTTATCTACCTACCTACCTACCTATCTGTATTTATCTATCTACCTACCTACCTATCTGTATCTATCAATCTACGTACCTACCTATCTGTATCTATCAATCTACCTACCTACCTATCTGTATCTATCAATCTACCTACCTACCTATCTCTATATATCTAGCTACCTACCTATCTCTATCTATCTATCTACCTACCTACCTATCTGTATCTATCAATCTACCTACCTACCTATCTCTATCTATCTATTTACCTACCTACCTATCTCTATCTATCTACCTACCTACCTACCTATCTGTATCTATCTATCTATCTACCTACCTATCTGTATCTATCTACCTACCTACCTATCTGTATCTATCTATCTACCTCGCTACCTATATGTATCTATCAATCTACCTACCTACCTATCTGTATCTATCAATCTACCTGCCTACCTATCTCTATCTATCTATCTACCTACCTACCTACCTATCTGTATTTATCTACCTACCTACCTATCTGTATCTATCTATCTACCTACCAATCTGTATCTATCAATCTACCTACCTACCTATCTCTATCTATCTATCTACCTACCTACCTATCTCTATCTATCTATCTACCTACCTACATATCTCTATCTATCTATCTATCTACCTACCTACCTATCTGTACCTATCTGTCTACCTACCTACCTATCTGTATTTATCTACCTACCTACCTATCTGTATCTATCTATCTACCTACCAATCTGTATCTATCATTCTACCTACCTACCTATCTCTATCTATCTATTTACCTACCTACCTATCTCTATCTATCTATTTACATACCTACCTATCTCTATCTATCTATTTACCTACCTACCTATCTGTATCTATCAATCTACCTACCTACCTATCTCTATATATCTACCTACCTACCTACCTATCTCTATCTATCTATTTACCTACCTACCTATCTCTATGTATCTATTTACCTACCTACCTATCTCTATCTATCTACCTACCTACCTATCTGTATCTATCTATCTATCTACCTATCTGTATCTATCAATCTTCCTACCTACCTATCTCTATCTATCTATTTACCTACCTACCTATCTCTATCTATCTACCTACCTACCTACCTATCTGTATTTATCTACCAACCTACCTATCTGTATCTATCTATCTACCTACCAATCTGTATCTATCATTCTACCTACCTACCTATCTCTATCTATCTATTTACCTACCTACCTATCTATCTATTTACCTACCTACCTATCTGTATCTATCAATCTACCTACCTACCTATCTCTATATATCTACCTACCTACCTACCTATCTCTATCTATCTATTTACCTACCTAACTATCTCTATCTATCTATTTACCTACCTACCTATCTCTATCTATCTACCTACCTACCTATCTGTATCTATCTATCTACCTATCTGTATCTATCAATCTTCCTACCTACCTATCTCTATCTATTTACCTACCTACCTATCTCTATCTATCTACCTACCTACCTACCTATCTGTATCTATCTATCTACCTACCTATCTGTATCTATCTACCTACCTACCTATATGTATCTATCTATCTACCTAGCTACCTATATGTATCTATCAATCTACCTACCTACCTATCTGTATCTATCAATCTACCTACCTACCTATCTCTATCTATCTATCTACCTAACTACCTATCTGTATTTATCTACCTACCTACCTACCTATCTGTATCTATCTATCTACCTACCTACCTATCTGTATCTATCAATCTACCTACCTATTTATCTGTATCTATCAATCTACCTACATACCTATCTCTATCTATCTACCTACCTACCTACCTATCTCTATCTATCTACCTACCTACCTACCTATCTGTATTTATCTATCTACCTACCTACCTATCTGTATCTATCAATCTACCTACCTACCTATCTGTATCTATCAATCTACCTACCTACCTATCTGTATCTATCAATCTACCTACCTACCTACCTATCTCTATATATCTAGCTACCTACCTATCTCTATCTATCTATCTACCTACCTACCTATCTCTATCTATCTACCTACCTACCTACCTATCTCTATCTATCTATTTACCTAACTACCTATCTCTATCTATCTACCTACCTACCTACCTATCTGTATCTATCTATCTATCTATCTATCTATCTATCTATCTATCTATCTATCTACCTACCTATCTGTATCTATCTACCAACCTACCTATCTGTATCTATCTATCTACCTAGCTACCTATATGTATCTATCAATCTACCTACCTACCTATCTGTATCTATCAATCTACCTGCCTACCTATCTCTATCTATCTATCTACCTACCTACCTATCTCTATGTATCTACCTACCTACCTACCTATCTGTATCTATCTACCTACCTACCAACCTATCTGTATTTATCTACCTACCTACCTATCTGTATCTATCTATCTACCTACCTATCTGTATCTATCAATCTACCTACCTACCTATCTGTATCTATCAATCTACCTACCTACCTATCTCTATCTATCTATCTACCTAACTACCTATCTGTATTTATCTATCTACCTACCTACCTATCTGTATCTATCTATCTACCTACCTACCTATCTGTATCTATCAATCTACCTACCTACCTATCTGTATCTATCAATCTACCTGCCTACCTATCTCTATCTATCTATCTATCTACCTACCTACCTATCTCTATCTATCTACCTACCTACCTACCTATCTGTATCTATCTACCTACCTACCTACCTATCTGTATTTATCTACCTACCTACCTATCTGTATCTATCTATCTACCTACCTATCTGTATCTATCAATCTACCTACCTACCTATCTCTATCTATCTATCTACCTACCTACCTATCTCTATCTATCTACCTACCTACCTATCTCTATCTATCTATCTACCTACCTACCTATCTCTATCTATCTATCTACCTACCATCCTACCTATCTGTATCTATCTATCTTCCTATGCTACCTATATGTATCTATCAATCTACCTACCTACCTATCTATATCTATCAATCTACCTACCTACCTATCTCTATCTATCTATTTACCTATCTGTATCTATCTATCTACCTACCTACCTATCTGTATCTATCTATCTACCTACCTACCTATCTGTATCTATCAATCTACCTACCTACCTATCTGTATCTATCAATCTACCTACCTACCTATCTGTATCTATCTATCTACCTACCTACCTATCTGTATCTATCAATCTACCTACCTACCTATCTGTATCTATCAATCTACCTACCTACCTATCTCTATATATCTAGCTACCTACCTATCTCTATCTATCTATCTACCTACCTACCTATCTATATCTATCAATCTACCTACCTACCTATCTCTATCTATCTATTTACCTACCTACCTATCTCTATCTATCTACCTACCTACCTACCTATCTGTATCTATCTATCTATCTACCTACCTATCTGTATCTATCTACCTACCTACCTATCTGTATCTATCTATCTACCTAGCTACCTATATGTATCTATCAATCTACCTGCCTACCTATCTCTATCTATCTATCTACCTACCTATCTATCTCTATCTATCTACCTACCTACCTACCTATCTGTATCTATCTACCTACCTACCTACCTATCTGTATTCATCTACCTACCTACCTATCTGTATCTATCTATCTATCTACCTATCTGTATCTATCAATCTTCCTACCTACCTATCTCTATCTATCTATTTACCTACCTACCTATCTCTATCTATCTACCTACCTACCTACCTATCTGTATCTATCTATCTACCTACCTATCTGTATCTATCTACCTACCTACCTATCTGTATTTATCTACCTACCTACCTATCTGTATCTATCTATCTACCTACCAATCTGTATCTATCATTCTACCTACCTACCTATCTCTATCTATCTATTTACCTACCTACCTATCTGTATCTATCAATCTACCTGCCTACCTATCTCTATCTATCTATCTACCTACCTACCTATATCTATCTATCTACCTACCTACCTACCTATCTGTATCTATCTACCTACCTACCTACCTATCTGTATTTATCTACCTACCTACCTATCTGTATCTATCTATCTACCTACCTATCTGTATCTATCAATCTACCTACCTACCTATCTGTATCTATCAATCTACCTACCTACCTATCTCTATCTATCTATCTACCTAACTACCTATCTGTATTTATCTATGTACCTACCTACCTATCTGTATCTATCTATCTACCTACCTACCTATCTGTATCTATCAATCTACCTACCTACCTATCTGTATCTATCAATCTACCTGCCTACCTATCTCTATCTATCTATCTACCTACCTACCTATCTCTATCTATCTACCTACCTACCTACCTATCTGTATCTATCTACCTACCTACCTACCTATCTGTATTTATCTACCTACCTACCTATCTGTATCTATCTATCTACCTACCTATCTGTATCTATCAATCTACCTACCTACCTATCTCTATCTATCTATTTACCTACCTACCTATCTCTATCTATCTACCTACCTACTTACCTATCTGTATCTATCTATCTATCTACCTACCTATCTGTATCTATCTACCTACCTACCTATCTGTATCTATCTATCTACCTAGCTACCTATATGTATCTATCAATCTACCTACCTACCTATCTGTATCTATCTACCTACCTACCTATCTCTATCTATCTATCTATCTACCTACCTACCTATCTCTATCTATCTATCTACCTACCTACCTACCTATCTGTATCTATCTATCTACCTACCTACCTATCTGTACGTATCTATCTACCTACCTACCTATCTGTATTTATCTACCAACCTACCTATCTGTATCTATCTATCTACCTACCAATCTGTATCTATCATTCTACCTACCTACCTATCTCTATCTATCTATTTACCTACCTACCTATCTATCTATTTACCTACCTACCTATCTGTATCTATCAATCTACCTACCTACCTATCTCTATATATCTACCTACCTACCTACCTATCTCTATATATCTATTTACCTACCTAACTATCTCTATCTATCTATTTACCTACCTACCTATCTCTATCTATCTACCTACCTACCTATCTGTATCTATCTATCTACCTATTTGTATCTATCAATCTTCCTACCTACCTATCTCTATCTATTTACCTACCTACCTATCTCTATCTATCTACCTACCTACCTACCTATCTGTATCTATCTATCTACCTACCTATCTGTATCTATCTACCTACCTACCTATATGTATCTATCTATCTACCTAGCTACCTATATGTATCTATCAATCTACCTACCTACCTATCTGTATCTATCAATCTACCTACCTACCTATCTCTATCTATCTATCTACCTAACTACCTATCTGTATTTATCTACCTACCTACCTACCTACCTATCTGTATCTATCTATCTACCTACCTACCTATCTGTATCTATCAATCTACCTACCTATCTATCTGTATCTATCAATCTACCTACATACCTATCTCTATCTATCTACCTACCTACCTACCTATCTCTATCTATCTACCTACCTACCTACCTATCTGTATTTATCTATCTACCTACCTACCTATCTGTATCTATCAATCTACCTACCTACCTATCTGTATCTATCAATCTACCTACCTACCTATCTGTATCTATCAATCTACCTACCTACCTACCTATCTCTATATATCTAGCTACCTACCTATCTCTATCTATCTATCTACCTACCTACCTATCTCTATCTATCTACCTACCTACCTACCTATCTCTATCTATCTATTTACCTAACTACCTATCTCTATCTATCTACCTACCTACCTACCTATCTGTATCTATCTATCTATCTATCTATCTACCTACCTATCTGTATCTATCTACCAACCTACCTATCTGTATCTATCTATCTACCTAGCTACCTATATGTATCTATCAATCTACCTACCTACCTATCTGTATCTATCAATCTACCTGCCTACCTATCTCTATCTATCTATCTACCTACCTACCTATCTCTATGTATCTACCTACCTACCTACCTATCTGTATCTATCTACCTACCTACCAACCTATCTGTATTTATCTACCTACCTACCTATCTGTATCTATCTATCTACCTACCTATCTGTATCTATCAATCTACCTACCTACCTATCTCTATCTATCTATCTACCTAACTACCTATCTGTATTTATCTATCTACCTACCTACCTATCTGTATCTATCTATCTACCTACCTACCTATCTGTATCTATCAATCTACCTACCTACCTATCTGTATCTATCAATCTACCTGCCTACCTATCTCTATCTATCTATCTATCTACCTACCTACCTATCTCTATCTACCTACCTACCTACCTACCTATCTGTATCTATCTACCTACCTACCTACCTATCTGTATTTATCTACCTACCTACCTATCTGTATCTATCTATCTACCTACCTATCTGTATCTATCAATCTACCTACCTACCTATCTCTATCTATCTATTTACCTACCTACCTATCTCTATCTATCTACCTACCTACCTACCTATCTGTATCTATCTATCTACCTACCTATCTGTATCTACCTACCTACCTACCTATCTGTATCTATCTATCTACCTAGCTACCTATATGTATCTATCAATCTACCTACCTACCTATCTGTATCTATCAATCTACCTACCTACCTATCCCTATCTATCTATCTACCTACCTACCTATCTCTATCTATCTATCTACCTACCTACCTACCTATCTGTATCTATCTATCTACCTACCTATCTATCTGTACCTATCTATCTACCTACCTACCTATCTGTATTTATCTACCTACCTACCTATCTGTATCTATCTATCTACCTACCAATCTGTATCTATCATTCTACCTACCTACCTATCTCTATCTATCTATTTACCTACCTACCTATCTGTATCTATCAATCTACCTACCTACCTATCTCTATATATCTACCTACCTACCTACCTATCTCTATCTATCTATTTACCTACCTACCTATCTCTATCTATCTATTTACCTACCTACCTATCTCTATCTATCTACCTACCTACCTACCTATCTGTATCTATCTATCTACCTACCTACCTATCTGTATTTATCTACCTACCTACCTATCTGTATCTATCAATCTACCTACCTACCTATCTCTATCTATCAATCTACCTACCTACCTATCTCTATCTATCTATTTACCTACCTACCTATCTGTATCAATCTATCTACCTACCTACCTATCTGTATCTATCTACCTACCTACCTATCTGTATCTATCAATCTACCTACCTACCTATCTGTATCTATCAATCTACCTACCTACCTATCTCTATCTATCTACCTACCTACCTACCTATCTCTATCTATCTACCTACCTACCTACCTATCTGTATTTATCTATCTACCTACCTACCTATCTGTATCTATCAATCTACCTACCTACCTATCTGTATCTATCAATCTACCTACCTACCTATCTGTATCTATCAATCTACCTTCCTACCTATCTCTATCTATCTATCTACCTACGTACCTATCTCTATCTATCTACCTACCTACCTACCTATCTGTATCTATCTATCTACCTACCTACCTATCTGTATCTATCTATCTACCTACCTATCTGTATCTATTAATCTACCTACCTACCTATCTGTATCTATCAATCTACCTACCTACCTATCTCTATCTATCTATCTACCTAACTACCTATCTGTATTTATCTATCTACCTACCTACCTATCTGTATCTATCTATCTACCTACCTACCTATCTGTATCTATCAATCTACCTACCTACCTATCTGTATCTATCAATCTACCTGCCTACCTATCTCTATCTATCTATCTACCTACCTACCTATCTCTATATATCTACCTACCTACCTACCTATCTGTATCTATCTATCTACCTACCTATCTATATCTATCAATCTACCTACCTACCTATCTCTATCTATCTATTTACCTACCTACCTATCTCTATCTATCTACCTACCTACCTACCTATCTGTATCTATCTACCTACCTATCTGTATCTATCTACCTACCTACCTATCTGTATCTATCTATCTACCTAGCTACCTATATGTATCTATTAATCTACCTACCTACCTATCTGTATCGATCAATCTACCTAACTACCTATCTGTATTTATCTATCTACCTACCTACCTATCTGTATCTATCTATCTACCTAGCTACCTATATGTATCTATCAATCTACCTACCTACCTATCTATATCTATCAATCTACCTACCTACCTATCTCTATCTATCTACCTACCTACCTATCTCTATCTATCTATCTACCTACCTACCTACCTATCTGTATCTATCTATCTACCTACCTACCTATCTGTACCTATCTATCTACCTACCTACCTATCTGTATTTATCTACCTACCTACCTATCTGTATCTATCTATCTACCTACCAATCTGTATCTATCATTCTACCTACCTACCTATCTCTATCTATCTATTTACCTACCTACCTATCTCTATCTATCTATTTACCTACCTACCTATCTGTATCTATCAATCTACCTACCTACCTATCTCTATATATCTACCTACCTACCTACCTATCTCTATCTATCTATTTACCTACCTACCTATCTCTATCTATCTATTTACCTACCTACCTATCTCTATCTATCTACCTACCTACCTATCTGTATCTATCTATCTATCTATCTACCTATCTGTATCTATCAATCTTCCTACCTACCTATCTCTATCTATCTATTTACCTACCTACCTATCTCTATCTATCTACCTACCTACCTACCTATCTGTATCTATCATTCTACCTACCTACCTACCTATCTGTATCTATCTACCTACCTACGTACCTATCTGTATCTATCTATCTACCTACCTACCTATCTTTATCTATCTACCTACCTACCTATCTGTATCTATCTATCTACCTACCTACTTATCTGTATCTATCAATCTACCTACCTACCTATCTGTATCTATCAATCTACCTACCTACCTATCTCTATCTGTCTACCTACCTACCTACCTATCTGTATCTATCTATCTACGTACCTATGTTCCTACCTATCTGTATCTATCTACCTACCTACCTATCTGTATCTATCTATCTACCTACCTACCTATCTGTATCTATCTACCTACCTACCTATCTGTATCTATCTACCTAACTACCTATCTGTATTTATCTATCTACCTACCTACCTATCTGTCTCTATCTATCTACCTACCTACCTATCTGTATCTATCAATCTACCTACCTACCTATCTGTATCTATCAATCTACCTACCTACCTATCTGTATCTATCAATCTACCGACCTACCTATCTCTATATATCTAGCTACCTACCTATCTCTATCTATCTATCTACCTACCTACCTATCTGTATCTATCAATCTACCTACCTTCCTATCTCTATCTATCTATTTACCTACCTACCTATCTCTATCTATCTACCTACCTACCTACCTATCTGTATCTATCTATCTATCTACCTACCTATCTGTATCTATCTACCTACCTACCTATCTGTATCTATCTATCTACCTAGCTACTTTTATGTATCTATCAATCTACCTACCTACCTATCTGTATCTATCAATCTACCTGCCTACCTATCTCTATCTATCTATCTACCTACCTATCTATCTCTATCTATCTACCTACCTACCTACCTATATGTATCTATCTACCTACCTACCTACCTATCTGTATTTATCTACCTACCTACCTATCTGTATCTATCTATCTATCTACCTATCTGTATCTATCAATCTTCCTACCTACCTATCTCTATCTATTTACCTACCTACCTATCTCTATCTATCTACCTACCTACCTACCTATCTGTATCTATCTACCTACCTATCTGTATCTATCTACCTACCTACCTATCTGTATTTATCTACCTACCTACCTATCTGTATATATCTATCTACCTACCAATCTGTATCTATCATTCTACCTACCTACCTATCTGTATCTATCTATTTACCTACCTACCTATCTGTATCTATCAATCTACCTGCCTACCTATCTCTATCTATCTATCTACCTACCTACCTATCTCTATCTATCTACCTACCTACCTACCTATCTATATCTATCAATCTACCTACCTACCTATCTCTATCTATCTATTTACCTACCTACCTATCTCTATCTATCTACCTACCTACCTACCTATCTGTATCTATCTATCTATCTACCTACCTATCTGTATCTATCTACCTACCTACCTATTTGTATCTATCTATCTACCTAGCTACCTATATGTATCTATCAATCTACCTACCTACCTATCTGTATCTATCAATCTACCTGCCTACCTATCTCTATTTATCTATCTACCTACCTATCTATCTCTATCTATCTACCTACCTACCTACCTATATGTATCTATCTACCTACCTACCTACCTATCTGTATTTATCTACCTACCTACCTATCTGTATCTATCTATCTATCTACCTATCTGTATCTATCAATCTTCCTACCTACCTATCTCTATCTATTTACCTACCTACCTATCTCTATCTATCTACCTACCTACCTACCTATCTGTATCTATCTATCTACCTACCTATCTGTATCTATCTACCTACCTACCTATCTGTATTTATCTACCTACCTACCTATCTGTATCTATCTATCTACCTACCAATCTGTATCTATCATTCTACCTACCTACCTATCTCTATCTATCTATTTACCTACCTACCTATCTGTATCTATCAATCTACCTGCCTACCTATCTCTATCTATCTATCTACCTACCTATCTCTATCTATCTACCTACCTACCAACCTATCTGTATCTATCTACCTACCTACCTACCTATCTGTATTTATCTACCTACCTACCTATCTGTATCTATCTATCTACCTACCTATCTGTATCTATCAATCTACCTACCTACCTATCTGTATCTATCAATCTACCTACCTACCTATCTCTATCTATCTATCTACCTAACTACCTATCTGTATTTATCTATCTACCTACCTATCTATCTGTATCGATCTATCTACCTACCTACCTATCTGTATCTATCAATCTACCTACCTACCTATCTGTATCTATCAATCTACCTGCCTAACTATCTCTATCTATCTATCTACCTACCTCCCTACCTCTATCTATCTACCTACCTACCTACCTATCTGTATCTATCTACCTACCTACCTATCTGTATCTATCTATCTATCTACCTATCTGTATCTATCAATCTTCCTACCTACCTATCTCTATCTATTTACCTACCTACCTATCTCTATCTATCTACCTACCTACCTACCTATCTGTATCTATCTATCTACCTACCTATCTGTATCTATCTACCTACCTACCTATCTGTATTTATCTACCTACCTACCTATCTGTATCTATCTATCTACCTACCAATCTGTATCTATCATTCTACCTACCTACCTATCTCTATCTATCTATTTACCTACCTACCTATCTGTATCTATCAATCTACCTGCCTACCTATCTCTATCTATCTATCTACCTACCTACCTATCTCTATCTATCTACCTACCTACCTACCTATCTGTATCTATCTACCTACCTACCTACCTATCTGTATTTATCTACCTACCTACCTATCTGTATCTATCTATCTACCTACCTATCTGTATCTATCAATCTACCTACCTACCTATCTGTATCTATCAATCTACCTACTTACCTATCTCTATCTATCTATCTATCTACCTAACTACCTATCTGTATTTATCTATCTACCTACCTACCTATCTGTATCGATCTATCTACCTACCTACCTATCTGTATCTATCAATCTACCTACCTACCTATCTGTATCTATCAATCTACCTGCCTAACTATCTCTATCTATCTATCTACCTACCTCCCTACCTCTATCTATCTACCTACCTACCTACCTATCTGTATCTATCTACCTACCTACCTACCTATCTGTATTTATCTACCTACCTACCTATCTGTATCTATCTATCTACCTACCTATCTGTATCTATCAATCTACCTACCTACCTATCTCTATCTATCTATTTACCTACCTACCTATCTCTATCTATCTACCTACCTACCTACCTATCTGTATCTATCTACCTACCTACCTATCTGTATCTATCTATCAACCTAGCTACCTATATGTATCTATCAATCTACCTACCTACCTATCTGTATCTATCTACCTACCTACCTATCTCTATCTATCTATCTATCTACCTACCTACCTATCTCTATCTATCTATCTACCTACCTACCTACCTATCTGTATCTATCTACCTACCTACCTATCTGTACCTATCTATCTACCTACCTACCTATCTGTATTTATCTACCTACCTACCTATCTGTATCTATCAATCTACCTACCTACCTATCTCTATCTATCAATCTACCTCCTACCTATCTCTATCTATCTATTTACCTACCTACCTATCTGTATCAATCTATCTACCTACCTACCTATCTGTATCTATCTACCTACCTACCTATCTGTATCTATCAATCTACCTACCTACCTATCTGTATCTATCAATCTACCTACCTACCTATCTCTATCTATCTACCTACCTACCTACCTATCTCTATCTATCTACCTACCTACCTACCTATCTGTATTTATCTATCTACCTACCTACCTATCTGTATCTATCAATCTACCTAACTACCTATCGGTATCTATCAATCTACCTACCTACCTATCTGTATCTATCAATCTACCTACCTACCTATCTGTATCTATCAATCTACCTGCCTACCTATCTCTATCTATCTATCTACCTACGTACCTATCTCTATCTATCTACCTACCTACCTACCTATCTGTATCTATCTATCTACCTACCTACCTATCTGTATCTATCTATCTACCTACCTATCTGTATCTATCAATCTACCTACCTACCTATCTGTATCTATCAATCTACCTACCTACCTATCTCTATCTATCTATCTACCTAACTACCTATCTGTATTTATCTATCTACCTACCTACCTATCTGTATCTATCTATCTACCTACCTACCTATCTGTATCTATCAATCTACCTACCTACCTATCTGTATCTATCAATGTACCTGCCTACCTATCTCTATCTATCTATCTACCTACCTACCTATCTCTATATATCTACCTACCTACCTACCTATCTGTATCTATCTATCTACCTACCTATCTATATCTATCAATCTACCTACCTACCTATCTCTATCTATCTATTTACCTACCTACCTATCTCTATCTATCTACCTACCTACCTACCTATCTGTATCTATCTACCTACCTATCTGTATCTATCTACCTACCTTCCTATCTGTATCTATCTATCTACCTAGCTACCTATATGTATCTATTAATCTACCTACCTACCTATCTGTATCTATCAATCTACCTAACTACCTATCTGTATTTATCTATCTACCTACCTACCTATCTGTATCTATCTATCTACCTAGCTACCTATATGTATCTATCAATCTACCTACCTACCTATCTATATCTATCAATCTACCTACCTACCTATCTCTATCTATCTACCTACCTACCTATCTCTATCTATCTATCTACCTACCTACCTACCTATCTGTATCTATCTATCTACCTACCTACCTATCTGTACCTATCTATCTACCTACCTACCTATCTGTATTTATCTACCTACCTACCTATCTGTATCTATCTATCTACCTACCAATCTGTATCTATCATTCTACCTACCTACCTATCTCTATCTATCTATTTACCTACCTACCTATCTCTATCTATCTATTTACCTACCTACCTATCTGTATCTATCAATCTACCTACCTACCTATCTCTATATATCTACCTACCTACCTACCTATCTCTATCTATCTATTTACCTACCTACCTATCTCTATCTATCTATTTACCTACCTACCTATCTCTATCTATCTACCTACCTACCTATCTGTATCTATCTATCTATCTATCTACCTATCTGTATCTATCAATCTTCCTACCTACCTATCTCTATCTATCTATTTACCTACCTACCTATCTCTATCTATCTACCTACCTACCTACCTATCTGTATCTATCATTCTACCTACCTACCTACCTATCTGTATCTATCTACCTACCTACGTACCTATCTGTATCTATCTATCTACCTACCTACCTATCTTTATCTATCTACCTACCTACCTATCTGTATCTATCTATCTACCTACCTACCTATCTGTATCTATCAATCTACCTACCTACCTATCTGTATCTATCAATCTACCTACCTACCTATCTCTATCTGTCTACCTACCTACCTATCTGTATCTATCTATCTACCTACCTATGTTCCTACCTATCTGTATCTATCTACCTACCTACCTATCTGTATCTATCTATCTACCTACCTACCTATCTGTATCTATCTATCTACCTACCTATCTGTATCTATCAATCTACCTACCTACCTATCTGTATCTATCAATCTACCTACCTACCTATCTCTATCTATCTATCTACCTAACTACCTATCTGTATTTATCTATCTACCTACCTACCTATCTGTCTCTATCTATCTACCTACCTATCTGTATCTATCAATCTACCTACCTACCTATCTGTATCTATCAATCTACCTACCTACCTATCTCTATCTATCTATCTATCTAACTACCTATCTGTATTTATCTACCTACCTACCTACCTATCTGTATTTATCTATCTACCTACCTACCTATCTGTATCTATCAATCTACCTACCTACCTATCTGTATCTATCAATCTACCTACCTAACTATCTGTATCTATCAATCTACCTACCTACCTACCTATCTCTATATATCTAGCTACCTACCTATCTCTATCTATCTATCTACCTACCTACCTATCTCTATCTATCTATCTACCTACCTACCTATCTGTATCTATCAATCTACCTAACTACCTATCTGTATTTATCTATCTACCTACCTACCTATCTGTATCTATCTATCTACCTAGCTACCTATATGTATCTATCAATCTACCTACCTACCTATCTATATCTATCAATCTACCTACCTACCTATCTCTATCTATCTACCTACCTACCTATCTCTATCTATCTATCTACCTACCTACCTACCTATATGTATCTATCTACCTACCTACCTACCTATCTGTATTTATCTACCTACCTACCTATCTGTATCTATCTATCTATCTACCTATCTGTATCTATCAATCTTCCTACCTACCTATCTCTATCTATTTACCTACCTACCTATCTCTATCTATCTACCTACCTACCTACCTATCTGTATCTATCTATCTACCTACCTATCTGTATCTATCTACCTACCTACCTATCTGTATTTATCTACCTACCTACCTATCTGTATCTATCTATCTACCTACCAATCTGTATCTATCATTCTACCTACCTACCTATCTCTATCTATCTATTTACCTACCTACCTATCTGTATCTATCAATCTACCTGCCTACCTATCTCTATCTATCTATCTACCTACCTACCTATCTCTATCTATCTACCTACCTACCTACCTATCTGTATCTATCAATCTACCTACCTACCTATCTCTATCTATCTATTTACCTACCTACCTATCTCTATCTATCTACCTACCTACCTACCTATCTGTATCTATCTATCTATCTACCTACCTATCTGTATCTATCTACCTACCTACCTATCTGTATCTATCTATCTACCTAGCTACCTATATGTATCTATCAATCTACCTACCTACCTATCTGTATCTATCAATCTACCTGCCTACCTATCTCTATTTATCTATCTACCTACCTATCTATCTCTATCTATCTACCTACCTACCTACCTATATGTATCTATCTACCTACCTACCTACCTATCTGTATTTATCTACCTACCTACCTATCTGTATCTATCTATCTATCTACCTATCTGTATCTATCAATCTTCCTACCTACCTATCTCTATCTATTTACCTACCTACCTATCTCTATCTATCTACCTACCTACCTACCTATCTGTATCTATCTATCTACCTACCTATCTGTATCTATCTACCTACCTACCTATCTGTATTTATCTACCTACCTACCTATCTGTATCTATCTATCTACCTACCAATCTGTATCTATCATTCTACCTACCTACCTATCTCTATCTATCTATTTACCTACCTACCTATCTGTATCTATCAATCTACCTGCCTACCTATCTCTATCTATCTATCTACCTACCTACCTATCTCTATCTATCTACCTACCTACCTACCTATCTGTATCTATCTACCTACCTACCTACCTATCTGTATTTATCTACCTACCTACCTATCTGTATCTATCTATCTACCTACCTATCTGTATCTATCAATCTACCTACCTACCTATCTCTATCTATCAATCTACCTACCTACCTATCTCTATCTATCTATCTACCTAACTACCTATCTGTATTTATCTATCTACCTACCTACCTATCTGTATCGATCTATCTACCTACCTACCTATCTGTATCTATCAATCTACCTACCTACCTATCTGTATCTATCAATCTACCTGCCTAACTATCTCTATCTATCTATCTACCTACCTCCCTACCTCTATCTATCTACCTACCTACCTACCTATCTGTATCTATCTACCTACCTACCTACCTATCTGTATTTATCTACCTACCTACCTATCTGTACTTATCTACCTACCTACCTATCTGTATCTATCTATCTACCTACCTATCTGTATCTATCAATCTACCTACCTACCTATCTCTATCTATCTATTTACCTACCTACCTATCTCTATCTATCTACCTACCTACCTACCTATCTGTATCTATCTACCTACCTACCTATCTGTATCTATCTATCTACCTAGCTACCTATATGTATCTATTAATCTACCTACCTACCTATCTGTATCTATCAATCTACCTACCTACCTATCTCTATCTATCTATCTACCTACCTACCTATCTCTATCTATCTATCTACCTACCTACCTATCTCTATCTATCTATCTACCTACCTACCTACCTATCTGTATCTATCTATCTACCTAGCTACCTATATGTATATATCAATCTACCTACCTACCTATCTATATCTATCAATCTACCTACCTACCTATCTCTATCTATCTACCTACCTACCTATCTCTATCTATCTATCTACCTACCTACCTACCTATCTGTATCTATCTATCTACCTACCTACCTATCTGTACCTATCTATCTACCTACCTACCTATCTGTATTTATCTACCTACCTACCTATCTGTATCTATCTATCTACCTACCAATCTGTATCTATCATTCTACCTACCTACCTATCTCTATCTATCTATTTACCTACCTACCTATCTCTATCTATCTATTTACCTACCTACCTATCTGTATCTATCAATCTACCTACCTACCTATCTCTATATATCTACCTACCTACCTACCTATCTCTATCTATCTATTTACCTACCTACCTATCTCTATCTATCTATTTACCTACCTACCTATCTCTATCTATCTACCTACCTACCTATCTGTATCTATCTATCTATCTACCTATCTGTATCTATCAATCTTCCTACCTACCTATCTCTATCTATTTATTTACCTACGTACCTATCTCTATCTATCTACCTACCTACCTACCTATCTGTATCTATCATTCTACCTACCTACCTACCTATCTGTATCTATCTACCTACCTACGTACCTATCTGTATCTATCTACCTACCTACCTATCTGTATCTATCTACCTACCTACCTATCTGTATCTATCTACCTACCTACCTACCTATCTGTATCTATCAATCTACCTACCTACCTATCTGTATCTATCAATCTACCTACCTACCTATCTCTATCTGTCTACCTACCTACCTACCTATCTGTATCTATCTATCTACCTACCTACCTACCTATCTGTATCTATCTACCTACCTACCTATCTGTATCTATCTATCTACCTACCTACCTATCTGTATCTATCTACCTACCTACCTATCTGTATCTATCTATCTACCTACCTACCTATCTGTATCTATCAATCTACCTACCTACCTATCTGTATGTATCAATCTACCTACCTACCTATCTCTATCTATCTACCTAACTACCTATCTGTATTTATCTATCTACCTACCTACCTATCTGTATCTATCTATCTACCTACCTACCTATCTGTATCTATCAATCTACCTACCTACCTATCTCTATCTATCTATCTACCTAACTACCTATCTGTATTTATCTATCTACCTACCTACCTATCTGTATCTATCTATCTACCTAACTACCTATCTGTATCTATCTATCTACCTACCTACCTATCTGTATCTATCAATCTACCTACCTACCTATCTGTATCTATCAATCTACCTACCTACCTATCTCTATCTATCTATCTACCTAACTACCTATCTGTATTTATCTATCTACCTACCTACCTATCTGTATCTATCAATCTACCTACCTACCTATCTGTATCTATCAATCTACCTACCTACCTATCTCTATCTATCTATCTACCTAACTACCTATCTGTATTTATCTACCTACCTACCTACCTATCTGTATTTATCTATCTACCTACCTACCTATCTGTATCTATCAATCTACCTACCAACCTATCTGTATCTATCTATCTACCTACCTACCTACCTATCTGTATCTATCTATCTACCTACCTACCTACCTATCTGTATCTATCTATCTACCTACCTACCTATCTGTATCTATCTATCTACCTACCTACCTATCTGTATTTATCTACCTACCTACCTATCTGTATCTATCTATCTACCTACCTATCTGTATATATCAATCTACCTACCTACCTATCTCTATCTATCTATTTACCTACCTACCTATCTCTATCTATCTACCTACCTACCTACCTATCTGTATCTATCTATCTACCTACCTACCTATCTGTATCTATCTACCTACCTACCTACCTATCTGTATCTATCTATCTATCTATCTATCTATCTATCTACCTACCTATCTATTTGTATCTATCTACCTACCTACCTATCTGTATCTATCTATCTACCTACCTACATATCTGTATCTATCTACCTACCTACCTATCTGTATCTATCAATCTACCTACCTATCTATCTCTATCTATCTATTTACCTACCTACCTATCTCTATCTATCTACCTACCTACCTACCTATCTGTATCTATCATTCTACCTACCTACCTATCTCTATCTATCTATTTACCTACCTACCTATCTGTATCTATCAATCTACCTGCCTACCTATCTCTATCTATCTATCTACCTACCTACCTATCTCTATCTATCTACCTACCTACCTACCTATCTGTATCTATCAATCTACCTACCTACCTATCTGTATCTATCTATTTACCTACCTACCTATCTCTATCTATCTACCTACCTACCTACCTATCTGTATCTATCTATCTATCTACCTACCTATCTGTATCTATCTACCTACCTACCTATCTGTATCTATCTATCTACCTAGCTACCTATATGTATCTATCAATCTACCTACCTACCTATCTGTATCTATCAATCTACCTGCCTACCTATCTCTATTTATCTATCTACCTACCTATCTATCTCTATCTATCTACCTACCTACCTACCTATATGTATCTATCTACCTACCTACCTACCTATCTGTATTTATCTACCTACCTACCTATCTGTATCTATCTATCTATCTACCTATCTGTATCTATCAATCTTCCTACCTACCTATCTCTATCTATTTACCTACCTACCTATCTCTATCTATCTACCTACCTACCTACCTATCTGTATCTATCTATCTACCTACCTATCTGTATCTATCTACCTACCTACCTATCTGTATTTATCTACCTACCTACCTATCTGTATCTATCTATCTACCTACCAATCTGTATCTATCATTCTACCTACCTACCTATCTCTATCTATCTATTTACCTACCTACCTATCTGTATCTATCAATCTACCTGCCTACCTATCTCTATCTATCTATCTACCTACCTACCTATCTCTATCTATCTACCTACCTACCTACCTATCTGTATCTATCTACCTACCTACCTACCTATCTGTATTTATCTACCTACCTACCTATCTGTATCTATCTATCTACCTACCTATCTGTATCTATCAAGCTACCTACCTACCTATCTCTATCTATCAATCTACCTACCTACCTATCTCTATCTATCTATCTACCTAACTACCTATCTGTATTTATCTATCTATCTACCTACCTATCTGTATCGATCTATCTACCTACCTACCTATCTGTATCTATCAATCTACCTACCTACCTATCTGTATCTATCAATCTACCTGCCTAACTATCTCTATCTATCTATCTACCTACCTCCCTACCTCTATCTATCTACCTACCTACCTACCTATCTGTATCTATCTACCTACCTACCTACCTATCTGTATTTATCTACCTACCTACCTATCTGTATTTATCTACCTACCTACCTATCTGTATCTATCTATCTACCTACCTATCTGTATCTATCAATCTACCTACCTACCTATCTCTATCTATCTATTTACCTACCTACCTATCTCTATCTATCTACCTACCTACCTACCTATCTGTATCTATCTACCTACCTACCTATCTGTATCTATCTATCTACCTAGCTACCTATATGTATCTATCAATCTACCTACCTACCTATCTGTATCTATCTACCTACCTACCTATCTCTATCTATCTATCTACCTACCTACCTATCTCTATCTATCTATCTACCTACCTACCTACCTATCTGTATCTATCTATCTACCTACCTACCTATCTGTACCTATCTATCTACCTACCTACCTATCTGTATTTATCTACCTACCTACCTATCTGTATCTATCTATCTATCTACCTACCAATCTGTATCTATCATTCTACCTACCTACCTATCTCTATCTATCTATTTACCTACCTACCTATCTCTATCTATCTATTTACCTACCTACCTATCTGTATCTATCAATCTACCTACCTACCTATCTCTATATATCTACCTACCTACCTACCTATCTCTATCTATCTATTTACCTACCTACCTATCTCTATCTATCTATTTACCTACCTACCTATCTCTATCTATCTACGTACCTATCTATCTGTATCTATCTATCTATCTACCTATCTGTATCTATCAATCTTCCTACCTACCTATCTCTATCTATCTATCTACCTACGTACCTATCTCTATCTATCTACCTACCTACCTACCTATCTGTATCTATCTACCTACCTACCTACCTATCTGTATTTATCTACCTACCTACCTATCTGTATCTATCTATCTACCTACCTATCTGTATCTATCAATCTACCTACCTACCTATCTGTATCTATCAATCTACCTACCTACCTATCTCTATCTATCTATCTACCTAACTACCTATCTGTATTTATCTATCTACCTACCTACCTATCTCTATCTATCTATTTACCTACCTACCTATCTCTATCTATCTATTTACCTACCTACCTATCTGTATCTATCAATCTACCTACCTACCTATCTCTATATATCTATCTACCTACCTACCTATCTCTATATATCTTCCTACCTACCTACCTATCTGTATCTATCTATCTACCTACCTATCTATATCTATCAATCTACCTACCTACCTATCTCTATCTATTTACCTACCTACCTATCTCTATCTATCTACCTACCTACCTATCTGTATCTATCTACCTACCTATCTGTATCTATCTACCTACCTACCTATCTGTATCTATCTATCTACCTAGCTACCTATATGTATCTATTAATCTACCTACCTACCTATCTGTATCTATCAATCTACCTACCTACCTATCTCTATCTATCTATCTACCTACCTACCTATCTCTATCTATCTATCTACCTACCTACCTATCTCTATCTATCTATCTACCTACCTACCTACCTATCTGTATCTATCTATCTACCTAGCTACCTATATGTATCTATCAATCTACCTACCTACCTATCTATATCTATCAATCTACCTACCTACCTATCTCTATCTATCTACCTACCTACCTACCTATCTCTATCTATCTATCTACCTACCTACCTACCTATCTGTATCTATCTATCTACCTACCTACCTATCTGTACCTATCTATCTACCTACCTACCTATCTGTATTTATCTACCTACCTACCTATCTGTATCTATCTATCTACCTACCAATCTGTATCTATCATTCTACCTACCTACCTATCTCTATCTAACTATTTACCTACCTACCTATCTCTATCTATCTATTTACCTACCTACCTATCTGTATCTATCAATCTACCTACCTACCTATCTCTATATATCTACCTACCTACCTACCTATCTCTATCTATCTATTTACCTACCTACCTATCTCTATCTATCTATTTACCTACCTACCTATCTCTATCTATCTACCTACCTACCTATCTGTATCTATCTATCTATCTACCTATCTGTATCTATCAATCTTCCTACCTACCTATCTCTATCTATCTATTTACCTACGTACCTATCTCTATCTATCTACCTACCTACCTACCTATCTGTATCTATCATTCTACCTACCTACCTACCTATCTGTATCTATCTACCTACCTACGTACCTATATGTATCTATCTACCTACCTACCTATCTGTATCTATCTACCTACCTACCTATCTGTATCTATCTATCTACCTACCTACCTATCTGTATCTATCAATCTACCTACCTACCTATCTCTATCTGTCTACCTACCTACCTACCTATCTGTATCTATCTATCTACCTACCTACCTACCTATCTGTATCTATCTACCTACCTACCTATCTGTATCTATCTATCTACCTACCTACCTATCTGTATTTATCTACCCACCTACCTATCTGTATATATCAATCTACCTACCTACCTATCTCTATCTATCTATTTACCTATCTACCTATCTCTATCTATCTACCTACCTACCTACCTATCTGTATCTATCTATCTACCTACCTACCTATCTGTATCTATCTACCTACCTACCTACCTATTTGTATCTATCTATCTATCTATCTATCTATCTATCTATCTATCTATCTACCTACCTATCTATTTGTATCTATCTACCTACCTACCTATCTGTATCTATCTATCTACCTACCTACATATCTGTATCTATCTACCTACCTACCTATCTGTATCTATCAATCTACCTACCTATCTATCTCTATCTATCTATTTACCTACCTACCTATCTCTATCTATCTACCTACCTACCTACCTATCTGTATCTATCTATCTACCTACCTACCTACCTATCTGTATCTATCTACCTACCTACCTATCTGTATCTATCTATCTACCTACCAATCTGTATCTATCATTCTACCTACCTACCTATCTCTATCTATCTATTTACCTACCTACCTATCTGTATCTATCAATCTACCTGCCTACCTATCTCTATCTATCTATCTACCTACCTACCTATCTCTATCTATCTACCTACCTACCTACCTATCTGTATCTATCTACCTACCTACCTACCTATCTGTATTTATCTACCTACCTACCTATCTGTATCTATCTATCTACCTACCTATCTGTATCTATCAATCTACCTACCTACCTATCTCTATCTATCAATCTACCTACCTACCTATCTCTATCTATCTATCTACCTAACTACCTATCTGTATTTATCTATCTACCTACCTACCTATCTGTATCGATCTATCTACCTACCTACCTATCTGTATCTATCTATCTACCTACCTACCTATCTCTATCTATCTACCTACCTACCTACCTATCTGTATCTATCTATCTATCTACCTACCTACCTATCTGTATCTGTCCATCTACCTACCTACCTATCTGTATCTATCTACCTACCTACCTACCTATCTGTATCTATCTATCTATCTATCTATCTACCTACCTACCTATCTGTATCTGTCCATCTACCTAACTACCTATCTGTATCTATCTATCTACCTACCTACCTATCTGTATCTATCTATCTACCTACCTACCTATCTGTATCTATCAATCTACCTACCTACCTATCTGTATCTATCAATCTACCTACCTACCTATCTCTATCTATCTATTTACCTACCTACCTATCTCTATCTATCTACCTACCTACCTACCTATCTGTATCTATCTACCTACCTACCTATCTGTATCTAACTACCTACCTACCTACCTATCTGTATCTATCTATCTATCTACCTACCTATCTATCTGTATCTATCTACCTACCTACCTATCTCTATCTATCTATCTACCTACCTACCTACCTACCTACCTATCTGTATCTATCTATCTACCTACCTACCTACCTATCTGTATCTATCTATCTAACTACCTACCTACCTATCTGTATCTATCTATCTTACTACCTACATATCTTTATCTACCTACCTACCTACCTATCTATATCTATCTGTCTACCTACCTACCTATATGTATCTATCAATCTACCTGCCTACCTATCTCTATCTATCTATCTACCTACCTACCTATCTCTTTCTATCTACCTACCTACCTACCTATCTGTATCTATCTACCTACCTACCTACCTATCTGTATTTATCTACCTACCTACCTATCTGTATCTATCTATCTACCTACCTATCTGTATCTATCAATCTACCTACCTACCTATCTCTATCTATCAATCTACCTACCTACCTATCTCTATCTATCTATCTACCTAACTACCTATCTGTATTTATCTATCTACCTACCTACCTATCTGTATCGATCTATCTACCTACCTACCTATCTGTATCTATCTATCTACCTACCTACCTATCTCTATCTATCTACCTACCTACCTACCTATCTGTATCTATCTATCTATCTACCTACCTACCTATCTGTATCTGTCCATCTACCTACCTACCTATCTGTATCTATCTACCTACCTACCTACCTATCTGTATCTATCTATCTATCTATCTACCTACCTACCTATCTGTATCTGTCCATCTACCTAACTACCTATCTGTATCTATCTATCTACCTACCTACCTATCTGTATCTATCTATCTACCTACCTACCTATCTGTATCTATCAATCTACCTACCTACCTATCTGTATCTATCAATCTACCTACCTACCTATCTCTATCTATCTATTTACCTACCTACCTATCTCTATCTATCTACCTACCTACCTACCTATCTGTATCTATCTACCTACCTACCTATCTGTATCTAACTACCTACCTACCTACCTATCTGTATCTATCTATCTATCTACCTACCTATCTATCTGTATCTATCTACCTACCTACCTATCTCTATCTATCTATCTACCTACCTACCTACCTACCTACCTATCTGTATCTATCTACCTACCTACCTACCTACCTATCTGTATCTATCTATCTACCTACCAATCTGTATCTATCATTCTACCTACCTACCTATCTCTATCTATCTATTTACCTACCTACCTATCTGTATCTATCAATCTACCTGCCTACCTATCTCTATCTATCTATCTACCTACCTACCTATCTCTATCTATCTACCTACCTACCTACCTATCTGTATCTATCTACCTACCTACCTACCTATCTGTATTTATCTACCTACCTACCTATCTGTATCTATCTATCTACCTACCTATCTGTATCTATCAATCTACCTACCTACCTATCTCTATCTATCAATCTACCTACCTACCTATCTCTATCTATCTATCTACCTAACTACCTATCTGTATTTATCTATCTACCTACCTACCTATCTGTATCGATCTATCTACCTACCTACCTATCTGTATCTATCTATCTACCTACCTACCTATCTCTATCTATCTACCTACCTACCTACCTATCTGTATCTATCTATCTATCTACCTACCTACCTATCTGTATCTGTCCATCTACCTACCTACCTATCTGTATCTATCTACCTACCTACCTACCTATCTGTATCTATCTATCTATCTATCTACCTACCTACCTATCTGTATCTGTCCATCTACCTAACTACCTATCTGTATCTATCTATCTACCTACCTACCTATCTGTATCTATCTATCTACCTACCTACCTATCTGTATCTATCAATCTACCTACCTACCTATCTGTATCTATCAATCTACCTACCTACCTATCTCTATCTATCTATTTACCTACCTACCTATCTCTATCTATCTACCTACCTACCTACCTATCTGTATATATCTACCTACCTACCTATCTGTATCTAACTACCTACCTACCTACCTATCTGTATCTATCTATCTATCTACCTACCTATCTATCTGTATCTATCTACCTACCTACCTATCTCTATCTATCTATCTACCTACCTACCTACCTACCTACCTATCTGTATCTATCTATCTACCTACCTACCTACCTATCTGTATCTATCTATCTAACTACCTACCTACCTATCTGTATCTATCTATCTTACTACCTACATATCTTTATCTACCTACCTACCTACCTATCTATATCTATCTGTCTACCTACCTACCTATATGTATCTATCTATCTACCTACCTGCCTATCACTATCTATCTACCTACCTACCTACCTATCTGTATCTATCTATCTCTCTACCTACCTACCTACCTATCTGAATCTATCTATCTACCTACCTACCTATCTGTATCTATCAATCTACGTACCTACCTATCTGTATCTATCAATCTACCTACCTACCTATCTGTATTTATCTATCTACCTACCTATCTGTATTTATCAATCTACCTACCTACCTATCTGTATCTATCTATCTACCTACCTACCTATCTGTATCTATCTATCTACCTACCTACCTATCTGTATTTATCTACCTACCTATCTATCTGTATCTATCTACCTACCTACCTATCTGTATCTATCTATCTACCTAGCTACCTATCTGTATCTATCAATCTACCTACCTACCTATCTGTATCTATCAATCTACCTACCTACCTATCTCTACCTATCTACCTACCTACCTATCTCTATCTACCTACCTACCTACCAATCTATCTGTATCTATCTATCTACCTACCTACCTATCTGTATCTATCTATCTACCTACCTACCTACCTATCTGTATCTATCTATCTACCTACCTACCTATCTGTATTTATCTACCTACCTACCTATCTGTATCTATCTATCTACCTACCTATCTGTATATATCAATCTACCTACCTACCTATCTCTATCTATCTATTTACCTACCTACCTATCTCTATCTATGTACCTACCTACCTACCTATCTGTATCTATCTATCTATCTACCTACCTACCTATCTGTATCTATCTACCTACCTACCTACCTATCTGTATCTATCTATCTATCTATCTATCTATCTATCTATCTATCTACCTACCTATCTATTTGTATCTATCTACCTACCTACCTATCTGTATCTATCTATCTACCTACCTACATATCTGTATCTATCTATCTACCTACCTACCTATCTGTATCTATCAATCTACCTACCAATCTATCTCTATCTATCTATTTACCTACCTACCTATCTCTATCTATCTACCTACCTACCTACCTATCTGTATCTATCTATCTACCTACCTACCTACCTATCTGTATCTATCTACCTACCTACCTACCTATCTGTATCTATCTATCTACCTACCTACCTATCTGTATCTATCTACCTACCTACCTATCTGTATCTATCTATCTACCTACCTACCTATCTGTATCTATCTACCTACCTACCCATCTTTATCAATCAATCTACCTACCTAGCTAACTGTATCTATCAATCTACCTACCTACCTATCTGTATCTATCAATCTACCTACCTACCTATCTCTATCTATCTACCTACCTACCTACCTACCTACCTACCTACCTATCTGTATCTATCTATCGACCTACCTACCTACCTATCTGTATCTATCTATCTACCTACCTACCTATCTGTATCTATCTACCTACCTACCTACCTATCTGTATCTATCAATCTACCTACCTACCTATCTCTATCTATCTATCTACCTCCCTACCTATCTCTATCTATCTACCTACCTACCTACCTATCTGTATCTATCAATCTACCTACTTACCTATCTCTATCTATCTATCTATCTATCTATCTACCTACCTACCTATCTGTATCTATCTATCTTCCTACCTACCTACCTATCTGTATCTATCTATCTACCTACCTACCTATCTGTATCTATCCACCTACCTACCTATCTGTATCTACCTACCTACCTACCTATCTATCTGTATCTATCTATCTACCTACCTACCTATCTGTATTTATCTATCTACCTACCAACCTATCTTTATCTATCTATCTACCTACCTACCTACCTATCTGTATCTATCTATCTACCTACCTACCTATCTGTATCTATCAATCTACCTACCTACCTACCTACCTATCTCTATCTATCTATCTATCTACCTACCTACCTATCTCTATCTATATACCTACCTACCTACCTATCTGTATCTATCTATCTACCTACCTACCTACCTATCTGTAACTATCTATCTACCTACCTACCTATCTGTATCTATCAATCTACCTACCTACCTATCTCTATCTATTTATCTACCTACCTACCTATCTCTATCTATCTACCTACCTACCTACCTATCTGTATCTATCTAACTACCTACCTACCTACCTATCTGTATCTTTCTATCTATATACCTACCTATCTGTATCTATCTATCTACCTACCTACCTACCTATCTGTATCTATCTACCTACCTACCTATCTGTATGTATCTACCTACCTACCTATCTGTATCTATCTATCTACCTACCTACCTATCTGTATCTATCTATCTACCTACCTACCTATCTCTATCTATCTACCTACCTTCCTACCTATCTGTATCTATCTATCTACCTACCTACCTATCTGTATCTGTCCATCTACCTACCTACCTATCTGTATCTATCTACCTACCTACCTACCTATCTGTATCTATCTATCTACCTACCTACCTATCTGTATCTATCAATCTACCTACCTACCTATCTGTATCTATCAATCTACCTACCTACCTATCTCTATCTATCTATTTACCTACCTACCTATCTCTATCTATCTACCTACCTACCTACCTACCTATCTGTATCTATCTACCTACCTACCTATCTGTATCTAACTACCTACCTACCTACCTATCTGTATCTATCTATCTATCTATCTACCTACCTATCTATCTGTATCTATCTACCTACCTACCTATCTCTATCTATCTATCTACCTACCTACCTACCTACCTACCTATCTGTATCTATCTATCTACCTACCTACCTACCTATCTGTATCTATCTATCTAACTACCTACCTACCTATCTGTATCTATCTATCTTACTACCTACATATCTTTATCTACCTACCTACCTACCTATCTGTATCTATCTATCTACCTACCTACCTATCTGTATCTATCTACCTACCTGCCTATCACTATCTATCTACCTACCTACCTACCTATCTGTATCTATCTATCTACCTACCTACCTACCTACCTATCTGTATCTATCTATCTACCTAGCTACCTATCTGTATCTATCAATCTACCTACCTACCTATCTGTATCTATCAATCTACCTACCTACCTATCTCTATCTATCTATCTACCTACCTACCTATCTCTATCTATCTACCTACCTACCTACCTATCTCTATCTATCTATCTAACTACCTACCTACCTATCTGTATCTATCTATCTTACTACCTACCTATCTGTATCTATCTACCTACCTACCTACCTATCTGTATCTATCTGCCTACCTACCTATCTGTATCTATCTATCAACCTACCTACCTATCTGTATCTATTTTCCTACCTACCTATCTGTATCTATCTATCTACCTACCTGCCTATCACTATCTATCTACCTACCTACCTAGCTATCTGTATCTATCTATCTACCTCCCTACCTACCTATCTGTATCTATCTATCTACCTACCTACTTATCTGTATCTATCTATCTACCTACCTGCCTGTCACTATCTATCTACCTACCTACCTACCTATCTGTATCTATCTATCTACCTACCTACCTACCTACCTATCTGTATCTATCTATCTACCTACCTACCTATCTGTATCTATCAATCTACCTACCTACCTATCTGTATCTATCAATCTACCTACCTACCTATCTGTATTTATCTATCTACCTACCTATCTGTATTTATCTATCTACCTACCTACCTATCTGTATCTATCTATGTACCTACCTACCTATCTGTATCTATCTATCTACCTACCTACCTATCTGTATTTATCTACCTACCTATCTATCTGTATCTATCTACCTACCTACCTATCTGTATATATCTATCTACCTAGCTACCTATCTGAATCTATCAATCTACCTACCTACCTATCTGTATCTATCAATCTACCTACCTACCTATCTCTATCTATCTATCTACCTACCTACCTATCTCTATCTACCTACCTACCTACCAACCTATCTGTATCTATCTATCTACCTACCTACCTACCTACCTATCTGTATCTATCTATCTACCTACTTACCTACCTATCTGTATCTATCTATCTACCTACCTACCTATCTGTATCTATCTATCTACCTACCTACCTATCTGTATTTATCTACCTAGCTACCTATCTGTATCTATCAATCTACCTACCTACCTATCTGTATCTATCAATCTACCTACCTACCTATCTCTATCTATCTACCTACCTACCTATCTCTATCTACCTACCTACCTACCAACCTATCTGTATCTATCTACCTACCTACCTACCTATCTGTATCTATCTATCTACCTATCTACCTACCTATCTGTATCTATCTATCTACCTACCTACCTATCTGTATCTATCTATCTACCTACCTACCTATCTGTATTTATCTACCTACCTACCTATCTGTATCTATCTATCTACCTACCTATTTGTATATATCAATCTACCTACCTACCTATATCTATCTATTTACCTACCTACCTATCTCTATCTACCTACCTACCTACCTATCTGTATCTATCTATCTACCTACCTACCTATCTGTATCTATCTACCTACCTACCTACCTATCTGTATCTATCTATCTATCTATCTACCTACCTATCTATTTGTATCTATCTACCTACCTACCTATCTGTATCTATCTATCTACCTACCTACATATCTGTATCTATCTATCTACCTACCTACCTATCTGTATCTATCAATCTACCTATCTATCTCTATCTATCTATCTACCTACCTACCTATCTCTATCTACCTACCTACCTACCTACCTATCTGTATCTATCTATCTACCTACCTACCTACCTATCTGTATCTATCTACCTACCTACCTATCTCTATCTATCTACCTACCTACCTACCTATCTCTATCTATCTATCTAACTACCTACCTACCTATCTGTATCTATCTATCTTACTACCTACCTATCTGTATCTATCTACCTACCTACCTACCTATCTGTATCTATCTGCCTACCTACCTATCTGTATCTATCTATCAACCTACCTACCTATCTGTATCTATTTTCCTACCTACCTATCTGTATCTATCTATCTACCTACCTGCCTATCACTATCTATCTACCTACCTACCTAGCTATCTGTATCTATCTATCTACCTCCCTACCTACCTATCTGTATCTATCAATCTACCTACCTACCTATCTGTATCTATCAATCTACCTACCTACCTATCTCTATCTATCTACCTACCTACCTATCTCTATCTACCTACCTACCTACCAACCTATCTGTATCTATCTACCTACCTACCTACCTATCTGTATCTATCTATCTACCTATCTACCTACCTATCTGTATCTATCTATCTACCTACCTACCTATCTGTATCTATCTATCTACCTACCTACCTATCTGTATTTATCTACCTACCTACCTATCTGTATCTATCTATCTACCTACCTATTTGTATATATCAATCTACCTACCTACCTATATCTATCTATTTACCTACCTACCTATCTCTATCTACCTACCTACCTACCTATCTGTATCTATCTATCTACCTACCTACCTATCTGTATCTATCTACCTACCTACCTACCTATCTGTATCTATCTATCTATCTATCTACCTACCTATCTATTTGTATCTATCTACCTACCTACCTATCTGTATCTATCTATCTACCTACCTACATATCTGTATCTATCTATCTACCTACCTACCTATCTGTATCTATCAATCTACCTATCTATCTCTATCTATCTATCTACCTACCTACCTATCTCTATCTACCTACCTACCTACCTACCTATCTGTATCTATCTATCTACCTACCTACCTACCTATCTGTATCTATCTACCTACCTACCTATCTCTATCTATCTACCTACCTACCTACCTATCTCTATCTATCTATCTAACTACCTACCTACCTATCTGTATCTATCTATCTTACTACCTACCTATCTGTATCTATCTACCTACCTACCTACCTATCTGTATCTATCTGCCTACCTACCTATCTGTATCTATCTATCAACCTACCTACCTATCTGTATCTATTTTCCTACCTACCTATCTGTATCTATCTATCTACCTACCTGCCTATCACTATCTATCTACCTACCTACCTAGCTATCTGTATCTATCTATCTACCTCCCTACCTACCTATCTGTATCTATCTATCTACCTACCTACTTATCTGTATCTATCTATCTACCTACCTGCCTGTCACTATCTATCTACCTACCTACCTACCTATCTGTATCTATCTATCTACCTACCTACCTACCTACCTATCTGTATCTATCTATCTACCTACCTACCTATCTGTATCTATCAATCTACCTACCTACCTATCTGTATCTATCAATCTACCTACCTACCTATCTGTATTTATCTATCTACCTACCTATCTGTATTTATCTATCTACCTACCTACCTATCTGTATCTATCTATGTACCTACCTACCTATCTGTATCTATCTATCTACCTACCTACCTATCTGTATTTATCTACCTACCTATCTATCTGTATCTATCTACCTACCTACCTATCTGTATATATCTATCTACCTAGCTACCTATCTGAATCTATCAATCTACCTACCTACCTATCTGTATCTATCAATCTACCTACCTACCTATCTCTATCTATCTATCTACCTACCTACCTATCTCTATCTACCTACCTACCTACCAACCTATCTGTATCTATCTATCTACCTACCTACCTACCTATCTGTATCTATCTATCTACCTACCTACCTACCTATCTGTATCTATCTATCTACCTACCTACCTATCTGTATCTATCTATCTACCTACCTACCTATCTGTATTTATCTACCTAGCTACCTATCTGTATCTATCAATCTACCTACCTACCTATCTGTATCTATCAATCTACCTACCTACCTATCTCTATCTATCTACCTACCTACCTATCTCTATCTACCTACCTACCTACCAACCTATCTGTATCTATCTACCTACCTACCTACCTATCTGTATCTATCTATCTACCTATCTACCTACCTATCTGTATCTATCTATCTACCTACCTACCTATCTGTATCTATCTATCTACCTACCTACCTATCTGTATTTATCTACCTACCTACCTATCTGTATCTATCTATCTACCTACCTATTTGTATATATCAATCTACCTACCTACCTATATCTATCTATTTACCTACCTACCTATCTCTATCTACCTACCTACCTACCTACCTATCTGTATCTATCTATCTACCTACCTACCTATCTGTATCTATCTACCTACCTACCTACCTATCTGTATCTATCTATCTATCTATCTACCTACCTATCTATTTGTATCTATCTACCTACCTACCTATCTGTATCTATCTATCTACCTACCTACATATCTGTATCTATCTATCTACCTACCTACCTATCTGTATCTATCAATCTACCTATCTATCTCTATCTATCTATCTACCTACCTACCTATCTCTATCTACCTACCTACCTACCTACCTATCTGTATCTATCTATCTACCTACCTACCTACCTATCTGTATCTATCTACCTACCTACCTATCTGTATCTATCCATCTACCTACCTACCTATCTCTATCTATCTACCTACCTACCTACCTATCTCTATCTATCTATCTAACTACCTACCTACCTATCTCTATCTACCTACCTACCTACCTACCTATCTGTATCTATCTATCTAACTACCTACCTACCTATCTGTATCTATCTATCTACCTACCTACCTATCTGTATCTATCTATCTACCTACCTACCTATCTGTATCTATCAATCTACCTACCTACCTATCTCTATCTATCTATCTACTACCTACCTATCTCTATCTATCTACCTACCTACCTACCTATCTGTATCTATCTACCTACCTACCTACCTATCTGTATCTATCTATCTATCTACCTACCTACCTATCTGTATCTATCCACCTACCTACCTATCTCTATCTATCTACCTACATACCTACCTACATATCTGTATCTATCTATCTACCTACCTACCTATCTGTATTTATCTATCTAACTACCTACCTATCTGTATGTATCAATCTACATACCTACCTATCTCTATCTATCTATCTACCTACCTACCTATCTCTATCTATCTACCTACCTACCTACCTATCTGTATCTATCTATCTAACTACCTACCTACCTATCTGTATCTATCTATCTTACTACCTACATATCTGTATCTATCTACCTACCTACCTATCTGTATCTATCTATCTACCTACCTACCTATCTGTATCTATCAATCTACCTACCTACCTATCTCTATCTATCTATCTACCTACCTACCTATCTATATCTACCTACCTACCTACCTTCCTATCTGTATCTATCTATCTACCTACCTACCTACCTATCTGTATCTATCTATCTATCTACCTACCTACCTACCTATCTGTATCTATCCATCTACCTACCTACCTATCTCTATCTATCTACCTACCTACCTACCTACCTATCTGTATCTATCTATCTACCTACCTACCTACCTATCTGTATCTATCTACCTACCTACCTATCTGTATCTATCCATCTACCTACCTACCTATCTCTATCTACCTACCTACCTACCTATCTCTATCTATCTATCTAACTACCTACCTACCTATCTCTATCTACCTACCTACCTACCTACCTATCTGTATCTATCTATCTAACTACCTACCTACCTATCTGTATCTATCTATCTACCTACCTACCTATCTGTATCTATCTATCTACCTACCTACCTATCTGTATCTATCAATCTACCTACCTAACTATCTCTATCTATCTATCTACTACCTACCTATCTCTATCTATCTACCTACCTACCTACCTATCTGTATCTATCTACCTACCTACCTACCTATCTGTATCTATCTATCTATCTACCTACCTACCTATCTGTATCTATCCACCTACCTACCTATCTCTATCTATCTACCTACATACCTACCTACATATCTGTATCTATCTACCTACCTACCTACCTACCTATCTGTATTTATCTATCTAACTACCTACCTATCTGTATGTATCAATCTACATACCTACCCATCTCTATCTATCTATCTACCTACCTACCTATCTCTATCTATCTACCTACCTACCTACCTATCTGTATCTATCTATCTAACTACCTACCTACCTATCTGTATCTATCTATCTTACTACCTACATATCTGTATCTATCTACCTACCTACCTATCTGTATCTATCTATCTACCTACCTACCTATCTGTATCTATCAATCTACCTACCTACCTATCTCTATCTATCTATCTACCTACCTACCTATCTATATCTACCTACCTACCTACCTTCCTATCTGTATCTATCTATCTACCTACCTACCTACCTATCTGTTTCTATCTATCTATCTACCTACCTACCTACCTATCTGTATCTATCCATCTACCTACCTACCTATCTGTATCTATCTATCTACCTACCTACCTATCTGTATCTATCTATCTACCTACCTACCTATCTGTATCTATCTACCTACCTACCTACCTATCTGTATCTATCTACCTACCTATCTATCTCTATCTACCTACCTACCTATCTCTATCTGTCTATTTACCTACGTACCTATCTCTATCTATCTATCTACCTACCTACCTACCTATCTGTATCTATCTACCTACCTACCTATCTGTATCTCACTACCTACCTACCTACCTATCTGTATCTATCTATCTATCTATCTATCTATCTACCTACCTATCTATCTGTATCTATCTACCTTCCTACGTATCTCTATCTATCTACCTACCTACCTACCTACCTATCTGTATCTATCTATCTACCTACCTACCTACCTATCTGTATCTATCTATCTACCTACCTACCTATCTGTATGTATCAATCTACATACCTACCTATCTCTATCTATCTATCTACCTACCTACCTATCTCTATCTATCTACCTACCTACCTACCTATCTGTATCTATCTATCTAACTACCTACCTACCTATCTGTATCTATCTATCTTACTACCTACATATCTGTATCTATCTACCTACCTACCTATCTGTATCTATCTATCTACCTACATACCTATCTGTATCTATCAATCTACCTACCTACCTATCTCTATCTATCTATCTACCTACCTACCTATCTCTATCTATCTATCTACCTACCTACATATCTGTATCTATCTATCTACCTACATACCTACCTATCTGTATCTATCTATCTTACTACCTACCTATCTGTATCTATCTATCTACCTACCTACCTACCTATCTGTATCTATCTACCTACCTACCTATCTGTATCTATCTATCTACCTACCTACCTATCTGTATCTATCTATCTACCTACCTACCTGCCTATCACTATCTATCTACCTACCTACCTACCTATCTGTATCTATCTATCTACCTACCTACCTACCTATCTGTATCTATCTATCTACCTACCTACCTATCTGTATCTATCAATCTACCTACCTACCTATCTGTATCTATCAATCTACCTACCTACCTATCTGTATTTATCTATCTACCTACCTATCTATATTTATCTATCTACCTACCTACCTATCTGTATCTATCTATCTACCTACCTACCTATCTGTATCTATCTATCTACCTACCTACCTATCTGTATTTATCTACCTACCTATCTATCTGTATCTATCTATCTACCTACCTATCTGTATCTATCTATCTACCTAGCTACCTATCTGTATCTATCAATCTACCTACCTACCTATCTGTATCTATCAATCTACCTACCTACCTATCTCTATCTATCTATCTACCTACCTACCTATCTCTATCTACCTACCTACATACCAACCTATCTGTATCTATCTATCTACCTACCTACCTACCTATCTGTATTTATCTATCTACCTACCTACCTACCTATCTGTATCTATCTATCTACCTACCTACCTATCTGTATTTATCTACCTACCTACCTATCTGTATCTATCTATCTACCTACCTATCTGTATCTATCAATCTACCTACCTACCTATCTCTATCTATCTATTTACCTACCTACCTATCTCTATCTATCTATCTACCTACCTACCTATCTGTATTTATCTACCTACCTACCTATCTGTATCTATCTATCTACCTACCTATCTGTATCTATCAATCTACCTACCTACCTATCTCTATCTATCTATTTACCTACCTACCTATCTCTATCTATCTACCTACCTACCTATCTGTATCTATCTATCTACCTACCTATCTATCTGTATCTATCTACCTACCTACCTATCTGTATCTATCTATCTACCTACCTACATATCTGAATCTATCTATCTACCTACCTACCTATCTTTATCTATCAATCTACCTACCTATCTATCTCTATCTATCTATCTACCTACCTACCTATCTCTATCTATCTACCTACCTACCTACCTATCTGTATCTATCTATCTACCTACCTACCTACCTACCTATCTGTATCTATCTATCTATCTACCTACCTACCTGTCTGTATCTATCCATCTACCTACCTACCTATCTCTATGTATCTACCTACCTACCTACCTATCTGTATCTATCTATCTAACTACCTACCTACCTATCTCTATCTACCTACATACCTACCTACCTACCTATCTGTATCTATCTATCTAACTACCTACCTACCTATCTGTATCTATCTATCTACCTACCTACCTATCTGTATCTATCTATCTACCTACCTACCTATCTCTATCTATCTATCTACTACCTACCTATCTCTATCTATCTACCTACCTACCTACCTATCTGTATCTATCTATCTACCTACCTACCCACCTATCTGTATCTATCTATCTATCTATCTATCTACCTACCTACCTATCTGTATCTATCCATCTACCTACCTACCTATCTCTATCTATCTACCTACCTACCTATCTGTATCTATCTATCTACCTACCTACATATCTGAATCTATCTATCTACCTACCTACCTATCTGTATCTATCAATCTACCTACCTATCTATCTCTATCTATCTATCTACCTACCTACCTATCTCTATCTATCTACCTACCTACCTACCTATCTGTATCTATCTATCTACCTACCTACCTACCTACCTATCTGTATCTATCTATCTATCTATCTACCTACCTACCTGTCTGTATCTATCCATCTACCTACCTACCTATCTCTATGTATCTACCTACCTACCTACCTATCTGTATCTATCTATCTAACTACCTACCTACCTATCTCTATCTACCTACATACCTACCTACCTACCTATCTGTATCTATCTATCTAACTACCTACCTACCTATCTGTATCTATCTATCTACCTACCTACCTATCTGTATCTATCTATCTACCTACCTACCTATCTGTATCTATCAATCTACCTACCTACCTATCTCTATCTATCTATCTACTACCTACCTATCTCTATCTATCTACCTACCTACCTACCTATCTGTATCTATCTATCTACCTACCTACCCACCTATCTGTATCTATCTATCTATCTATCTATCTACCTACCTACCTATCTGTATCTATCCATCTACCTACCTACCTATCTCTATCTATCTACCTACCTACCTACCTACCTATCTGTATCTATCTATCTACCTACCTACCTACCTATCTGTATCTATCTATCTACCTACCTACCTATCTGTATCTATCTATCTACCTACCTACCTATCTGTATTTATCTACCTACCTATCTATCTGTATCTATCTACCTACCTACCTATCTGTATCTATCTATCTACCTAGCTACCTATCTGTATCTATCAATCTACCTACCTACCTATCTGTATCTATCAATCTACCTACCTACCTATCTCTATCTATCTATCTACCTACCTACCTATCTTTATCTACCTACCTACCTACCAACCTATCTGTATCTATCTATCTACCTACCTACCTACCTATATGTATCTATCTACCTACCAACCTACCTACCTATCTCTATCTATCTATCTACATACCTACCTATCTGTATCTATCTATCTACCTACCTACCTATCTGTATTTATCTACCTACCTACCTATCTGTATCTATCTATCTACCTAACTATCTGTATCTATCAATCTACCTACCTACCTATCTCTATCTATCTATTTACCTACCTACCTATCTCTATCTATCTACCTACCTACCTACCTATCTGTATCTATCTATCTACCTACCTACCTATCTGTATCTATCTACCTACCTACCTACCTACCTATCTGTATCTATCTATCTATCTACCTACCTATCTATCTGTATCTATCTACCTACCTACCTATCTGTATCTATCTATCTACCTACCTACCTATCTGTATCTATCTACCTACCTACCTATCTGTATCTATCAATCTACCTTCATACCTATCTCTATCTATCTACCTACCTACCTATCTCTATCTATCTACCTACCTACCTACCTACCTATCTGTATCTATCTATCTACCTACCTACCTACCTATCTGTATCTATCTATCTACCTACCTACCTATCTGTATCTATCCACCTACCTACCTATCTCTATCTATCTACCTACCTACCTACCTATCTGTATCTATCTATCTAACTACCTACCTACCTATCTCTATCTGCCTACCTACCTACCTACCTATCTGTATCTATCTATCTAACTACCTACCTACCTATCTCTATCTATCTATCTACCTACCTACCTATCTGTATCTATCTATCTACCTACCTACCTATCTCTATCTATCTATCTACCTACCTACCTATCTCTATCTATCTACCTACGTACCTACCTATCTGTATCTATCTATCTACCTACCTACCTACCTATCTGTATCTATCTATCTATCTACATACCTACCTATCTGTATCTATCCATCTACCTACCTACCCATCTCTATCTATCTACCTACCTACCTACCTATCTGTATCTATCTATCTACCTACCTACCTATCTGTATCTATCTACCTACCTACCTACCTATCTGTATCTATCTATCTATCTATCTATCTATCTATCTATCTATCTATCTATCTATCTACCTACCTATCTATCTGTATCTATCTACGTACCTACCTATCTCTATCTATCTACCTATCTATCTCTATCTATCTACCTACCTACCTACCTATCTGTATCTATCTACCTACCTACCTACCTATCTGTATCTATCTATCTACCTACCTACCTATCTGTATGTATCAATCTACATACCTACCTATCTCTATCTATCTATCTACCTACCTACCTATCTCTATCTATCTACCTACCTACCTACCTACCTACCTATCTGTATCTATCTATCTAACTACCTACCTACCTATCTGTATCTATCTATCTTACTACCTACATATCTGTATCTATCTACCTACCTACCTATCTGTATCTATCTATCTACCTACCTACCTATCTGTATCTATCAATCTACCTACCTACCTATCTCTATCTATCTATCTACCTACCTACCTATCTATATCTACCTACCTACCTACCTATCTGTATCTATCTATCTACCTACCTACCTATCTGTATCTATCTATCTATCTATCTACCTACCTACCTACATTCCTACCTACCTATCTGTATGTATCCATCTACCTACCTACCTATCTGTATCTATCTATCTACCTACCTACCTATCTGTATCTATCTATCTACCTACCTACCTATCTGTATCTATCTATCTACCTACCTACCTACCTATCTGTATCTATCTATCTATCTACATACCTACCTATCTGTATCTATCCATCTACCTACCTACCCATCTCTATCTATCTACCTACCTACCTACCTATCTGTATCTATCTATCTACCTACCTACCTATCTGTATCTATCTACCTACCTACCTACCTATCTGTATCTATCTATCTATCTATCTATCTATCTATCTATCTATCTATCTATCTATCTATCTATCTATCTATCTACCTACCTATCTATCTGTATCTATCTACGTACCTACCTATCTCTATCTATCTACCTATCTATCTCTATCTATCTACCTACCTACCTACCTATCTGTATCTATCTACCTACCTACCTACCTATCTGTATCTATCTATCTACCTACCTACCTATCTGTATGTATCAATCTACATACCTACCTATCTCTATCTATCTATCTACCTACCTACCTATCTCTATCTATCTACCTACCTACCTACCTACCTATCTGTATCTATCTATCTAACTACCTACCTACCTATCTGTATCTATCTATCTTACTACCTACATATCTGTATCTATCTACCTACCTACCTATCTGTATCTATCTATCTACCTACCTACCTATCTGTATCTATCAATCTACCTACCTACCTATCTCTATCTATCTATCTACCTACCTACCTATCTATATCTACCTACCTACCTACCTACCTATCTGTATCTATCTATCTACCTACCTACCTATCTGTATCTATCTATCTATCTATCTACCTACCTACCTACCTTCCTACCTACCTATCTGTATGTATCCATCTACCTACCTACCTATCTGTATCTATCTATCTACCTACCTACCTATCTGTATCTATCTATCTACCTACCTACCTATCTGTATCTATCTATCTACCTACCTACCAATCTGTATCTATCTACCTACCTACCTACCTATCTGTATCTATCTATCTACCTACCTATCTATCTCTATCTATCTACCTACCTACCTATCTGTATCTATCTATCTACCTACCTACCTATCTGTATCTATCAATCTACCTACCTACCTATCTCTATCTATCTATCTACCTACCTACCTATCTCTATCTACCTACCTACCTACCTATCTGTATCTATCTATCTATCTACCTACCTACCTATCTGTATCTATCTATTTACCTACCTACCTATCTGTATCTATCTATCTACCTACCTACCTATCTGTATCTATCTATCTACCTACCTACCTATCTGTATCTATCTACCTACCTACCTACCTATCTGTATCTATCTACCTACCTACCTACCTATCTGTGTCTACCTACCTACCTACCTACCTATCTGTATCTATCTATCTACCTAGCTACCTATCTGTATCTATCAATCTACCTACCTACCTATCTGTATTTATCAATCTACCTACCTACCTATCTCTATCTATCTACCTACCTACCTACCTATCTGTATCTATCTATCTACCTACCTACCTACCTATCTGTATCTATCTATCTATCTACCTACCTACCTACCTATCTGTATCTATCCATCTACCTACCTACCTATCTGTATCTATCTATCTACCTACCTACCTATCTGTATCTATCTATCTACGTACCTACCTATCTATATCTATCAATCTACCTACCTACCTATCTGTATCTATCAATCTACCTACCTACCTATCTCTATCTATCTACCTACCTACCTATCTGTATTTATCTATCTACCTACCTATCTGTATTTATCTATCTACCTACCTACCTATCTGTATCTATCTATCTACCTACCTACCTATCTGTATCTATCTATCTACCTACCTACCTATCTGTATTTATCTACCTACCTATCTATCTGTATCTATCTATCTACCTACCTACCTATCTGTATCTATCTATCTACCTAGCTACCTATCTCAATCTATCAATCTACCTACCTACCTATCTGTATCTATCAATCTACCTACCTACCTATCTCTATCTATCTATCTACCTACCTACCTATCTATATCTACCTACCTACCTACCAACCTATCTGTATCTATCTATCTACCTACCTACCTATCTGTATCTATCTATCTACCTACCTACCTATCTGTATTTATCTACCTACCTACCTATCTGTATCTATCTATCTACCTACCTATCTGTATCTATCAATCTACCTACCTACCTATCTCTATCTATCTATTTACCTACCTACCTATCTCTATCTATCTACCTACCTACCTACCTATCTGTATCTATCTATCTATCTACCTACCTACCTACCTATCTGTATCTATCCATCTACCTACCTACCTATCTGTATCTATCTATCTACCTACCTACCTATCTGTATCTATCTATCTACCTACCTACCTATCTGTATCTATCTACCTACCTACCTATCTGTATCTATCTACCGACCTACCTACCTATCTGTATCTATCTATCTACCTACCTATCTATCTCTATCTACCTACCTACCTACCTATCTGTATCTATCTATCTACCTACCTACCTATCTGTATCTATCAATCTACCTACCTACCTATCTCTATCTATCTATCTACCTACCTACCTATCTCTATCTACCTACCTACCTACCTATCTGTATCTATCTATCTACCTACCTACCTATCTGTATCTATCTATCTATCTACCTACCTACCTATCTGTATCTATCCATCTACCTACCTACCTATCTCTATCTATCTACCTACCTACCTACCTATCTGTATCTATCTATCTAACTACCTACCTACCTATGTGTATCTATCTATCTACCTACCTACCTATCTGTATCTATCTACCTACCTACCTACCTATCTGTATCTATCTACCTACCTACCTATCTGTATCTATCTATCTACATACCTACCTATCTGTATCTATCTATTTACCTACCTACCTATCTGTATCTATCTATCTACCTACCTGCCTATCACTATCTATCTACCTACCTACCTACCTATCTCTATCTATCTATCTACCTACCTACCTATCTCTATCTATCTACCTACCTACCTACCTATCTGTATCTATCTATCTAACTACCTACCTACCTATCTGTATCTATCTATCTACCTACCTACCTATCTGTATCTATCAATCTACCTACCTACCTATCTCTATCTATCTACCTACCTACCTATCTATATCTACCTACCTACCTACCTTCCTATCTGTATCTATCTATCTACCTACCTACCTACCTATCTGTATCTATCTATCTATCTACCTACCTACCTACCTATCTGTATCTATCCATCTACCTACCTACCTATCTGTATCTATCTACCTACATACCTACCTATCTGTATCTATCTATCTTACTACCTACCTATCTGTATCTATCTATCTACCTACCTACCTACCTATCTGTATCTATCTACCTACCTACCTATCTGTATCTATCTATCTACCTACCTACCTATCTGTATCTATCTATCTACCTACCTACCTGCCTATCACTATCTATCTACCTACCTACCTATCTGTATCTATCTATCTACCTACCTACCTACCTATCTGTATCTATCTATCTACCTACCTACCTATCTGTATCTATCAATCTACCTACCTACCTATCTGTATCTATCAATCTACCTACCTACCTATCTGTATTTATCTATTTACCTACCTATCTGTATTTATCTATCTACCTACCTACCTATCTGTATCTATCTATCTACCTACCTACCTATCTGTATCTATCTATCTATCTACCTACCTACCTATCTGTATTTATCTACCTACCTATCTATCTGTATCTATCTATCTACCTACCTATCTGTATCTATCTATCTACCTAGCTACCTATCTGTATCTATCAATCTACCTACCTACCTATCTGTATCTATCAATCTACCTACCTACCTATCTCTATCTATCTACCTACCTACCTATCTCTATCTACCTACCTACCTACCAACCTATCTGTATGTATCTATCTACCTACCTACCTACCTATCTGTATTTATCTATCTACCTACCTACCTACCTATCTGTATCTATCTACCTACCTACCTATCTGTATTTATCTACCTACCTACCTATCTGTATCTATCTATCTACCTACCTATCTGTATCTATCAATCTACCTACCTACCTATCTCTATCTATCTATTTACCTACCTACCTATCTCTATCTATCTATCTACCTACCTACCTATCTGTATTTATCTACCTACCTACCTATCTGTATCTATCTATCTACCTACCTATCTGTATCTATCAATCTACCTACCTACCTATCTCTATCTATCTATTTACCTACCTACCTATCTCTATCTATCTATCTACCTACCTACCTATCTCTATCTATCTATCTATCTACCTACCTATCTATCTGTATCTATCTACCTACCTACCTATCTGTATCTATCTATCTACCTACCTACATATCTGAATCTATCTATCTACCTACCTACCTATCTGTATCTATCAATCTACCTACCTATCTATCTCTATCTATCTACCTACATACCTATCTCTATCTATCTACCTACCTACCTACCTACCTATCTGTATCTATCTATCTACCTACCTACCTACCTACCTATCTGTATCTATCTATCTACCTACCTACCTGTCTGTATCTATCCATCTACCTACCTACCTATCTCTATCTATCTACCTACCTACCTACCTATCTGTATCTATCTATCTAACTACCTACCTACCTATCTCTATCTACCTACATACCTACCTACCTACCTATCTGTATCTATCTATCTAACTACCTACCTACCTATCTGTATCTATCTATCTACCTACCTACCTATCTGTATCTATCTATCTACCTACCTACCTATCTGTATCTATCAATCTACCTACCTACCTATCTCTATCTATCTATCTACTACCTACCTATCTCTATCTATCTACCTACCTACCTACCTATCTGTATCTATCTATCTACCTACCTACCTACCTATCTGTATCTATCTATCTATCTATCTACCTACCTACCTATCTGTATCTATCCATCTACCTACCTACCTATCTCTATCTATCTACCTACCTACCTACCTACCTATCTGTATCTATCTATCTACCTACCTACCTACCTATCTGTATTTATCTATCTACCTACCTACCTATCTGTATCTATCTATCTACCTACCTACCTATCTGTATCTATCTACCTACCTACCTATCTGTATTTATCTACCTACCTATCTATCTGTATCTATCTACCTACCTACCTATCTGTATCTATCTATCTACCTAGCTACCTATCTGTATCTATCAATCTACCTACCTACCTATCTGTATCTATCAATCAACCTACCTACCTATCTCTATCTATCTATCTACCTACCTACCTATCTCTATCTACCTACCTACCTACCAACCTATCTGTATCTATCTATCTACCTACCTACCTACCTATCTGTATCTATCTACCTACCAACCTACCTACCTATCTCTATCTATCTATCTACCTACCTACCTATCTGTATCTATCTATCTACCTACCTACCTATCTGTATTTATCTACCTACCTACCTATCTGTATGTATCTATCTACCTACCTATCTGTATCTATCAATCTACATACCTACCTATCTCTATCTATCTATTTACCTTCCTACCTATCTCTATCTATCTACCTACCTACCTACCTATCTGTATCTATCTATCTACCTACCTACCTATCTGTATCTACCTACCTACCTACCTACCTATCTGTATCTATCTATCTACCTACCTACCTATCTATCTGTATCTATCTACCTACCTACCTATCTGTATCTATCTATCTACCTACCTACCTATCTGTATCTATCTACCTACCTACCTATCTGTATCTATCAATCTACCTTCATACCTATCTCTATCTATCTACCTACCTACCTATCTCTATCTATCTACCTACCTACCTACCTACCTATCTGTATCTATCTATCTACCTACCTACCTACCTACCTATCTGTATCTATCTATCTACCTACCTACCTATCTGTATCTATCCATCTACCTACCTACCTATCTCTATCTATCTACCTACCTACCTACCTATCTGTATCTATCTATCTAACTACCTACCTACCTATCTCTATCTATCTATCTACCTACCTACCTATCTGTATCTATCTATCTACCTACCTACCTATCTCTATCTATCTATCTACCTACCTACCTATCTCTATCTATCTACCTACCTACCTACCTATCTGTATCTATCTATCTACCTACCTACCTACCTATCTGTATCTATCTATCTACATACCTACCTATCTGTATCTATCCATCTACCTACCTACCCATCTCTATCTATCTACCTACCTACCTACCTATCTGTATCTATCAATCTACCTACCTACCTATCTGTATCTATCTACCTACCTACCTACCTATCTGTATCTATCTATCTATCTATCTATCTACCTACCTATCTATCTGTATCTATCTACGTACCTACCTATCTCTATCTATCTACCTACCTATCTCTATCTACCTACCTACCTACCTACCTATCTGTATCTATCTACCTACCTACCTACCTATCTGTATCTATCTATCTACCTACCTACCTATCTGTATGTATCAATCTACATACCTACCTATCTCTATCTATCTATCTACCTACCTACCTATCTCTATCTATCTACCTACCTACCTACCTACCTACCTATCTGTATCTATCTATCTAACTACCTACCTACCTATCTGTATCTATCTATCTTACTACCTACATATCTGTATCTATCTACCTACCTACCTATCTGTATCTATCTATCTACCTACCTACCTATCTGTATCTATCAATCTACCTACCTACCTATCTCTATCTATCTATCTACCTACCTATCTATATCTACCTACCTATCTACCTACCTATCTGTATCTATCTATCTACCTACCTACCTATCTGTATCTATCTATCTATCTATCTACCTACCTACCTACCTACCTACCTATCTGTATCTATCCATCTACCTACCTACCTATCTGTATCTATCTATCTACCTACCTACCAATCTGTATCTATCTACCTACCTACCTACCTATCTGTATCTATCTATCTACCTACCTATCTATCTCTATCTACCTACCTACCTATCTGTATCTATCTATCTATCTATCTACCTACCTATCTGTATCTATCAATCTACCTACCTACCTATCTCTATCTATCTATCTACCTACCTACCTATCTCTATCTACCTACCTACCTACCTATCTGTATCTATCTATCTATCTACCTACCTACCTATCTGTATCTATCTATTTACCTACCTACCTATCTGTATCTATCTATCTACCTACCTGCCTATCACTATCTATCTACCTACCTACCTACCTATCTGTATCTATCTATCTACCTACCTACCTATCTGTATCTACCTACCTACCTACCTACCTATCTGTATCTATCTACCTACCTACCTACCTATCTGTATCTATCTATCTATCTACCTACCTACCTACCTATCTGTATCTATCCATCTACCTACCTACCTATCTGTATCTATCTATCTACCTACCTACCTGTCTGTATCTATCTATCTACGTACCTACCTATCTCTATCTATCTACCTACCTACCTATCTGTATTTATCTATCTACCTACCTATCTGTATTTATCTACCTACCTACCAATCTGTATCTATCTATCTACCTACTTACCTATCTGTATCTATCTATCTACCTACCTACCTATCTGTATTTATCTACCTACCTATCTATCTGTATCTATCTATCTACCTACCTACCTATCTGTATCTATCTATCTACCTAGCTACCTATCTCAATCTATCAATCTACCTACCTACCTATCTGTATCTATCAATCTACCTACCTACCTATCTCTATCTATCTATCTACCTACCTACCTATCTCTATCTACCTACCTACCTACCAACCTATCTGTATCTATCTATCTATCTACCTACCTACCTATCTGTATCTATCTATCTACCTACCTACCTATCTGTATCTATCTATCTACCTACCTACCTACCTATCTGTATTTATCTACCTACCTACCTATCTGTATCTATCTATCTACCTACCTATCTGTATCTATCAATCTACCTACCTACCTATCTCTATCTATCTATTTACCTACCTACCTATCTCTATCTATCTACCTACCTACCTACCTATCTGTATCTATCTATCTATCTACCTACCTACCTACCTATCTGTATCTATCCATCTACCTACCTACCTATCTATATCTATCTATCTACCTACCTACCTATCTGTATCTATCTATCTACCTACCTACCTATCTGTATCTATCTACCGACCTACCTACCTATCTGTATCTATCTATCTACCTACCTATCTCTACCTACCTACCTACCTATCTGTATCTATCTATCTACCTACCTACCTATCTGTATCTATCAATCTACCTACCTACCTATCTCTATCTATCTACCTACCTACCTATCTCTATCTACCTACCTACCTACCTATCTGTATCTATCTATCTACCTACCTACCTATCTGTATCTATCTATCTATCTACCTACCTACCTACCTATCTGTATCTATCCATCTACCTACCTACCTATCTCTATCTATCTACCTACCTACCTACCTATCTGTATCTATCTATCTATCTACCTACCTACCTATCTGTATCTATCTATCTACCTACCTACCTATCTGTATCTATCTATCTACCTACCTGCCTATCTGTATCTATCTACCTACCTACCTATCTGTATCTATCTATCTACCTACCTACCTATCTGTATCTATCTATTTACCTACCTACCTATCTGTATCTATCTATCTACCTACCTGCCTATCACTATCTATCTACCTACCTACCTACCTATCTCTATCTATCTACCTACCTACCTACCTATCTCTATCTATCTACCTACCTACCTACCTACCTATCTGTATCTATCTATCTAACTACCTACCTACCTATCTGTATCTATCTATCTTACTACCTACATATCTGTATCTATCTACCTACCTACCTATCTGTATCTATCTATCTACCTACCTACCTATCTGTATCTATCAATCTACCTACCTACCTATCTCTATCTATCTACCTACCTACCTATCTATATCTACCTACCTACCTACCTTCCTATCTGTATCTATCTATCTACCTACCTACCTACCTATCTGTATCTATCTATCTATCTACCTACCTACCTATCTGTATCTATCCATCTACCTACCTACCTATCTGTATCTATCTATCTACCTACCTACCTATCTGTATCTATCTATCTACCTACCTACCTATCTGTATCTATCTATCTACCTACCTACCTATCTGTATATATCTACCTACCTACCTACCTACCTATCTGTATCTATCTATCTACCTACCTATCTATATCTATCTACCTACCTACCTATCTCTATCTATTTACCTACCTACCTATCTCTATCTATCTACCTACCTACCTACCTATCTGTATCTATCTACCTACCTACCTATCTGTATCTCACTACCTACCTACCTACCTATCTGTATCTATCTATCTATCTACCTACCTATCTATCTGTATCTATCTACCTACCTACCTATCTCTATCTATCTATCTACCTACCTACCTACCTACCTATCTGTATCTATCTATCTACCTACCTACCTACCTACCTATCTGTATCTATCTATCTACCTACCGACCTATCTGTATGTATCAATCTACATACCTACCTATCTCTATCTATCTATCTACCTACCTACCTATCTCTATCTATCTACCTACCTACCTACCTACCTATCTGTATCTATCTATCTAACTACCTACCTACCTATCTGTATCTATCTTACTACCTACCTATCTGTATCTATCTATCTACCTACCTACCAATCTGTATCTATCTACCTACCTACCTACCTATCTATCTCTATCTATCTACCTACCTACCTATCTGTATCTATCTATCTAACTACCTACCTACCTATCTGTATCTATCTATCTACCTACCTACCTATCTGTATCTATCTATCTACCTACCTACCTATCTGTATCTATCAATCTACCTACCTACCTATCTCTATCTATCTATCTACTACCTACCTATCTCTATCTATCTACCTACCTACCTACCTATCTGTATCTATCTATCTACCTACCTACCTACCTATCTGTATCTATCTATCTATCTACCTACCTACCTATCTGTATCTATCCATCTACCTACCTACCTATCTCTATCTATCTACCTACCTACCTACCTACCTACCTATCTGTATCTATCTATCTACCTACCTACCTACCTATCTGTATTTATCTATCTACCTACCTACCTATCTGTATCTATCTATCTACCTACCTACCTATCTGTATCTATCTATCTACCTACCTACCTATCTGTATTTATCTACCTAACTATCTATCTGTATCTATCTACCTACCTACCTATCTGTATCTATCTATCTACCTAGCTACCTATCTGTATCTATCAATCTACCTACCTACCTATCTGTATCTATCAATCTACCTACCTACCTATCTCTATCTATCTATCTACCTACCTACCTATCTCTATCTACCTACCTACCTACCAACCTATCTGTATCTATCTATCTACCTACCTACCTACTTATCTGTATCTATCTACCTACCAACCTACCTACCTATCTCTATCTATCTATCTACCTACCTACCTATCTGTATCTATCTATCTACCTATCTACCTATCTGTATTTATCTACCTACCTACCTATCTGTATCTATCTATCTACCTACCTAGCTGTATCTATCAATCTACCTACCTACCTATCTCTATCTATCTATTTACCTACCTACCTATCTCTATCTATCTACCTACCTACCTACCTATCTGTATCTATCTATCTACCTACCTGCCTATCTGTATCTATCTACCTACCTACCTACCTACCTATCTGTATCTATCTATCTATCTACCTACCTATCTATCTGTATCTATCTACCTACCTACCTATCTGTATCTATCTATCTACCTACCTACCTATCTGTATCTATCTACCTACCTACCTATCTGTATCTATCAATCTACCTTCATACCTATCTCTATCTATCTACCTACCTACCTATCTCTATCTATCTACTTACCTACCTACCTACCTATCTGTATCTATCTATCTACCTACCTACCTATCTGTATCTATCTATCTACCTACCTACCTATCTGTATCTATCCATCTACCTACCTACCTATCTCTATCTATCTACCTACCTACCTACCTATCTGTATCTATCTATCTAACTACCTACCTACCTATCTCTATCTGCCTACCTACCTACCTACCTACCTATCTGTATCTATCTATCTAACTACCTACCTACCTATCTCTATCTATCTATCTACCTACCTACCTATCTGTATCTATCTATCTACCTACCTACCTATCTCTATCTATCTATCTACCTACCTACCTATCTCTATCTATCTACCTACCTACCTACCTATCTGTATCTATCTATCTACCTACCTACCTATCTGTATCTATCTACCTACCTACCTATCTGTATCTATCAATCTACCTTCATACCTATCTCTATCTATCTACCTACCTACCTATCTCTATCTATCTACCTACCTACCTACCTACCTATCTGTATCTATCTATCTACCTACCTACCTATCTGTATCTATCTATCTACCTACCTACCTATCTGTATCTATCCATCTACCTACCTACCTATCTCTATCTATCTACCTACCTACCTACCTATCTGTATCTATCTATCTAACTACCTACCTACCTATCTCTATCTGCCTACCTACCTACCTACCTACCTATCTGTATCTATCTATCTAACTACCTACCTACCTATCTCTATCTATCTATCTACCTACCTACCTATCTGTATCTATCTATCTACCTACCTACCTATCTCTATCTATCTATCTACCTACCTACCTATCTCTATCTATCTACCTACCTACCTACCTATCTGTATCTATCTATCTACCTACCTACCTACCTATCTGTATCTATCTATCTATCTACATACCTACCTATCTGTATCTATCCATCTACCTACCTACCCATCTCTATCTATCTACCTACCTACCTACCTATCTGTATCTATCTATCTACCTACCTACCTATCTGTATCTATCTACCTACCTACCTACCTACCTATCTGTATCTATCTATCTATCTATCTATCTATCTACCTACCTATCTATCTGTATATATCTACGTACCTACCTATCTCTATCTATCTACCTACCTATCTCTATCTATCTACCTACCTACCTACCTATCTGTATCTATCTACCTACCTACCTACCTATCTGTATCTATCTATCTACCTACCTACCTATCTGTATGTATCAATCTACATACCTACCTATCTCTATCTATCTATCTACCTACCTACCTATATCTATCTATCTACCTACCTACCTACCTACCTATCTGTATCTATCTATCTAACTACCTACCTACCTATCTGTATCTATCTATCTTACTACCTACATATCTGTATCTATCTACCTACCTACCTATCTGTATCTATCTATCTACCTATCTACCTATCTGTATCTATCAATCTACCTAACTACCTATCTCTATCTATCTATCTACCTACCTACCTATCTATATCTACCTACCTACCTACCTACCTATCTGTATCTATCTATCTACCTACCTACCTATCTGTATCTATCTATCTATCTACCTACCTACCTACCTATCTACCTACCTACCTATCTGTATCTATCTATCTACCTACCTACCTACCTATCTGTATTTATCTATCTACCTACCTACCTATCTGTATCTATCTATCTACCTACCTACCTATCTGTATCTATCTATCTACCTACCTACCTATCTGTATTTATCTACCTAACTATCTATCTGTATCTATCTACCTACCTACCTATCTGTATCTATCTATCTACTAGCTACCTATCTGTATCTATCAATCTACCTACCTACCTATCTGTATCTATCAATCTACCTACCTACCTATCTCTATCTATCTATCTACCTACCTACCTATCTCTATCTACCTACCTACCTACCAACCTATCTGTATCTATCTATCTACCTACCTACCTACTTATCTGTATCTATCTACCTACCAACCTACCTACCTATCTCTATCTATCTATCTACCTACCTACCTATCTGTATCTATCTATCTACCTACCTACCTATCTGTATTTATCTACCTACCTACCTATCTGTATCTATCTATCTACCTACCTAGCTGTATCTATCAATCTACCTACCTACCTATCTCTATCTATCTATTTACCTACCTACCTATCTCTATCTATCTACCTACCTACCTACCTATCTGTATCTATCTATCTACCTACCTACCTATCTGTATCTATCTACCTACCTACCTACCTACCTATCTGTATCTATCTATCTATCTACCTACCTATCTATCTGTATCTATCTACCTACCTACCTATCTGTATCTATCTATCTACCTACCTACCTATCTGTATCTATCTACCTACCTACCTATCTGTATCTATCAATCTACCTTCATACCTATCTCTATCTATCTACCTACCTACCTATCTCTATCTATCTACCTACCTACCTACCTACCTATCTGTATCTATCTATCTATCTACCTACCTATCTGTATCTATCTATCTACCTACCTACCTATCTGTATCTATCCATCTACCTACCTACCTATCTCTATCTATCTACCTACCTACCTACCTACCTATCTGTATCTATCTATCTAACTACCTACCTACCTATCTCTATCTGCCTACCTACCTACCTACCTACCTATCTGTATCTATCTATCTAACTACCTACCTACCTATCTCTATCTATCTATCTACCTACCTACCTATCTGTATCTATCTATCTACCTACCTACCTATCTCTATCTATCTATCTACCTACCTACCTATCTCTATCTATCTACCTACCTACCTACCTATCTGTATCTATCTATCTACCTACCTACCTACCTATCTGTATCTATCTATCTATCTACATACCTACCTATCTGTATCTATCCATCTACCTACCTACCCATCTCTATCTATCTACCTACCTACCTACCTATCTGTATCTATCTATCTACCTACCTACCTATCTGTATCTATCTACCTACCTACCTACCTACCTATCTGTATCTATCTATCTATCTATCTATCTACCTACCTATCTATCTGTATCTATCTACGTACCTACCTATCTCTATCTATCTACCTACCTATCTCTATCTATCTACCTACCTACCTACCTATCTGTATCTATCTACCTACCTACCTACCTATCTGTATCTATCTATCTACCTACCTACCTATCTGTATGTATCAATCTACATACCTACCTATCTCTATCTATCTATCTACCTACCTACCTATATCTATCTATCTACCTACCTACCTACCTACCTATCTGTATCTATCTATCTAACTACCTACCTACCTATCTGTATCTATCTATCTTACTACCTACATATCTGTATCTACCTACCTACCTACCTATCTGTATCTATCTATCTACCTATCTACCTATCTGTATCTATCAATCTACCTAACTACCTATCTCTATCTATCTATCTACCTACCTACCTATCTATATCTACCTACCTACCTACCTACCTATCTGTATCTATCTACCTACCTACCTATCTGTATCTATCTATCTATCTACCTACCTACCTACCTATCTACCTACCTACCTATCTGTATCTATCCATCTACCTACCTACCTATCTGTATCTATCTATCTACCTACCTACCTATCTGTATCTATCAATCTACCTACCTACCTATCTCTATCTACCTACCTACCTACCTATCTGTATCTATCTATCTATCTACCTACCTACCTATCTGTATCTATCTATTTACCTACCTACCTATCTGTATCTATCTATCTACCTACCTGCCTATCACTATCTATCTACCTACCTACCTACCTATCTGTATCTATCTATCTACCTACCTACCTATCTGTATCTATCTACCTACCTACCTACCTATCTGTACCTATCTACCTACCTACCTACCTATCTGTGTCTACCTACCTACCTACCTACCTATCTGTATCTATCTATCTACCTAGCTACCTATCTGTATCTATCAATCTACCTACCTACCTATCTGTATTTATCAATCTACCTACCTACCTATCTCTATCTATCTACCTACCTACCTACCTATCTGTATCTATCTATCTACCTACCTACCTACCTATCTGTATCTATCTATCTATCTACCTACCTACCTACCTATCTGTATCTATCCATCTACCTGACTACCTATCTGTATCTATCTACCTACCTACCTATCTGTATCTATCTATCTACGTACCTACCTATCTCTATCTATCTACCTACCTACCTATCTGTATTTATCTATCTACCTACCTATCTGTATTTATCTACCTACCTACCTATCTGTATCTATCTATCTACCTACCTACCTATCTGTATCTATCTATCTACCTACCTACCTACCTATCTGTATTTATCTACCTACCTATCTATCTGTATCTATCTACCTACCTACCTACCTATCTGTATCTATCTATCTACCTAGCTACCTATCTCAATCTATCAATCTACCTACCTACCTATCTGTATCTATCAATCTACCTACCTACCTATCTCTATCTATCTATCTACCTACCTACCTATCTCTATCTACCTACATACCTACCAACCTATCTGTATCTATCTATCTATCTATCTATCTACCTACCTACCTACCTATCTGTATCTATCTATCTACCTACCTACCTATCTGTATCTATCTATCTACCTACCTACCTATCTGTATTTATCTACCTACCTACCTATCTGTATCTATCTATCTACCTACCTATCTGTATCTATCAATCTACCTACCTACCTATCTCTATCTATCTATTTACCTACCTACCTATCTCTATCTATCTACCTACCTACCTACCTATCTGTATCTATCTATCTATCTACCTACCTACCTACCTATCTGTATCTATCCATCTACCTACCTACCTATCTGTATCTATCTATCTACCTACCTACCTATCTGTATCTATCTATCTACCTACCTACCTAAATGTATCTATCTATCTACCTACCTACCTATCTGTATCTATCTACCGACCTACCTACCTATCTGTATCTATCTATCTACCTACCTATCTATCTCTATCTATCTACCTACCTACCTATCTCTATCTATCTATCTACCTACCTACCTATCTGTATCTATCAATCTACCTACCTACCTATCTCTATCTATCTATCTACCTACCTACCTATCTCTATCTACCTACCTACCTACCTATCTGTATCTATCTATCTACCTACCTATCTATCTGTATCTATCTACCTACCTACCTATCTCTATCTATCTATCTACCTACCTACCTACCTACCTATCTGTATCTATCTATCTACCTCCCTACCTACCTATCTGTATCTATCTATCTACCTACCTACCTATCTGTATGTATCAATCTACATACCTACCTATCTCTATCTATCTATCTACCTACCTACCTATCTCTATCTATCTACCTACCTACCTACCTACCTATCTGTATCTATCTATCTAACTACCTACCTACCTATCTGTATCTATCTATCTTACTACCTACCTATCTGTATCTATCTATCTACCTACCTACCAATCTGTATCTATCTACCTACCTACCTACCTATCTGTATCTATCTATCTACCTACCTATCTATCTCTATCTATCTACCTACCTACCTATCTGTATCTATCTATCTATCTACCTACCTACCTATCTGTATCTATCTATCTACCTACCTACCTATCTGTATCTATCTACCGACCTACCTACCTATCTGTATCTATCTATCTATCTACCTATCTATCTCTATCTATCTACCTACCTACCTATCTGTATCTATCTATCTACCTACCTACCTATCTGTATCTATCAATCTACCTACCTACCTATCTCTATCTATCTATCTACCTACCTACCTATCTCTATCTACCTACCTACCTACCTATCTGTATCTATCTATCTACCTACCTACCTATCTGTATCTATCTATCTATCTACCTACCTACCTACCTATCTGTATCTATCCATCTACCTACCTACCTATCTCTATCTATCTACCTACCTACCTACCTATCTGTATCTATCTATCTAACTACCTACCTACCTATCTGTATCTATCTATCTACCTACCTACCTATCTGTATCTATCTACCTACCTACCTATCTGTATCTATCTACCTACCTACCTATCTGTATCTATCTATCTACCTACCTACCTATCTGTATCTATCTATTTACCTACCTACCTATCTGTATCTATCTATCTACCTACCTGCCTATCACTATCTATCTACCTACCTACCTACCTATCTCTATCTATCTATCTACCTACCTATCTCTATCTATCTACCTACCTACCTACCTACCTACCTATCTGTATCTATCTATCTAACTACCTACCTACCTATCTGTATCTATCTATCTTACTACCTACATATCTGTATCTATCTACCTACCTACCTATCTGTATCTATCTATCTACCTACCTACCTACCTACCTATCTGTATCTATCTATCTACCTACCTATCTATCTCTATCTATCTACCTACCTACCTATCTGTATCTCACTACCTACCTACCTACCTATCTGTATCTATCTATCTATCTATCTACCTACCTATCTATCTGTATCTATCTACCTACCTACCTATCTCTATCTATCTACCTACCTACCTACCTACCTATCTGTATCTATCTATCTAACTACCTACCTACCTATCTGTATCTATCTATCTTACTACCTACCTATCTGTATCTATCTATCTACCTACCTACCAATCTGTATCTATCTACCTACCTACCTACCTATCTGTATCTATCTATCTACCTACCTATCTATCTCTATCTATCTACCTACCTACCTATCTGTATCTATCTATCTAACTACCTACCTACCTATCTGTATCTATCTATCTACCTACCTACCTATCTGTATCTATCTATCTACCTACCTACCTATCTGTATCTATCAATCTACCTACCTACCTATCTCTATCTATCTATCTACTACCTACCTATCTCTATCTATCTACCTACCTACCTACCTATCTGTATCTATCTATCTACCTACCTACCTACCTATCTGTATCTATCTATCTATCTATCTACCTACCTACCTATCTGTATCTATCCATCTACCTACCTACCTATCTCTATCTATCTACCTACCTACCTACCTACCTATCTGTATCTATCTATCTACCTACCTACCTACCTATCTGTATTTATCTATCTACCTACCTACCTATCTGTATCTATCTATCTACCTACCTACCTATCTGTATTTATCTACCTACCTATCTATCTGTATCTATCTACCTACCTACCTATCTGTATCTATCTATCTACCTAGCTACCTATCTGTATCTATCAATCTACCTACCTACCTATCTGTATCTATCAATCTACCTACCTACCTATCTCTATCTATCTATCTACCTACCTACCTATCTCTATCTACCTACCTACCTACCAACCTATCTGTATCTATCTATCTACCTACCTACCTACCTATCTGTATCTATCTACCTACCAACCTACCTACCTATCTCTATCTATCTATCTACCTACCTACCTATCTGCATCTACCTATCTACCTACCTACCTATCTGTATTTATCTACCTACCTACCTATCTGTATCTATCTATCTACCTACCTATCTGTATCTATCAATCTACCTACCTACCTATCTCTATCTATCTATTTACCTACCTACCTATCTCTATCTATCTACCTACCTACCTACCTATCTTTATCTATCTATCTACCTACCTACCTATCTGTATCTATCTACCTACCTACCTACCTACCTATCTGTATCTATCTATCTATCTACCTACCTATCTATCTGTATCTATCTACCTACCTACCTATCTGTATCTATCTATCTACCTACCTACCTATCTGTATCTATCTTCCTACCTACCTATCTGTATCTATCAATCTACCTTCATACCTATCTCTATCTATCTACCTACCTACCTATCTCTATCTATCTACCTACCTACCTACCTACCTATCTGTATCTATCTATCTACCTACCTACCTACCTATCTGTATCTATCTATCTACCTACCTACCTATCTGTATCTATCCATCTCTCTACCTACCTATCTCTATCTATCTACCTACCTACCTACCTATCTGTATCTATCTATCTAACTACCTACCTACCTATCTCTATCTATCTATCTACCTACCTACCTATCTGTATCTATCTATCTACCTACCTACCTATCTCTATCTATCTATCTACCTACCTACCTATCTGTATCTATCTATCTACCTACCTACCTATCTGTATCTATCTATCTATCTACATACCTACCTATCTGTATCTATCCATTTACCTACCTACCCATCTCTATCTATCTACCTACCTACCTACCTATCTGTATCTATCTATCTACCTACCTACCTATCTGTATCTATCTACCTACCTACCTACCTACCTATCTGTATCTATCTATCTATCTATCTATCTATCTATCTATCTATCTATCTATCTATCTATCTATCTATCTATCTATCTACCTACCTATCTATCTGTATCTATCTACGTACCTACCTATCTCTATCTATCTACCTACCTATCTCTATCTATCTACCTACCTACCTACCTATCTGTATCTATCTACCTACCTACCTACCTATCTGTATCTATCTATCTACCTACCTACCTATCTGTATGTATCAATCTACATACCTACCTATCTCTATCTATCTATCTACCTACCTACCTATCTCTATCTACCTACCTACCTACCAACCTATCTGTATCTATCTATCTATCTATCTATCTATCTATCTACCTACCTACCTACCTATCTGTATCTATCTATCTACCTACCTACCTATCTGTATCTATCTATCTACCTACCTACCTATCTGTATTTATCTACCTACCTACCTATCTGTATCTATCTATCTACCTACCTATCTGTATCTATCAATCTACCTACCTACCTATCTCTATCTATCTATTTACCTACCTACCTATCTCTATCTATCTACCTACCTACCTACCTATCTGTATCTATCTATCTATCTACCTACCTACCTACCTATCTGTATCTATCCATCTACCTACCTACCTATCTGTATCTATCTATCTACCTACCTACCTATCTGTATCTATCTACCGACCTACCTACCTATCTGTATCTATCTATCTACCTACCTATCTATCTCTATCTATCTACCTACCTACCTATCTCTATCTATCTATCTACCTACCTACCTATCTGTATCTATCAATCTACCTACCTACCTATCTCTATCTATCTACCTACCTACCTACCTATCTGTATCTATCTATCTACCTACCTACCTATCTGTATCTATCTATCTATCTACATACCTACCTATCTGTATCTATCCATTTACCTACCTACCCATCTCTATCTATCTACCTACCTACCTACCTATCTGTATCTATCTATCTACCTACCTACCTATCTGTATCTATCTACCTACCTACCTACCTACCTATCTGTATCTATCTATCTATCTATCTATCTACCTACCTATCTATCTGTATCTATCTACGTACCTACCTATCTCTATCTATCTACCTACCTATCTCTATCTATCTACCTACCTACCTACCTATCTGTATCTATCTACCTACCTACCTACCTATCTGTATCTATCTATCTACCTACCTACCTATCTGTATGTATCAATCTACATACCTACCTATCTCTATCTATCTATCTACCTACCTACCTATCTCTATCTACCTACCTACCTACCAACCTATCTGTATCTATCTATCTATCTATCTATCTATCTATCTATCTATCTATCTATCTATCTATCTATCTATCTATCTATCTATCTATCTATCTATCTATCTATCTACCTACCTACCTACCTATCTGTATCTATCTATCTACCTACCTACCTATCTGTATCTATCTATCTACCTACCTACCTATCTGTATTTATCTACCTACCTACCTATCTGTATCTATCTATCTACCTACCTATCTGTATCTATCAATCTACCTACCTACCTATCTCTATCTATCTATTTACCTACCTACCTATCTCTATCTATCTACCTACCTACCTACCTATCTGTATCTATCTATCTATCTACCTACCTACCTACCTATCTGTATCTATCCATCTACCTACCTACCTATCTTTATCTATCTATCTACCTACCTACCTATCTGTATCTATCTACCGACCTACCTACCTATCTGTATCTATCTATCTACCTACCTATCTATCTCTATCTATCTACCTACCTACCTATCTCTATCTATCCATCTACCTACCTACCTATCCGTATCTATCAATCTACCTACCTACCTATCTCTATCTATCTATCTACCTACCTACCTATCTCTATCTACCTACCTACCTACCTATCTCTATCTATCTACCTACCTACCTACCTATCTGTATCTATCTATCTAACTACCTACCTACCTATCTGTATCTATCTATCTACCTACCTACCTATCTGTATCTATCTACCTACCTACCTACCTATCTGTATCTATCTACCTACCTACCTATCTGTATCTATCTATTTACCTACCTACCTATCTGTATCTATCTATCTACCTACCTGCCTATCACTATCTATCTACCTACCTACCTACCTATCTCTATCTATCTACCTACCTACCTATCTCTATCTATCTACCTACCTACCTACCTACCTATCTGTATCTATCTATCTAACTACCTACCTACCTATCTGTATATATCTATCTTACTACCTACATATCTGTATCTATCTACCTACCTACCTATCTGTATCTATCTATCTACCTACCTACCTATCTGTATCTATCTATCTACCTACCTATCTATCTCTATCTATCTACCTACCTACCTATCTCTATATATTTACCTACCTACCTATCTCTATCTATCTACCCACCTACCTACCTATCTGTATCTATCTACCTACCTACCTATCTGTATCTCACTACCTACCTACCTACCTATCTGTATCTATCTATCTATCTATCTACCTACCTATCTATCTGTATCTATCTACCTACCTACCTATCTCTATCTATCTATCTACCTACCTACCTACCTACCTATCTGTATCTATCTATCTACCTACCTACCTACCTATCTGTATCTATCTATCTACCTACCTACCTATCTGTATGTATCAATCTACATACCTACCTATCTCTATCTATCTATCTACCTACCTACCTATCTCTATCTATCTACCTACCTACCTACCTACCTATCTGTATCTATCTATCTAACTACCTACCTACCTATCTGTATCTATCTATCTTACTACCTACCTATCTGTATCTATCTATCTACCTACCTACCAATCTGTATCTATCTACCTACCTACCTACCTATCTGTATCTATCTATCTACCTACCTATCTATCTCTATCTATCTACCTACCTACCTATCTGTATCTATCTATCTAACTACCTACCTACCTATCTGTATCTATCCATCTACCTACCTACCTATCTGTATCTATCTATCTACCTACCTACCTATCTGTATCTATCTATCTACCTACCTACCTATCTGTATCTATCTATCTACCTACCTACCTATCTGTATCTATCTACCGACCTACCTACCTATCTGTATCTATCTATCTACCTATCTATCTCTATCTATCTACCTACCTACCTATCTGTATCTATCTATCTACCTACCTACCTATCTGTATCTATCAATCTACCTACCTACCTATCTCTATCTATCTATCTACCTACCTACCTATCTCTATCTACCTACCTACCTACCTATCTGTATCTATCTATCTACCTACCTACCTATCTGTATCTATCTATCTACCTACCTACCTACCTATCTGTATCTATCCATCTACCTACCTACCTATCTCTATCTATCTACCTACCTACCTACCTATCTGTATCTATCTATCTAACTACCTACCTACCTATCTGTATCTATCTATCTACCTACCTACCTATCTGTATCTATCTACCTACCTACCTATCTGTATCTATCTACCTACCTACCTATCTGTATCTATCTATCTACCTACCTACCTATCTGTATCTATCTATTTACCTACCTACCTATCTGTATCTATCTATCTACCTACCTGCCTATCACTATCTATCTACCTACCTACCTACCTATCTCTATCTATCTATCTACCTACCTACCTATCTCTATCTATCTACCTACCTACCTACCTACCTATCTGTATCTATCTATCTAACTACCTACCTACCTATCTGTATCTATCTATCTTACTACCTACATATCTGTATCTATCTACCTACCTACCTATCTGTATCTATCTATCTACCTACCTACCTATCTGTATCTATCAATCTACCTACCTACCTATCTCTATCTATCTACCTACCTACCTATCTATATCTACCTACCTACCTACCTTCCTATCTGTATCTATCTATCTACCTACCTACCTACCTATCTGTATCTATCTATCTACCTACCTATCTATCTCTATCTATCTACCTACCTACCTATCTCTATCTATCTATTTACCTACCTACCTATCTCTATCTATCTACCTACCTACCTACCTATCTGTATCTATCTACCTACCTACCTATCTGTATCTCACTACCTACCTACCTACCTATCTGTATCTATCTATCTATCTATCTACCTACCTATCTATCTGTATCTATCTACCTACCTACCTATCTCTATCTATCTATCTACCTACCTACCTACCTATCTGTATCTATCTATCTACCTACCTACCTACCTATCTGTATCTATCTATCTACCTACCTACCTATCTGTATGTATCAATCTACATACCTACCTATCTCTATCTATCTATCTACCTACCTACCTATCTCTATCTATCTACCTACCTACCTACCTACCTATCTGTATCTATCTATCTAACTACCTACCTACCTATCTGTATCTATCTATCTTACTACCTACCTATCTGTATCTATCTATCTACCTACCTACCAATCTGTATCTATCTACCTACCTACCTACCTATCTGTATCTATCTATCTACCTACCTATCTATCTCTATCTATCTACCTACCTACCTATCTGTATCTATCTATCTAACTACCTACCTACCTATCTGTATCTATCTATCTACCTACCTACCTATCTATATCTATCTATCTACCTACCTACCTATCTGTATCTATCAATCTACCTACCTACCTATCTCTATCTATCTATCTACTACCTACCTATCTCTATCTATCTACCTACCTACCTACCTATCTGTATCTATCTATCTACCTACCTACCTACCTATCTGTATCTATCTATCTATCTATCTATCTACCTACCTACCTATCTGTATCTATCCATCTACCTACCTACCTATCTCTATCTATCTATCTACCTACCTACCTACCTATCTGTATCTATCTATCTACCTACCTACCTACCTATCTGTATTTATCTATCTACCTACCTACCTATCTGTATCTATCTATCTACCTACCTACCTATCTGTATTTATCTACCTACCTATCTATCTGTATCTATCTACCTACCTACCTATCTGTATCTATCTATCTACCTAGCTACCTATCTGTATCTATCAATCTACCTACCTACCTATCTGTATCTATCAATCTACCTACCTACCTATCTCTATCTATCTATCTACCTACCTACCTATCTCTATCTACCTACCTACCTACCAACCTATCTGTATCTATCTATCTACCTACCTACCTACCTATCTGTATCTATCTACCTACCAACCTACCTACCTATCTCTATCTATCTATCTACCTACCTACCTATCTGCATCTATCTATCTACCTACCTACCTATCTGTATTTATCTACCTACCTACCTATCTGTATCTATCTATCTACCTACCTATCTGTATCTATCAATCTACCTACCTACCTATCTCTATCTATCTATTTACCTACCTACCTATCTCTATCTATCTACCTACCTACCTACCTATCTTTATCTATCTATCTACCTACCTACCTATCTGTATCTATCTACCTACCTACCTACCTACCTATCTGTATCTATCTATCTATCTACCTACCTATCTATCTGTATCTATCTACCTACCTACCTATCTGTATCTATCTATCTACCTACCTACCTATCTGTATCTATCTTCCTACCTACCTATCTGTATCTATCAATCTACCTTCATACCTATCTCTATCTATCTACCTACCTACCTATCTCTATCTATCTACCTACCTACCTACCTACCTATCTGTATCTATCTATCTACCTACCTACCTACCTATCTGTATCTATCTATCTAACTACCTACCTACCTATCTCTATCTGCCTACCTACCTACCTACCTACCTATCTGTATCTATCTATCTAACTACCTACCTACCTATCTCTATCTATCTATCTACCTACCTACCTATCTGTATCTATCTATCTACCTACCTACCTATCTCTATCTATCTATCTACCTACCTACCTATCTCTATCTATCTACCTACCTACCTACCTATCTGTATCTATCTATCTACCTACCTACCTACCTATCTGTATCTATCTATCTATCTACATACCTACCTATCTCTATCTATCCATTTACCTACCTACCCATCTCTATCTATCTACCTACCTACCTACCTATCTGTATCTATCTATCTACCTACCTACCTATCTGTATCTATCTATCTAACTACCTACCTACCTATCTCTATCTATCTATCTACCTACCTACCTATCTGTATCTATCTATCTACCTACCTACCTATCTCTATCTATCTATCTACCTACCTACCTATCTCTATCTATCTACCTACCTACCTACCTATCTGTATCTATCTATCTACCTACCTACCTACCTATCTGTATCTATCTATCTATCTACATACCTACCTATCTGTATCTATCCATTTACCTACCTACCCATCTCTATCTATCTACCTACCTACCTACCTATCTGTATCTATCTATCTACCTACCTACCTATCTGTATCTATCTACCTACCTACCTACCTACCTATCTGTATCTATCTATCTATCTATCTATCTATCTATCTACCTACCTACCTATCTATCTGTATCTATCTACGTACCTACCTATCTCTATCTATCTACCTACCTATCTCTATCTATCTACCTACCTACCTACCTATCTGTATCTATCTACCTACCTACCTACCTATCTGTATCTATCTATCTACCTACCTACCTATCTGTATGTATCAATCTACATACCTACCTATCTCTATCTATCTATCTACCTACCTACCTATCTCTATCTATCTACCTACCTACCTACCTACCTATCTGTATCTATCTATCTAACTACCTACCTACCTATCTGTATCTATCTATCTTACTACCTACATATCTGTATCTATCTACCTACCTACCTATCTGTATCTATCTATCTACCTATCTACCTATCTGTATCTATCAATCTACCTACCTACCTATCTCTATCTATCTATCTACCTACCTACCTATCTATATCTACCTACCTACCTACCTATCTATATCTATCTATCTACCTACCTACCTATCTGTATCTATCTATCTATCTACCTACCTACCTACCTACCTACCTATCTGTATCTATCCATCTACCTACCTACCTATCTGTATCTATCTATCTACCTACCTACCTATCTGTATCTATCTATCTACCTACCTACCTATCTGTATCTATCTATCTACCTACCTACCAATCTGTATCTATCTACCTACCTACCTACCTATCTGTATCTATCTATCTACCTACCTATCTATCTCTATCTATCTACCTACCTACCTATCTGTATCTATCTATCTACCTACCTACCTATCTGTATCTATCAATCTACCTACCTACCTATCTCTATCTATCTATCTACCTACCTACCTATCTCTATCTACCTACCTACCTACCTATCTGTATCTATCTATCTATCTACCTACCTACCTATCTGTATCTATCTATTTACCTACCTACCTATCTGTATCTATCTATCTACCTACCTGCCTATCACTATCTATCTTCCTACCTACCTACCTATCTGTATCTATCTATCTACCTACCTACCTATCTGTATCTATCTACCTACCTACCTACCTATCTGTATCTATCTACCTACCTACCTACCTATCTGTGTCTACCTACCTACCTACCTACCTATCTGTATCTATCTATCTACCTAGCTACCTATCTGTATCTATCAATCTACCTACCTACCTATCTGTATTTATCAATCTACCTACCTACCTATCTCTATCTATCTACCTACCTACCTACCTATCTGTATCTATCTATCTACCTACCTACCTACCTATCTGTATCTATCTATCTATCTACCTACCTACCTACCTATCTGTATCTATCCATCTACCTACCTACCTATCTGTATCTATCTATCTACCTACCTACCTATCTGTATCTATCTATCTACGTACCTACCTATCTATATCTATCAATCTACCTACCTACCTATCTGTATCTATCAATCTACCTACCTACCTATCTCTATCTATCTACCTACCTACCTATCTGTGTTTATCTATCTACCTACCTATCTGTATTTATCTATCTACCTACCTACCTATCTGTATTTATCTATCTCCCTACCTACCTATCTGTATCTATCTATCTACCTACCTACCTATCTGTATTTATCTACCTACCTATCTATCTGTATCTATCTATCTACCTACCTACCTATCTGTATCTATCTATCTACCTAGCTACCTATCTCAATCTATCAATCTACCTACCTACCTATCTGTATCTATCAATCTACCTACCTACCTATCTCTATCTATCTATCTACCTACCTACCTACCTATCTGTATCTATCTATCTATCTATCTACCTACCTACCTACCTATCTGTATCTATCCATCTACCTACCTACCTATCTGTATCTATCTATCTACCTACCTACCTATCTGTATCTATCTATCTACCTACCTACCTATCTGTATCTATCTATCTACCTACCTACCTATCTGTATCTATCTACCGACCTACCTACCTATCTGTATCTATCTATCTACCTTCCTATCTATCTCTATCTATCTACCTACCTACCTATCTGTATCTATCTACCTACCTACCTATCTGTATCTATCAATCTACCTACCTACCTATCTCTATCTATCTATCTACCTACCTACCTATCTCTATCTACCTACCTACCTACCTATCTGTATCTATCTATCTACCTACCTACCTATCTGTATCTATCTATCTATCTATCTACCTACCTACCTACCTATCTGTATCTATCCATCTACCTACCTACCTATCTCTATCTATCTACCTACCTACCTATCTGTATCTATCTATCTAACTACCTATCTACCTATCTGTATCTATCTATCTACCTACCTACCTATCTGTATCTATCTACCTACCTACCTACCTATCTGTATCTATCTACCTACCTACCTATCTGTATCTATCTATCTACCTACCTACCTATCTGTATCTATCTATTTACCTACCTACCTATCTGTATCTATCTATCTACCTACCTGCCTATCACTATCTATCTACCTACCTACCTACCTATCTCTATCTATCTATCTACCTACCTACCTATCTCTATCTATCTACCTATTACCTACCTACCTATCTGTATCTATCTATCTAACTACCTACCTACCTATCTGTATCTATCTATCTTACTACCTACATATCTGTATCTATCTACCTACCTACCTATCTCTATCTATCTATCTACCTACCTACCTATCTGTATCTATCAATCTACCTACCTACCTATCTCTATCTATCTATCTACCTACCTACCTATCTATATCTACCTACCTACCTACCTTCCTATCTGTATCTATCTATCTACCTACCTACCTACCTATCTGTATCTATCTATCTATCTACCTACCTACCTTCCTATCTGTATCTATCCATCTACCTACCTACCTATCTGTATCTATCTATCTACCTACCTACCTATCCGTATCTATCTATCTACCTACCTACCTATCTGTATCTATCTACCTACCTACCTACCTATCTGTATCTATCTACCTACCTACCTACCTATCTGTATCTATCTATCTACCTACCTATCTATCTCTATCTATCTACCTACCTACCTATCTCTATCTATCTATTTACCTACCTACCTATCTCTATCTATCTACCTACCTACCTACCTATCTGTATCTATCTACCTACCTATCTATCTGTATCTCACTACCTACCTACCTACCTATCTGTATCTATCTATCTATCTATCTACCTACCTATCTATCTCTATCTATCTACCTACCTACCTATCTCTATCTATCTATCTACCTACCTACCTACCTACCTATCTGTATCTATCTATCTACCTACCTACCTACCTATCTGTATCTATCTATCTACCTACCTACCTATCTGTATATATCAATCTACATACCTACCTATCTCTATCTATCTACCTACCTACCTACCTACCTATCTGTATCTATCTATCTACCTAGCTACCTATCTCAATCTATCAATCTACCTACCTACCTATCTGTATCTATCTACCTACCTATCTATCTGTATCTCACTACCTACCTACCTACCTATCTGTATCTATCTATCTATCTATCTACCTACCTATCTATCTCTATCTATCTACCTACCTACCTATCTCTATCTATCTATCTACCTACCTACCTACCTACCTATCTGTATCTATCTATCTACCTACCTACCTACCTATCTGTATCTATCTATCTACCTACCTACCTATCTGTATATATCAATCTACATACCTACCTATCTCTATCTATCTACCTACCTACCTACCTACCTATCTGTATCTATCTATCTACCTAGCTACCTATCTCAATCTATCAATCTACCTACCTACCTATCTGTATCTATCAATCTACCTACCTACCTATCTCTATCTATCTATCTACCTACCTACCTATCTTTATCTACCTACCTACCTACCAACCTATCTGTATCTATCTATCTATCTATCTACCTACCTACCTACCTATCTGTATCTATCTATCTACCTACCTATCTATCTCTATCTATCTACCTACCTACCTATCTCTATCTATCTATTTACCTACCTACCTATCTCTATCTATCTACCTACCTACCTACCTATCTGTATCTATCTACCTACCTATCTATCTGTATCTCACTACCTACCTACCTACCTATCTGTATCTATCTATCTATCTATCTACCTACCTATCTATCTCTATCTATCTACCTACCTACCTATCTCTATCTATCTATCTACCTACCTACCTACCTACCTATCTGTATCTATCTATCTACCTACCTACCTACCTATCTGTATCTATCTATCTACCTACCTACCTATCTGTATATATCAATCTACATACCTACCTATCTCTATCTATCTACCTACCTACCTACCTACCTATCTGTATCTATCTATCTACCTAGCTACCTATCTCAATCTATCAATCTACCTACCTACCTATCTGTATCTATCAATCTACCTACCTACCTATCTCTATCTATCTATCTACCTACCTACCTATCTTTATCTACCTACCTACCTACCAACCTATCTGTATCTATCTATCTATCTATCTACCTACCTACCTACCTATCTGTATCTATCTATCTACCTACCTACCTATCTGTATCTATCTATCTACCTACCTACCTATCTGTATTTATCTACCTACCTACCTATCTGTATCTATCTATCTACCTACCTATCTGTATCTATCAATCTACCTACCTACCTATCTCTATCTATCTATTTACCTACCTACCTATCTCTATCTATCTACCTACCTACCTACCTATCTGTATCTATCTATCTATCTACCTACCTACCTACCTATCTGTATCTATCCATCTACCTACCTACCTATCTGTATCTATCTATCTACCTACCTACCTATCTGTATCTATCTATCTACCTACCTACCTATCTGTATCTATCTATCTACCTACCTACCTATCTGTATCTATCTACCGACCTACCTACCTATCTGTATCTATCTATCTACCTACCTATCTATCTCTATCTATCTACCTACCTACCTATCTGTATCTATCTATCTACCTACCTACCTATCTGTATCTATCAATCTACCTACCTACCTATCTCTATCTATCTATCTACCTACCTACCTATCTCTATCTACCTACCTACCTACCTATCTGTATCTATCTATCTACCTACCTACCTATCTGTATCTATCTATCTATCTACCTACCTACCTACCTATCTGTATCTATCCATCTACCTACCTACCTATCTCTATCTATCTACCTACCTACCTACCTATCTGTATCTATCTAACTACCTACCTACCTATCTGTATCTATCTATCTACCTACCTACCTATCTGTATCTATCTACCTACCTACCTACCTATCTGTATCTATCTACCTACCTACCTATCTGTATCTATCTATCTACCTACCTACCTATCTGTATCTATCTATTTACCTACCTACCTATCTGTATCTATCTATCTACCTACCTGCCTATCACTATCTATCTACCTACCTACCTACCTATCTCTATCTATCTACCTACCTACCTATCTCTATCTATCTACCTATTACCTACCTACCTATCTGTATCTATCTATCTAACTACCTACCTACCTATCTGTATCTATCTATCTTACTACCTACATATCTGTATCTATCTACCTACCTACCTATCTCTATCTATCTATCTACCTACCTACCTATCTGTATCTATCAATCTACCTACCTACCTATCTCTATCTATCTATCTACCTACCTACCTATCTATATCTACCTACCTACCTACCTTCCTATCTGTATCTATCTATCTACCTACCTACCTATCTGTATCTATCTATCTATCTACCTACCTACCTTCCTATCTGTATCTATCCATCTACCTACCTACCTATCTGTATCTATCTATCTATCTACCTACCTACCTACCTATCTGTATCTATCTATCTACCTACCTACCTACCTATCTGTATCTATCTACCTACCAACCTACCTACCTATCTCTATCTATCTATCTACCTACCTACCTATCTGCATCTATCTATCTACCTACCTACCTATCTGTATTTATCTACCTACCTACCTATCTGTATCTATCTATCTACCTACCTATCTGTATCTATCAATCTACCTACCTACCTATCTCTATCTATCTATTTACCTACCTACCTATCTCTATCTATCTACCTACCTACCTACCTATCTTTATCTATCTATCTACCTACCTACCTATCTGTATCTATCTACCTACCTACCTACCTACCTATCTGTATCTATCTATCTATCTACCTACCTATCTATCTGTATCTATCTACCTACCTACCTATCTGTATCTATCTATCTACCTACCTACCTATCTGTATCTATCTTCCTACCTACCTATCTGTATCTATCAATCTACCTTCATACCTATCTCTATCTATCTACCTACCTACCTATCTCTATCTATCTACCTACCTACCTACCTACCTATCTGTATCTATCTATCTACCTACCTACCTACCTATCTGTATCTATCTATCTAACTACCTACCTACCTATCTCTATCTGCCTACCTACCTACCTACCTACCTATCTGTATCTATCTATCTAACTACCTACCTACCTATCTCTATCTATCTATCTACCTACCTACCTATCTGTATCTATCTATCTACCTACCTACCTATCTCTATCTATCTATCTACCTACCTACCTATCTCTATCTATCTACCTACCTACCTACCTATCTGTATCTATCTATCTACCTACCTACCTACCTATCTGTATCTATCTATCTATCTACATACCTACCTATCTCTATCTATCCATTTACCTACCTACCCATCTCTATCTATCTACCTACCTACCTACCTATCTGTATCTATCTATCTACCTACCTACCTATCTGTATCTATCTATCTAACTACCTACCTACCTATCTCTATCTATCTATCTACCTACCTACCTATCTGTATCTATCTATCTACCTACCTACCTATCTCTATCTATCTATCTACCTACCTACCTATCTCTATCTATCTACCTACCTACCTACCTATCTGTATCTATCTATCTACCTACCTACCTACCTATCTGTATCTATCTATCTATCTACATACCTACCTATCTGTATCTATCCATTTACCTACCTACCCATCTCTATCTATCTACCTACCTACCTACCTATCTGTATCTATCTATCTACCTACCTACCTATCTGTATCTATCTACCTACCTACCTACCTACCTATCTGTATCTATCTATCTATCTATCTATCTATCTATCTACCTACCTACCTATCTATCTGTATCTATCTACGTACCTACCTATCTCTATCTATCTACCTACCTATCTCTATCTATCTACCTACCTACCTACCTATCTGTATCTATCTACCTACCTACCTACCTATCTGTATCTATCTATCTACCTACCTACCTATCTGTATGTATCAATCTACATACCTACCTATCTCTATCTATCTATCTACCTACCTACCTATCTCTATCTATCTACCTACCTACCTACCTACCTATCTGTATCTATCTATCTAACTACCTACCTACCTATCTGTATCTATCTATCTTACTACCTACATATCTGTATCTATCTACCTACCTACCTATCTGTATCTATCTATCTACCTATCTACCTATCTGTATCTATCAATCTACCTACCTACCTATCTCTATCTATCTATCTACCTACCTACCTATCTATATCTACCTACCTACCTACCTATCTATATCTATCTATCTACCTACCTACCTATCTGTATCTATCTATCTATCTACCTACCTACCTACCTACCTACCTATCTGTATCTATCCATCTACCTACCTACCTATCTGTATCTATCTATCTACCTACCTACCTATCTGTATCTATCTATCTACCTACCTACCTATCTGTATCTATCTATCTACCTACCTACCAATCTGTATCTATCTACCTACCTACCTACCTATCTGTATCTATCTATCTACCTACCTATCTATCTCTATCTATCTACCTACCTACCTATCTGTATCTATCTATCTACCTACCTACCTATCTGTATCTATCAATCTACCTACCTACCTATCTCTATCTATCTATCTACCTACCTACCTATCTCTATCTACCTACCTACCTACCTATCTGTATCTATCTATCTATCTACCTACCTACCTATCTGTATCTATCTATTTACCTACCTACCTATCTGTATCTATCTATCTACCTACCTGCCTATCACTATCTATCTTCCTACCTACCTACCTATCTGTATCTATCTATCTACCTACCTACCTATCTGTATCTATCTACCTACCTACCTACCTATCTGTATCTATCTACCTACCTACCTACCTATCTGTGTCTACCTACCTACCTACCTACCTATCTGTATCTATCTATCTACCTAGCTACCTATCTGTATCTATCAATCTACCTACCTACCTATCTGTATTTATCAATCTACCTACCTACCTATCTCTATCTATCTACCTACCTACCTACCTATCTGTATCTATCTATCTACCTACCTACCTACCTATCTGTATCTATCTATCTATCTACCTACCTACCTACCTATCTGTATCTATCCATCTACCTACCTACCTATCTGTATCTATCTATCTACCTACCTACCTATCTGTATCTATCTATCTACGTACCTACCTATCTATATCTATCAATCTACCTACCTACCTATCTGTATCTATCAATCTACCTACCTACCTATCTCTATCTATCTACCTACCTACCTATCTGTGTTTATCTATCTACCTACCTATCTGTATTTATCTATCTACCTACCTACCTATCTGTATTTATCTATCTCCCTACCTACCTATCTGTATCTATCTATCTACCTACCTACCTATCTGTATTTATCTACCTACCTATCTATCTGTATCTATCTATCTACCTACCTACCTATCTGTATCTATCTATCTACCTAGCTACCTATCTCAATCTATCAATCTACCTACCTACCTATCTGTATCTATCAATCTACCTACCTACCTATCTCTATCTATCTATCTACCTACCTACCTACCTATCTGTATCTATCTATCTATCTATCTACCTACCTACCTACCTATCTGTATCTATCCATCTACCTACCTACCTATCTGTATCTATCTATCTACCTACCTACCTATCTGTATCTATCTATCTACCTACCTACCTATCTGTATCTATCTATCTACCTACCTACCTATCTGTATCTATCTACCGACCTACCTACCTATCTGTATCTATCTATCTACCTTCCTATCTATCTCTATCTATCTACCTACCTACCTATCTGTATCTATCTACCTACCTACCTATCTGTATCTATCAATCTACCTACCTACCTATCTCTATCTATCTATCTACCTACCTACCTATCTCTATCTACCTACCTACCTACCTATCTGTATCTATCTATCTACCTACCTACCTATCTGTATCTATCTATCTATCTATCTACCTACCTACCTACCTATCTGTATCTATCCATCTACCTACCTACCTATCTCTATCTATCTACCTACCTACCTATCTGTATCTATCTATCTAACTACCTATCTACCTATCTGTATCTATCTATCTACCTACCTACCTATCTGTATCTATCTACCTACCTACCTACCTATCTGTATCTATCTACCTACCTACCTATCTGTATCTATCTATCTACCTACCTACCTATCTGTATCTATCTATTTACCTACCTACCTATCTGTATCTATCTATCTACCTACCTGCCTATCACTATCTATCTACCTACCTACCTACCTATCTCTATCTATCTATCTACCTACCTACCTATCTCTATCTATCTACCTATTACCTACCTACCTATCTGTATCTATCTATCTAACTACCTACCTACCTATCTGTATCTATCTATCTTACTACCTACATATCTGTATCTATCTACCTACCTACCTATCTCTATCTATCTATCTACCTACCTACCTATCTGTATCTATCAATCTACCTACCTACCTATCTCTATCTATCTATCTACCTACCTACCTATCTATATCTACCTACCTACCTACCTTCCTATCTGTATCTATCTATCTACCTACCTACCTACCTATCTGTATCTATCTATCTATCTACCTACCTACCTTCCTATCTGTATCTATCCATCTACCTACCTACCTATCTGTATCTATCTATCTACCTACCTACCTATCCGTATCTATCTATCTACCTACCTACCTATCTGTATCTATCTACCTACCTACCTACCTATCTGTATCTATCTACCTACCTACCTACCTATCTGTATCTATCTATCTACCTACCTATCTATCTCTATCTATCTACCTACCTACCTATCTCTATCTATCTATTTACCTACCTACCTATCTCTATCTATCTACCTACCTACCTACCTATCTGTATCTATCTACCTACCTATCTATCTGTATCTCACTACCTACCTACCTACCTATCTGTATCTATCTATCTATCTATCTACCTACCTATCTATCTCTATCTATCTACCTACCTACCTATCTCTATCTATCTATCTACCTACCTACCTACCTACCTATCTGTATCTATCTATCTACCTACCTACCTACCTATCTGTATCTATCTATCTACCTACCTACCTATCTGTATATATCAATCTACATACCTACCTATCTCTATCTATCTACCTACCTACCTACCTACCTATCTGTATCTATCTATCTACCTAGCTACCTATCTCAATCTATCAATCTACCTACCTACCTATCTGTATCTATCTACCTACCTATCTATCTGTATCTCACTACCTACCTACCTACCTATCTGTATCTATCTATCTATCTATCTACCTACCTATCTATCTCTATCTATCTACCTACCTACCTATCTCTATCTATCTATCTACCTACCTACCTACCTACCTATCTGTATCTATCTATCTACCTACCTACCTACCTATCTGTATCTATCTATCTACCTACCTACCTATCTGTATATATCAATCTACATACCTACCTATCTCTATCTATCTACCTACCTACCTACCTACCTATCTGTATCTATCTATCTACCTAGCTACCTATCTCAATCTATCAATCTACCTACCTACCTATCTGTATCTATCAATCTACCTACCTACCTATCTCTATCTATCTATCTACCTACCTACCTATCTTTATCTACCTACCTACCTACCAACCTATCTGTATCTATCTATCTATCTATCTACCTACCTACCTACCTATCTGTATCTATCTATCTACCTACCTATCTATCTCTATCTATCTACCTACCTACCTATCTCTATCTATCTATTTACCTACCTACCTATCTCTATCTATCTACCTACCTACCTACCTATCTGTATCTATCTACCTACCTATCTATCTGTATCTCACTACCTACCTACCTACCTATCTGTATCTATCTATCTATCTATCTACCTACCTATCTATCTCTATCTATCTACCTACCTACCTATCTCTATCTATCTATCTACCTACCTACCTACCTACCTATCTGTATCTATCTATCTACCTACCTACCTACCTATCTGTATCTATCTATCTACCTACCTACCTATCTGTATATATCAATCTACATACCTACCTATCTCTATCTATCTACCTACCTACCTACCTACCTATCTGTATCTATCTATCTACCTAGCTACCTATCTCAATCTATCAATCTACCTACCTACCTATCTGTATCTATCAATCTACCTACCTACCTATCTCTATCTATCTATCTACCTACCTACCTATCTTTATCTACCTACCTACCTACCAACCTATCTGTATCTATCTATCTATCTATCTACCTACCTACCTACCTATCTGTATCTATCTATCTACCTACCTACCTATCTGTATCTATCTATCTACCTACCTACCTATCTGTATTTATCTACCTACCTACCTATCTGTATCTATCTATCTACCTACCTATCTGTATCTATCAATCTACCTACCTACCTATCTCTATCTATCTATTTACCTACCTACCTATCTCTATCTATCTACCTACCTACCTACCTATCTGTATCTATCTATCTATCTACCTACCTACCTACCTATCTGTATCTATCCATCTACCTACCTACCTATCTGTATCTATCTATCTACCTACCTACCTATCTGTATCTATCTATCTACCTACCTACCTATCTGTATCTATCTATCTACCTACCTACCTATCTGTATCTATCTACCGACCTACCTACCTATCTGTATCTATCTATCTACCTACCTATCTATCTCTATCTATCTACCTACCTACCTATCTGTATCTATCTATCTACCTACCTACCTATCTGTATCTATCAATCTACCTACCTACCTATCTCTATCTATCTATCTACCTACCTACCTATCTCTATCTACCTACCTACCTACCTATCTGTATCTATCTATCTACCTACCTACCTATCTGTATCTATCTATCTATCTACCTACCTACCTACCTATCTGTATCTATCCATCTACCTACCTACCTATCTCTATCTATCTACCTACCTACCTACCTATCTGTATCTATCTAACTACCTACCTACCTATCTGTATCTATCTATCTACCTACCTACCTATCTGTATCTATCTACCTACCTACCTACCTATCTGTATCTATCTACCTACCTACCTATCTGTATCTATCTATCTACCTACCTACCTATCTGTATCTATCTATTTACCTACCTACCTATCTGTATCTATCTATCTACCTACCTGCCTATCACTATCTATCTACCTACCTACCTACCTATCTCTATCTATCTACCTACCTACCTATCTCTATCTATCTACCTATTACCTACCTACCTATCTGTATCTATCTATCTAACTACCTACCTACCTATCTGTATCTATCTATCTTACTACCTACATATCTGTATCTATCTACCTACCTACCTATCTCTATCTATCTATCTACCTACCTACCTATCTGTATCTATCAATCTACCTACCTACCTATCTCTATCTATCTATCTACCTACCTACCTATCTATATCTACCTACCTACCTACCTTCCTATCTGTATCTATCTATCTACCTACCTACCTATCTGTATCTATCTATCTATCTACCTACCTACCTTCCTATCTGTATCTATCCATCTACCTACCTACCTATCTGTATCTATCTATCTACCTACCTACCTATCCGTATATATCTATCTACCTACCTACCTATCTGTATCTATCTATCTACCTACCTACCTATCTGTATCTATCTACCTACCTACCTACCTATCTGTATCTATCTATCTACCTACCTATCTATCTCTATCTATCTACCTACCTACCTATCTCTATCTATCTATTTACCTACCTACCTATCTCTATCTATCTACCTACCTACCTACCTATCTGTATCTATCTACCTACCTACCTATCTGTATCTCACTACCTACCTACCTACCTATCTGTATCTATCTATCTATCTATCTATCTATCTATCTACCTACCTATCTATCTCTATCTATCTACCTACCTACCTATCTCTATCTATCTATCTACCTACCTACCTACCTACCTACCTATCTGTATCTATCTATCTACCTACCTACCTACCTATCTGTATCTATCTATCTACCTACCTACCTATCTGTATGTATCAATCTACATACCTACCTATCTCTATCTATCTACCTACCTACCTACCTACCTATCTGTATCTATCTATCTAACTACCTACCTACCTATCTGTATCTATCTATCTTACTACCTACCTATCTGTATCTATCTATCTACCTACCTACCAATCTGTATCTATCTACCTACCTACCTACCTATCTGTATCTATCTATCTACCTACCTATCTATCTCTATCTATCTACCTACCTACCTATCTGTATCTATCTATCTACCTACCTACCTATCTGTATCTATCAATCTACCTACCTACCTATCTCTATCTATCTATCTACCTACCTACCTATCTCTATCTACCTACCTACCTACCTATCTGTATCTATCTATCTACCTACATACCTACCTACCTATCTGTATCTAGCCATCTACCTACCTACCTATCTCTATCTATCTACCTACCTACCTACCTATCTATCTTACTACCTACCTATCTGTATCTATCTACCTACCTACCTACCTACCTACCTATCTGTATCTATCTACCTACCTACCTATCTGTATCTATCTATCTACCTACCTACCTATCTGTATCTATCTATTTACCTACCTACCTATCTGTATCTATCTATCTACCTACCTGCCTATCTATATCTACCTACCTACCTACCTTCCTATCTGTATCTATCTATCTACCTACCTACCTATCTGTATCTATCTATCTATCTACCTACCTACCTTCCTATCTGTATCTATCCATCTACCTACCTACCTATCTGTATCTATCTATCTACCTACCTACCTATCCGTATATATCTATCTACCTACCTACCTATCTGTATCTATCTATCTACCTACCTACCTATCTGTATCTATCTACCTACCTACCTACCTATCTGTATCTATCTATCTACCTACCTATCTATCTCTATCTATCTACCTACCTACCTATCTCTATCTATCTATTTACCTACCTACCTATCTCTATCTATCTACCTACCTACCTACCTACCTATCTGTATCTATCTACCTACCTACCTATCTGTATCTCACTACCTACCTACCTACCTATCTGTATCTATCTATCTATCTATCTATCTACCTACCTATCTATCTCTATCTATCTACCTACCTACCTATCTCTATCTATCTATCTACCTACCTACCTACCTACCTATCTGTATCTATCTATCTACCTACCTACCTACCTATCTGTATCTATCTATCTACCTACCTACCTATCTGTATGTATCAATCTACATACCTACCTATCTCTATCTATCTACCTACCTACCTACCTACCTATCTGTATCTATCTATCTAACTACCTACCTACCTATCTGTATCTATCTATCTTACTACCTACCTATCTGTATCTATCTATCTACCTACCTACCAATCTGTATCTATCTACCTACCTACCTACCTATCTGTATCTATCTATCTACCTACCTATCTATCTCTATCTATCTACCTACCTACCTATCTGTATCTATCTATCTACCTACCTACCTATCTGTATCTATCAATCTACCTACCTACCTATCTCTATCTATCTATCTACCTACCTACCTATCTCTATCTACCTACCTACCTACCTATCTGTATCTATCTATCTACCTACCTACCTACCTACCTATCTGTATCTAGCCATCTACCTACCTACCTATCTCTATCTATCTACCTACCTACCTACCTATCTATCTTACTACCTACCTATCTGTATCTATCTACCTACCTACCTACCTACCTACCTATCTGTATCTATCTACCTACCTACCTATCTGTATCTATCTATCTACCTACCTACCTATCTGTATCTATCTATTTACCTACCTACCTATCTGTATCTATCTATCTACCTACCTGCCTATCACTATCTATCTACCTACCTACCTACCTATCTGTATCTATCTATCTATCTACCTACCTACCTATCTGTATCTATCTACCTACCTACCTACCTATCTGTATCTATCTACCTACCTACCTACCTATCTGTGTCTACCTACCTACCTACCTACCTATCTGTATCTATCTATCTACCTAGCTACCTATCTGTATCTATCAATCTACCTACCTACCTATCTGTATTTATCAATCTACCTACCTACCTATCTCTATCTATCTACCTACCTACCTACCTATCTGTATCTATCTATCTACCTACCTACCTACCTATCTGTATCCATCTATCTATCTACCTACCTACCTATCTGTATCTATCCATCTACCTACCTACCTATCTGTATCTATCTATCTACCTACCTTCCTATCTGTATCTATCTATCTACCTACCTACCTATCTATATCTATCAATCTACCTACCTACCTATCTGTATCTATCAATCTACCTACCTACCTATCTCTATCTATCTACCTACCTACCTATCTGTATTTATCTATCTGCCTACCTATCTGTATTTATCTATCTACCTACCTATCTGTATCTATCTATCTACCTACCTACCTATCTGTATCTATCTATCTACCTACCTACCTATCTGTATTTATCTACCTACCTATCTATCTGTATCGATCTATCTACCTACCTACCTATCTGTATCTATCTATCTACCTAGCTACCTATCTGAATCTATCAATCTACCTACCTACCTATCTGTATCTATCAATCTACCTACCTACCTATCTCTATCTACCTATCTACCTACCTACCTATCTCTATCTACCTACCTACCAACCAACCTATCTGTATCTATCTATCTATCTATCTATCTACCTACCTACCTACCTACCTATCTGTATCTATCTATCTACCTACCTACCTATCTGTATCTATCTATCTACCTACCTACCTATCTGTATTTATCTACCTACCTACCTATCTGTATCTATCTATCTACCTACCTATCTGTATCTATCAATCTACCTACCTACCTATCTCTATCTATCTATTTACCTACCTACCTATCTCTATCTATCTACCTACCTACCTACCTATCTGTATCTATCTATCTATCTATCTACCTACCTACCTACCTATCTGTATCTATCCATCTACCTACCTACCTATCTGTATCTATCAACCTACCTACCTATCTGTATCTATCTATCTACCTACCTACCTATCTGTATCTATCTATCTACCTACCTACCTATCTGTATCTATCTACCTACCTACCTACCTATCTGTATCTATCTATCTACCTACCTATCTATCTCTATCTATCTACCTACCTACCTATCTGTATCTATCTATCTACCTACCTACCTATCTGTATCTATCAATCTACCTACCTACCTATCTCTATCTATCTATCTACCTACCTACCTATCTCTATCTACCTACCTACCTACCTATCTGTATCTATCTATCTACCTACCTACCTACCTATCTGTATCTATCTATCTATCTACCTACCTACCTACCTATCTGTATCTATCCATCTACCTACCTACCTATCTCTATCTATCTACCTACCTACCTAACTATCTGTATCTATCTATCTAACTACCTACCTACCTATCTGTATCTATCTATCTACCTACCTACCTATCTGTATCTATCTACCTACCTACCTACCTATCTGTATCTATCTACCTACCTACCTATCTGTATCTATCTATCTACCTACCTACCTATCTGTATCTATCTATTTACCTACCTACCTATCTGTATCTATCTATCTACCTACCTGCCTATCACTATCTATCTACCTACCTACCTACCTATCTCTATCTATCTATCTACCTACCTACCTATCTCTATCTATCTACCTACCTACCTACCTACCTACCTATCTGTATCTATCTATCTAACTACCTACCTACCTATCTGTATCTATCTATCTTACTACCTACATATCTGTATCTATCTACCTACCTACCTATCTGTATCTATCTATCTACCTACCTACCTATCTGTATCTATCAATCTACCTACCTACCTATCTCTATCTATCTATCTACCTTCCTACCTATCTATATCTACCTACCTACCTACCTTCCTATCTGTATCTATCTATCTACCTACCTACCTACATATCTGTATCTATCTATCTATCTACCTACCTACCTATCTGTATCTATCCATCTACCTACCTACCTATCTGTATCTATCTATCTACCTACCTACCTATCTGTATCTATCTATCTATCTACCTACCTATCTGTATCTATCTACCTACCTACCTATCTGTATCTCACTACCTACCTACCTACCTATCTGTATCTATCTATCTATCTATCTACCTACCTATCTATCTGTATCTATCTAACTACCTACCTATCTCTATCTATCTATCTATCTACCTACCTACCTATCTGTATCTATCTATCTACCTACCTACCTACCTATCTGTATCTATCTATCTACCTACCTACCTATCTGTATGTATCAATCTACATACCTACCTATCTCTATCTATCTATCTACCTACCTACCTATCTCTATCTATCTACCTACCTACCTACCTATCTGTATCTATCTATCTAACTACCTACCTACCTATCTGTATCTATCTATCTTACTACCTACATATCTGTATCTATCTACCTACCTACCTATCTGTATCTATCTATCTACCTACCCACCTATCTGTATCTATCAATCTACCTACCTACCTATCTCTATCTATCTATCTACCTACCTACCTATCTCTATCTATCTACCTACCTACCTACATATCTGTATCTATCTATCTACCTACATACCTACCTATCTGTATCTATCTATCTTACTACCTACCTATCTGTATCTATCTATCTACCTACCTACCTACCTATCTGTATCTATCTACCTACCTACCTATCTGTATCTATCTATCTACCTACCTACCAATCTGTATCTATCTATCTACCTACCTACCTATCTGTATCTATCTATCTACCTACCTGCCTATCACTATCTATCTACCTACCTACCTACCTATCTGTATCTATCTATCTACCTACCTACCTACCTATCTGTATCTATCTATCTACCTACCTACCTATCTGTATCTATCAATCTACCTACCTACCTATCTGTACCTATCAATCTACCTACCTACCTATCTGTATTTATCTATCTACCTACCTATCTGTATTTATCTATCTACCTACCTACCTATCTGTATCTATCTATCTACCTACGTACCTATCTGTATCTATCTATCTACCTACCTACCTATCTGTATTTATCTACCTACCTATCTATCTGTATCTATCTATCTACCTACCTATCTGTATCTATCTATCTACCTAGCTACCTATCTGTATCTATCAATCTACCTACCTACCTATCTGTATCTATCAATCTGCCTACCTACCTATCTCTATCTATCTACCTACCTACCTACCTATCTCTATCTACCTACCTACCTACCAACCTATCTGTATCTATCTATCTACCTACCTACCTTCCTATCTGTATCTATCTATCTACCTACCTACCTACCTATCTGTATCTATCTATCTACCTACCTACCTATCTGTATCTATCTATCTACCTACCTACCTATCTGTATTTATCTACCTACCTACCTATCTGTATCTATCTATCTACCTACCTATCTGTATCTATCAATCTACCTACCTACCTATCTCTATCTATTTACCTACCTACCTATCTCTATCTATCTACCTACCTACCTACCTATCTGTATCTATCTATCTACCTACCTACCTATCTGTATCTATCTACCTACCTACCTACCTATCTGTATCTATCTATCTATCTAACTACCTATCTATCTGTATCTATCTATCTACCTACCTATCTGTATCTATCTATCTACCTACCTACATATCTGAATCTATCTATCTACCTACCTACCTATCTGTATCTATCTACCTACCTACCTACCTATCTGTATCTATCTATCTATCTAACTACCTATCTATCTGTATCTATCTATCTACCTACCTATCTGTATCTATCTATCTACCTACCTACATATCTGAATCTATCTACCTACCTACCTATCTGTATCTATCAATCTACCTACCTATCTATCTCTATCTATCTATCTACCTACCTACCTATCTCTATCTATCTACCTACCTACCTACCTATCTGTATCTATCTACCTACCTACCTACCTACCTATCTGTATCTATCTATCTACCTACCTACCTATCTGTATCTATCCATCTACCTACCTACCTATCTCTATCTATCTACCTACCTACCTACCTATCTGTATCTATCTATCTAACTACCTACCTACCTATCTCTATCTATCTACCTACCTACCTACCTATCTGTATCTATCTATCTACCTACCTACCTACCTATTTGTATTTATCTATCTACCTACCTACCTATCTGTATCTATCTATCTATCTACCTACCTACCTATCTGTATCTATCTATCTACCTACCTACCTATCTGTATTTATCTACCTACCTATCTATCTGTATCTATCTACCTACCTACCTATCTGTATCTATCTATCTACCTAGCTACCTATCTGTATCTATCAATCTACCTACCTACCTATCTGTATCTATCAATCTACCTACCTACATATCTCTATCTATCTATCTACCTACCTACCTATTTCTATCTACCTACCTACCTACCAACCTATCTGTATCTATCTATCTACCTACCTACCTACCTATCTGTATCTATCTACCTACCTACCTACCTACCTATCTCTATCTATCTATCTACCTACCTACCTATCTGTATCTATCTATCTACCTACCTACCTATCTGTATTTATCTACCTACCTACCTATCTGTATCTATCTATCTACCTACCTATCTGTATCTATCAATCTACCTACCTACCTATCTCTATCTATCTATTTACCTACCTACCTATCTCTATCTATCTACCTACCTACCTACCTATCTGTATCTATCTACCTACCTACCTATCTGTATCTATCTACCTACCTACCTATCTGTATCTATCTATCTACCTACCTATCTATCTGTATCTATCTACCTACCTACCTATCTGTATCTATCTATCTACCTACCTACCTATCTGTATCTATCTACCTACCTACCTATCTGTATCTATCAATCTACCTTCATACCTATCTCTATCTATCTACCTACCTACCTATCTCTATCTATCTACCTACCTACCTACCTACCTATCTGTATCTATCTATCTACCTACCTACCTACCTATCTGTATCTATCTATCTACCTACCTACCTATCTGTATCTATCCATCTACCTACCTACCTATCTCTATCTATCTACCTACCTATCTACCTATCTGTATCTATCTATCTAACTACCTACCTACCTATCTCTATCTGCCTACCTACCTACCTACCTATCTGTATCTATCTATCTAACTACCTACCTACCTATCTCTATCTATCTATCTACCTACCTACCTATCTGTATCTATCTATCTACCTACCTACCTATCTCTATCTATCTATCTACCTACCTACCTATCTGTATCTATCTACCTACCTACCTACCTATCTGTATCTATCTATCTACCTACCTACCTATCTCTATCTATCTATCTACCTACCTACCTATCTCTATCTATCTACCTACCTACCTACCTATCTGTATCTATCTATCTAACTACCTACCTACCTATCTCTATCTGCCTACCTACCTACCTACCTATCTGTATCTATCTATCTAACTACCTACCTACCTATCTCTATCTATCTATCTACCTACCTACCTATCTGTATCTATCTATCTACCTACCTACCTATCTCTATCTATCTACCTACCTATCTACCTATCTGTATCTATCTATCTAACTACCTACCTACCTATCTCTATCTGCCTACCTACCTACCTACCTATCTGTATCTATCTATCTAACTACCTACCTACCTATCTCTATCTATCTATCTACCTACCTACCTATCTGTATCTATCTATCTACCTACCTACCTATCTATCTATCTATCTACCTACCTACCTATCTCTATCTATCTACCTACCTACCTACCTATCTGTATCTATCTATCTACCTACCTACCTACCTATCTGTATCTATCTATCTACCTACCTACCTATCTGTATCTATCCATCTACCTACCTACCCATCTCTATCTATCTACCTACCTACCTACCTACCTATCTGTATCTATCTATCTATCTACCTACCTACCTATCTGTATCTATCAATCTACCTACCTACCTATCTGTATCTATCTATCTACCTACCTACCTATCTGTATCTATCTATCTACCTACCTACCTATCTGTATCTATCAATCTACCTACCTACCTATCTGTATCTATCTATTTACCTACCTACCTATCTCTATCTATCTACCTACCTACCTACCTATCTGTATCTATCTATCTACCTACCTACCTACCTATCTGTATCTATCTATCTACCTACCTACCTTTCTGTATCTATCCATCTACCTACCTACCCATCTCTATCTATCTACCTACCTACCTACCTACCTATCTGTATCTATCTATCTATCTACCTACCTACCTATCTGTATCTATCAATCTCCTACCTACCTATCTGTATCTATCTATCTACCTACCTACCTATCTGTATCTATCTATCTACCTACCTACCTATCTCTATCTATCTATTTACCTACCTACCTATCTCTATCTATCTACCTACCTACCTACCTATCTGTATCTATCTACCTACCTACCTATCTGTATCTCTCTACCTACCTACCTACCTATCTGTATCTATCTATCTATCTATCTATCTATCTACCTACCTATCTATCTGTATCTATCTACGTACCTACCTATCTCTATCTATCTACCTACCTATCTCTATCTATCTACCTACCTACCTACCTATCTGTATCTATCTATCTACCTACCTACCTACCTATCTGTATCTATCTATCTACCTACCTACCTATCTGTATGTATCAATCTACATACCTACCTATCTCTATCTATCTATCTACCTACCTACCTATCTCTATCTATCTACCTACCTACCTACCTACCTATCTGTATCTATCTATCTAACTACCTACCTACCTATCTGTATCTATCTATCTTACTACCTACATATCTGTATCTATCTACCTACCTACCTATCTGTATCTATCTATCTACCTACCTACCTTTCTGTATCTATCAATCTACCTACCTACCTATCTCTATCTATCTATCTACCTACCTACCTATCTATATCTACCTACCTACCTACCTACCTATCTGTATCTATCTATCTACCTACCTACCTACCTATCTGTATCTATCTATCTATCTACCTACCTACCTACCTATCTGTATCTATCCATCTACCTACCTACCTATCTGTATCTATCTATCTACCTACCTACCTATCTGTATCTATCTATCTACCTACCTACCTATGTGTATCTATCTACCTACCTACCTACCTATCTGTATCTATCTATCTACCTACCTATCTATCTCTATCTATCTACCTACCTACCTATCTGTATCTATCTATCTACCTACCTACCTATCTGTATCTATCAATCTACCTACCTACCTATCTCTATCTATCTATCTACCTACCTACCTATCTCTATCTACCTACCTACCTACCTATCTGTATCTATCTATCTATCTACCTACCCACCTACCTATCTGTTTCTATCTATCTACCTACCTACCTACCTACCTATCTGTATCTATCCATCTACCTACCTACCTATCTCTATCTATCTACCTACCTACCTACCTATCTGTATCTATCTATCTTACTACCTACCTATCTGTATCTATCTACCTACCTACCTACCTACTTATCTGTATCTATCTACCTACCTACCTATCTGTATCTATCTATCTACCTACCTACCTATCTGTATCTATCAATCTACCTACCTACCTATCTCTATCTATCTATCTACTACCTACCTATCTCTATCTATCTACCTACCTACCTACCTATCTGTATCTATCTATCTACCTACCTACCTATCTGTATCTATCTATCTATCTATCTATCTATCTATCTATCTATCTATCTATCTACCTACCTACCTATCTGTATCTATCCATCTACCTACCTACCTATCTCTATCTATCTACCTACCTACCTACCTACCTATCTGTATCTATCTATCTACCTACCTACCTACCTATTTGTATTTATCTATCTACCTACCTACCTATCTGTATCTATCTATCTATCTACCTACCTACCTATCTGTATCTATCTATCTACCTACCTACCTATCTGTATTTATCTACCTACCTATCTATCTGTATCTATCTACCTACCTACCTATCTATCTATCTATCTACCTAGCTACCTATCTGTATCTATCAATCTACCTACCTACCTACCTATCTGTATCTATCTATCTACCTACCTACCTACCTATCTGTATCTATCTACCTACCTACCTACCTACCTATCTCTATCTATCTATCTACCTACCTACCTATCTGTATCTATCTATCTACCTACCTACCTATCTGTATTTATCTACCTACCTACCTATCTGTATCTATCTATCTACCTACCTATCTGTTTCTATCAATCTACCTACCTACCTATCTCTATCTATCTATTTACCTACCTACCTATCTCTATCTATCTACCTACCTACCTACCTATCTGTATCTATCTATCTACCTACCTACCTATCTGTATCTATCTACCTACCTACCTACCTATCTGTATCTATCTATCTATCTACCTACCTATCTATCTGTATCTATCTACCTACCTACCTATCTGTATCTATCTATCTACCTACCTACCTATCTGTATCTATCTACCTACCTACCTATCTGTATCTATCAATCTACCTTCATACCTATCTCTATCTATCTACCTACCTATCTATCTCTATCTATCTACCTACCTACCTACCTACCTATCTGTATCTATCTATCTACCTACCTACCTACCTACCTATCTGTATCTATCTATCTACCTACCTACCTATCTGTATCTATCCATCTACCTACCTACCTATCTCTATCTGCCTACCTACCTACCTACCTATCTGTATCTATCTATCTAACTACCTACCTACCTATCTCTATCTATCTATCTACCTACCTACCTATCTGTATCTATCTATCTACCTACCTACCTATCTCTATCTATCTATCTACCTACCTACCTATCTCTATCTATCTATCTACCTACCTACCTATCTCTATCTATCTACCTACCTACCTACCTATCTGTATCTATCTATCTACCTACCTACCTACCTATCTGTATCTATCTATCTATCTACCTACCTACCTATCTGTATCTATCCATCTACCTACCTACCCATCTCTATCTATCTACCTACCTACCTACCTATCTGTATCTATCTATCTACCTACCTACCTACCTATCTGTATCTATCAATCTACCTACCTACCTACCTATCTGTATCTATCAATCTACCTACCTACCTATCTCTATCTATCTATCTACCTACCTACCTATCTCTATCTATCTACCTACCTACCTACCTATCTGTATCTATCTACCTACCTACCTACCTATCTGTATCTATCTATCTATCTATCTACCTACCTACCTATCTGTATCTATCCATCTACCTACCTACCTATCTGTATCTATCTATCTACCTACCTACCTATCTGTATCTATCTATCTACCTACCTACCTATCTGTATCTATCAATCTACCTACCTACCTATCTGTATCTATCAATCTACCTACCTACCTATCTCTATCTATCTATTTACCTACCTACCTATCTCTATCTATCTACCTACCTACCTACCTATTTGTATCTATCTACCTACCTACCTATCTGTATCTATCTACCTACCTACCTACCTATCTGTATCTATCTATCTATCTATCTATCTATCTATCTATCTATCTATCTATCTATCTATCTATCTATCTATCTACCTACCTATCTATCTGTATCTATCTACGTACCTACCTATCTCTATCTATCTACCTACCTATCTCTATCTACCTACCTACCTACCTATCTGTATCTATCTATCTACCTACCTACCTACCTATCTGTATCTATCTATCTACCTACCTACCTATCTGTATGTATCAATCTACATACCTACCTATCTCTATCTATCTATCTACCTACCTACCTATCTCTATCTATCTACCTACCTACCTACCTACCTATCTGTATCTATCTATCTAACTACCTACCTACCTATCTGTATCTATCTATCTTACTACCTACATATCTGTATCTATCTACCTACCTACCTATCTGTATCTATCTATCTACCTACCTACATATCTGTATCTATCTATCTACCTACCTACCTATCTGTATCTATCTACCTACCTACCTATCTCTATCTATCTATCTACCTACCTACCTATCTCTATCTATCTACCTACCTACCTACCTACCTACCTATCTGTATCTATCTACCTACCTACCTACCTATCTGTATCTATCTATCTACCTACCTACCTATCTGTATCTATCTATCTACCTACCTACCTATCTGTATCTATCAATCTACCTACCTACCTATCTCTATCTATCTATCCACCTACCTACCTATCTCTATCTATCTACCTACCTACCTACCTACCTATCTGTATCTATCTATCTACCTACCTACCTATCTTTATCTATCTATCTACCTACCTACCTATCTCTATCTATCTATCTATCTATCTATCTATCTATCTATCTATCTGTCTGTCTGTCTGTCTGTCTGTCTGTCTGTCTTTCTATCTATCTATCTATCTACCTACCTACCTACCTACCTACCTACCTACCTATCTGTATCTATCTACCTATCTATTTATCTAATCTCTATTTATCTATGATCTATCTGTCTATTCTCTATCTATCTATCTATCTATCTATCTATCTATCTATCTATCTCTCATCTATTCTCTATTCTCTATCTAATTATCTATCTAGCTATCTAGCTTATCTATCTATTTATCTAATCTCTATTTATTTATCTATTATCTATCTGTCTATTATCTATCTATCTATCTATCTATCTATCTATCTATCTATCTATCTTTCTAATATCTATCTATCTATCTATCTATCTATCTTTATGGAACGTGTGCCATTCACCTCGCTTACAGTGACTTTAGGTGGCTTACAGACATTGAGTAAAATGCAGTATAAAAGATTCTTTTAACCTTTTTAAGAATAAATATTGCTCTTAATCACTCTTAATGTCCGCAGTAGCCATGTTGGCCTCCATTTCTGAGCGTGAAGATGGGCAGTACCTTAATTTGATAAATTAATAAGCAAATAACTATTGTTGTCATCTGCTGCACAGTCAGCCAAAATATTTAGACCAGATTTGGCATTTTGCATCCCTTCTGCCACTGACGTAATTCTCTCTCTTTTCAGATTGTGTACGTGACTCTCTGGATCAACCTTTATTCTGTCCTGCAAATTTTTTCAGTCGGACAGTCTTGGAAAGTCATTGTTTTGGTTACTCTCGTTGCCTTGGTGACCACTGCGGCCATCCAAGTCATAATTCATCACTATCAGGGAAAGGTAAGACAGGACTGGATTGTCACCAGTCACCATTTCGTGTGAATGTGGTTTTTTTTCCCCTTCTCTTTCTTTAACTATCCCGGGTGCCTCTTCTGCTATTCTGGATGGCTCCCCTCTGTTGGAGGGATTAGACGAGCAGCAGCTGAAAAGGATCAACTTTCATCCAGTGACTAAGAGGTTTGGCAAGGGTCCCGTGTGTGAAATGCATGAGGAGAGACTTCCTTTTGTCTTGGAAGGTGATATTAGCATTTTGTTGTGATTCCCCATTGATCATGCATCAGTCATGCATGAATCATGTTTTGCTTTGGGCTTTTAATTTCTTCTGCCCATCTTGTGACTGTCACTCCCTTTAGCTCCTCAGCTGGAACAACTCGTAAAGGCATGGAAAAATAATTTCCCTGGGGTTGAAATTGCTATTTCTTGGACTGTGGGGTCCTTGATGTCCTCTGACCTTGGAGGTTTTCTTGCAGACGTTTCTTTGCAGAGCTAGGTAACTTCGTCGGTGTTCAGTGGATTGTAGCAACAGTGATGTTCCCTCGTTGTGTAATCAAATGTCTTCAAGAAAAGAACCAAGCTCAGAGAGCCTAAGGATCCTACATTAATTCTCCTCTTCCTCCTCCTCCTCCTCCTCCTCCTCCTCCTCTTTCCCTTCTAGCACTGATGATGCTACCTAGTTGGGTCATGAAACGTGTGCAAGAAAACAACCCAGCTCAGAGAGCACCAAGGACCCCACAGTCCTCCTCCTCCTCCTCCTCCTCCTCCTTGAAAACCCCATTTTCTTCCAGCATTGATGACGTTACCTAGTTGGGTCATGAAACATCTGCAAGAAATCAACCAAACTCAACGATTGGTTTTGTTCTTTTGTTAGGGTGTTTGTTTCTTGCTCGCTTGTTTATGGCTTCCAACAAATGCGGGTCAAAAGCGGTGACATTTATCCAAACTGCTAAGACAGGATTCGCCCCTCTGGAGAGGTCACAAAACGCATTTGATTTCCGAATCCTGGTTTTTATGGGAGCCCGGATCCTCCTTCCAAAATTTTGGCAGGCTTTCTTTCTTGCCTACAAATGTACTCTCGGTTCAGCCGGGCTGTCATTGAAACCGGTTTCAAATGAAAGGTAATTAAAACGTGAGGTCGTCGGACGGCTCCCCGTGCTTTTGACAGTTTTCCCTTCTGCCTAATGAAACATGAAATAGCTACTTTTGCAGGTAGAAACTGAATGGCCATCTGGTCAGCAGGTTGCAGCCCTGTTCAGTCCCCAAGATGGATGTCCTTCAAGCGCCTTCCATCTCTTAAAATCCTGATTTTTTTTGTAGCCACGGTTCAATTCTTCTTGACGTCTTCTTTTTCCTTCCCTTTCCCCAGATGAATGTGAATACAGATATGAGGCTAATGGCTGCCAATGAAGCCTTCATGAAATTTGGTTTCCTGGTAGGGATGACAAATATTTCGGACAAGAATTGTGCTGTCCCACAGGTATGTTTTTCTGAAGGGGGAAGAGTAGAGTAGAGTAGAGTAGAGTAGAATAGAGTAGAATAGAATAGAATGGAATGGAATGGAATGGAATAGAATAGAATAGAATAGAATAGAATAGAACAGAACAGAACAGAACAGAACAGAACAGAACAGAACAGAATAGAATAGAATAGAATAGAATAGAATAGAATAGAATAGAGAATGGAATAGAAATAGACTGGAATGGAAGGGAAGGGAAGGAGAGAAGAGGAGAGGAGAGGAGAGGAGAAGAGAAGAGAAGAGAAGAGAAGAGAAGAGAAGATGGAATGGAACAGAATATAGAATAGAATAGAATAGAATAGAATAGAATAGAATAGAATAGAATAGAATAGAATAGAATAGAATAGAATAGAATAGAATAGAATAATTATTGTCACTTTAAATGTACATTAATCAGCATACATTAAAATGAGATTAACAGAATAATAGAATAGCAGAGTTGGAAGGGACCTTGGAGGTCTTCTAGTCCAACCCCCTACTCAAGGAGGAAACTATACCATTTCAGGCAAATGACTGTCCAGTCTCTTCTTAAAAACGCCCAGTGTTGAAGCACCCACAACTTCTGGAGACAAGTCATTTCTCTACATCTGTCCCATGAAACATTATAATTTCGCCACAAGCATTCCAGCTTCTGAAGATAAGACATCAGGCTTTGGAGGGTTGTATGCAGATGTGAAGTTCTGGCTCTGTGTCATTCTGTACACAAATGGTGTAGCATTTCATCTGTTAAATGCAAGTAGAAAAGTTCTGATCATGGCAGATGTAGCAAATTTTCCCCGGGTTATCTCCCTCCTTTCTCCTCTCCTTCAGTTGTGGTTTGTTCATTTCGACGTAGGACCCTGCCTTCAGTCTTTGACGGACTCTCTGCTCACGCTGAAGAGAAGTCAGGAGGTAAGTTATTCAACGGCTCCTTCCCTTCAAGCCTCCAAAGTTAATTGTGTTGTGCACTACTCATGGTCACTGATTTGTAAGCTGGGTGCTATATAAATTGGTCAGATAAATCAATAACAGTGGGATGCCTGGCTGAAGAGCCGTGGTGGCGCAGTGGTTAGAATGCAGTATTGCAGGCTGACTCTGCCCATTGTCAGGAGTTCGATCCTGATCAGCTCCAGGTTAACTCTGCCTTCCATCCTTCCGAGGTTGATAAAAGGAGGACTCAGATTGTTGGGGGGGAATATGCTGACTCTGTAAACCACTTAGAGAGGGCTGTGAAGCGGTATATAAGCCCAAGTGCTATTGCTATTGGTATAACTGATCGGATGTTGCATTAGGAGCTATGGTGGTGCAGTGGTTAGAATGAAGTATTGAAGGTTGCCCACTGCCAGGAGTTCGATCCTGACCGGCTCAAGATTGACTCGGCCTTCCATCCTTCCGAGGTTGGTAAAAGGAGAACCCAGATTGTTGGGGGGCAAGATGCTGACTCTGTAAACCACTGAGAGAAGGCTGTGAAGCTCTTGCCACCGATGAAAAACCTAACATTCTCCTTCCTATAACATGTATCCTGAGACTTCCAGAAAGTTCAAAACATGAAAAGAAGAACATTTGAAGTCCTCTTCTTGTGCTTCAGTCCCAACACCACACTGCCTCTGATCCCGAAGTCTCCATATCTTTGTCACACCTTTGAGACTGACTAGGTAGACTAAATGTGGTGCAGTGGTCAAAGGCACCCGGCTAGAAAATGTTGAGTTCTAATCCATTCCTAGTCACAAAACCTTCTAGGTGACCTTGGGCAAGTTCCTTCTTCTCAATCCTAGGAAGAGGTTCATAGCAAAACACTTCTGACGAACCTGCTAAGAAAAGTGCAGGGATTCGTCCCAGGCTGTGACCAGGAGTCAGCCCTGACTCAGCTACAACCACACCCACCCACCCACCCACCCAAGAGAAAGGAAATCTGGAAAGAGACACTCAAGGATTCTGTTAAGCGAAGGCTTTGGGCTTGCTACCTCTCATATTGCCTTCTCTGGGTCATTGTCATTTTTACCAGTCTGCTCTGAAGCGCAACCTGGAACATGTCAGCATCATAGTGGAGACAACTCTCTCGCCGAGTTGGGAAGACCAACCCAACGACTCTTTAGAAGACACTTCGCTGTTGCCAGAGACAAAGGAGGGCAATCAGAACTCGGTGGCACACCGAGAATTCCTCCATCTTGTCTCAGACAGAGCTCCAGAGGTAAGGATGTCTTTCTTTTTTTTTTCCTTCCTTCCCTTCATCCTTTGCTTGGAAGACCAGCAAAATGGTTGGACGAGAAGCAGCCTTCTGTAGGAGTGTAAAATTTCCTTCTCGCCCCTAGGGGTGATCTGTGTCTTCCTCAGTCTTGAATCCTCTAGGAGGAGGAGGAGGACGACGACTGTGGGGTCCTTGGTGCTCTCTGAGCCTGGTTGTTTCCTTGCAGACATTTCATGACCCAACTAGATAACATCATCGGTGCTAGAAGGGAGTGGAGGAGGACTGAGAGGTCCTTGGTAGTCTCTGAGCTGGATTGTGTCTTGCAGACGTTTTATTACCAAACTAGGTAACATCAGTGCTAGAAGGGAATGGGGTTTGCGGCGAGGAGGAGGAGGAGGAAGACTGTGGGATCCTTGGTGGTCTCTGAGCTGAGTTGTTTTCCTGCAGACGTTTCATTAACAAACTAGGCAACATCATCAGTGCTAGGTTAGAAAAAGAAGTCTCTGAACCAAGTGCCATCAGCCATGGTTTGAACCAGATGGCACCCCACTTTGCATCTTAAGAAGACAGAACTCTTGGAATAGTTCTTCCAACAGGCATCCTTTATTCAGAGAAAATGGTTGCAGGCGTTCTAAACAGGACTTGGAGTCCAAGCTCTCCCATTCAAGGTTTTAAGGGGTTCCCAAGTAGCCCCACCCAATCACCCCCTTCTTCCAGCGACAGTCTCAGGCATTACACTCCAACCCCCTTTTCCTTACTGCCGGCTGGATGGAGACTTCAGAGAGAACTACATGAAAGGTAATAGCCCCATTGTTATGGTTAGTCCTTTTGGTGATATCCACATCCAGTCCCTTTGAAGTGTACCAAAGGAAGTGAGGGCCATAAAGCCCCTTTGCTCACCCCCATCCCTTCATCGTATGACAGAATCCAGAGAAGGCAGAAATGGGGTTTTCTATAGTTGATAACTAGAGATGAAATATAATTGGATTCTGACACTATTACTTCATCTCCCAGATCTCTAAGCTTCTTGCAATCTCCTCACAAGAAGTGACTGTCTGGAGCAGTTGTGGGCAATCCCAAGTCCTTTCCTTGTTTGGAGAGGAATTACAATATAAAAAAGATGTTGAGATTCTTGGAAAGAGTGCAGAAAAGAGCAACAAAGAGGACTAGGGGACTGGAGGCAGTTGCAGGAATTGGATATGACTAGTTTAATGAAGAGAAGGATTAGGGGTCAAATTGTTGAACTAGTGGCAGTTCTTCAGCTGGAGGCCTTCAACTCTGGAAGTTCTCTGAGCTGTTGGTAGTAGGAGAAAACTTGGGGAGAGTGCGTTGTTTACTTTTTTCTATAATTCCAGGATTATAACAAAGGATTTGATGTAAGCACTTAACTTGGATTTGGGGCTGTGCCGAAGAATGGATGTTTCTTTAATTTGTGGGTGTTGGCTTGAGCATCCAGGGTTTTCTGCTGGACCGGAGTAGATTTCTGCTGGACCGGAATACATTAATGATGTTGACTTCTTCTTGCCTCATTTTAGACAATGGCCCAGCAGCTCTTGACAGTCTTCAGCAGCTATTACGTCAGGCTCTTTGTCAGTGGCCAGCTTCCAGAAGTCCATATGGGGCAGCACAAAACTCTTGGCCACAAGCCTTGTCTCTGCCAGTTTGTAAAAACTACAATGCTGGGAAAAGAATTCTGTGGATTCCAACAGAGATGTTAGCCACCAAAGGTCTCAGTCGTCAAAGACTGAAGAATCAGAAGTCTGAGGGAACGAAGGACGCTCAGGACTCCCTCTTTTACGTAGCTGCCACCATCCCTGGCTCATAGTTCTGCATACAAAAGAACTATGTCTTAAAAATATTCTTGGGAATGTTATCACCTTCTTCTAAGGAGAGATTATATTATAGTTGGGTCAGGATCTGTCTCTGACTGATAAGGGTTTTGTCATGTGATATACTGTTTTGCTGGTCTCTGGATTGGACCTTCATGCATTGGTGGCTGCCCAGAGTTGTGAGGATGAGGTGGCAGCCATATCAATGAAAGAAAGAGAGAGAGAGAGAGAGAGAGAGAGAGAGAGAGAGAGAGAGAGAGAGAGAGAGAGAAGGACAAAACAGAAGGAAAGAGAAAGAAGGAAGGAAGAAAGAAAGAGAAAGAAAGAAAGAAAGGACAGTAGAAGGAAAGAAGGAAGGAGAGAGAGAGAGAGAAAGAAAGGACAAAGTAGAATGAAAGAGAAGGAAGAAAGGAAAGAAAAAGAAAAAAAGAAGGAAGGAAAGAAAAGAAAGAAAGAAAGAAAGAAAGAGTAAAGGGAAGGATGGAATGAGTAGAAGGAAGGAAAGAAAAAGAAAGAAAGAAGGAGGGAGGGATTCTCCTGGAAATGAAACATCTTTTCTAGCTGGATTCTGGAAACTCAAGCCACAATGTTATGAACTGAACTCCAGAGATGTTTAGATCTTCGGCGCCTGCTCCAAAGCAGAAATCTCTGAGATCAACTTATCTAGGAGATACGTGGAGCGATTCATAAAACCAATGAATCATAGTCTGGGAAAGGGTGTACTCCTAGACCACATTCCCATTGGCCCGCTCTAAATGTGCTAAGTCATGCTGTCTCATTGTGTCCCGGAGTCACATGCAAGTTCTGGGGGATTTACCTTAGATAACGTTCCTTTCTATATAAGGCAATTTCCCAGTTCTCCCCCCACCCCCCTTTAACCACTTGTAATAGAAGGAATGGCAGAGCCAACCGGAGGGGTAAAACAAGGTACTACTAGTCGTCCCCAACTTACAAGCATTCATTTAGTGACCCTTCAAAATTACGACGGCACTGACTGCAGCAGCATCTCTGCGGTCACATGGTCAAAGTTCTGATACTTGGCAACTGGCTTGTATTTATGACTGTTGTACTGCTCCGGGGTCATGTGATCACCGTGGGTAACTTCCGAGCCGGCTGCTGACGAGCAATGTCAGTGAGGGAAACCAGATTCATTTATTGACCATGTGATTCACTTAAGAACTGCAGTGATTGGCTTAACGACGGTGGCAAGAAAGGTCATAAAATGGGACAAAGCTCACTTAACAACTCACTTAGCTTTCTAGTCAAGGACAAGAAAGAAAGAAAAAGAAAGAAAGAAAGAAAGAAAGGAAAAGAAAAAGAAAGGAAGGAAGGAAAGAAAAGAAAGAAAAAAGAAAGGAAGGAGAGGAATGAGAAGGAAAGAAGGAAGGGATATGGAGGAAGGAAGGAGATGAATGAGAGAAGGAAGGAAGGAAGACAGGAATGAGAAGGAAGAAAGGAAGGGATGAAGAAAAGGAGGCAGGAATGAGGGAAGGAAGGAAGGAATGAGAGAAGGAAGAAAGGAAGGGATATGAAGGAAAGAAGGAGACAGGAACGAGGGAAGGAAGAAAGGAAGGGATATGAAGGAAAGAAGGAGACAGGAATGAGAGAAGGAATGGAAGGAAGGAGGAAGGGGAAAGAACAGATGAAAAGGAGGAAGGAAGGAAGACAGGAATGGTGGAAGGAAGGGGAAAGAGAATAGATGAGAAAAAGGAAGGAAGGAAGGAAGGAAGGAAGGAAGGAAGGAAGGAAGGAAGGAAGGAAGGAAGGAAGGAAGGAAGGACACATCCGGGCTGCTTAGTGTCTTTACTGCAAGAGACTGACCCAGCTAATCATCTCAGCCCCAAATATGCTCCAGGTTGCAGATGGAATTTCATTTCCGGCAACTTGGGTGTGGTCTGTCCAAGAGGGGCAAACCATGTTATAAATCCTTTGCCTCCCACACTCCCTCTTTCACGTAGCCGCCACCATCTCTGGCTGAAGAAAGACAAACCGAGTCAAGCAACTACATTTTAGTCAACAAATTATATTTCCTTTTTGATATAATTTCAAACTCTTGGTCATTTCAAAGGTTGACTCTACTGGTCTCCCAGACACAGGATAAATCGAACACGTTCACCTCCGCTCCGAGGGGAGTTTATAAACCTGTTTTCATGAGTTGTCTGGATATGGCCAAGTAGATGGATGAAAGAATTTTGCATCTTGCCAAATTGGTAGAGGAGGACCAGCCACCGTTCCAGAGGATCCGCGAACGTGGTCCTTTATCTGCCTCATGTCCCCTTAGGTTGCTCCAGGATGGAACTGCCACATTTTGGGGGTGTCTCCGCCATCCGAGATTTTTGTCATCCGCCTGCAGGGAAACCTGCACAGGTCAAGAAAGGAAATTAACATTTTAGGAAGGATAATAGTCTATTTGGAATACAGAGAGTTGGAAAATCTAGAACTAAGGAAAAAAATTCCTGCCAGTGAGAACAAGTAACCATTGGAACGGCTTGCTTCCAAAAATTGTGAATGCTCCATCACTGGAAGTTTTTAAGAAGAGACTGGACAGCCATTTGCCTGAAATGGTCTAGGTCTTTGTGAGCTGAGGTGGGAGTGGGACAGGAAGGAGGTAGAGAGGAATGAGATGGGAAGAGAAAGGGAGAGAGGGAGGGAGGAATGGGAAGAGAAAAGGAGGGAGGAGGGAGGGAGGAATGAGATGGGAAGAGAAGGAGGGAGGGAGGAATGAGATAGCAAGAGAAAGGGAGGGAGGGAGGAATGAGATAGGAAGAGAAAGGGAGGGAGGAGGGAGGGAAGGAGGAATGAGATGGGAAGAAAAGGAGGGAGGAATGAGATAGGAAGAGAGGGAAGGAGGTAGAGGGAGGGATGGAGGAGGGAGGGGGGAGGGAGGAAGAAATGGGGAGAGGGAGGGAGGGAGGGAGAGATGGAAGAAGGAGGGAGGGATGGAGGGATGAGTTGGAAAGAAGAAGGGAGGAGGAAGGAATGAAGGAAGTTTTTTTTTTTTTATGAAACTGGAGGACCCATTTGACTCAGCACTGATTATATATCCTTTTATTCTCTCCCCTAGTAGAGATTGGGCACTTTGCCTTACCTCTTTCTTGAGTTAAAGATTCTGATTTTGCCGTGTCATCGTTACAGCAGAAGCAGCAGCACATTCTGATTTTTGCCACCACATATCTGCAGGCTAGAAGCCAGAGAGAGAGAGACAGAGACACAGAGAGAGAAGTAAGGAGGAATACATAGCAATGCCCACATTCATCTAATCTGAACAAACCCAGATGTCAACATTTTGTCAGGCCTACCACTTCCGGAACATTCAGCCAACAGACCTGCTAGCAGTAGAATGATGAAATCTGTAAACTCTACAGCTAAAATACCACCGGATGGGTGCTGAGGGAGCAGAGAGCTCACTAACGGATCATTTCTCCACGTGGAAAGAAATGGAAATATTTTTTGGGATCACAAACACAAGGCCCTCGACTTACAGAGTCCAACATGTCTGTGGCTGAGCTTTGCCCCATTTCACAACCTTTCGTGACACCGCTGTTCGATGAAACACTGCAGTTGTGAGGAACACGGTTGTCAAGTGAGTCTGGCCTGGACTTTGCTTGTTGGGAGGCCCCAAAAGAGGATCATCACGTGAACCCGGGACACTATGACCGTCATAAATCTGACGCAGTGGCCAAGGGTCTGAATTTTGATTGCGTGATCCTGGGGAGGCCTCTACGGTCGTAAGGGTGAAAAAACGGTCCTAAAAGTCTTTTTTTTTTTTAGTGCCGTTGTAACATCGAAGGGCCAGTAAACAAATCGTTGTAAGTTGAGGGCATGCTTTGATCTAATCTGGGAACTCTTCTATTTGCCGAACGCGAGAAAAAGAAAGTAACTCTAGAGAATAATCTTGCTAATTATGAGCAGGAAACCTTTGAACCCTTGTAATATCTTGGACTTGGCTAGAGTGTTTAGAGTTGGTGACGATCTTCAAAGGATTTCCTGGTCACCAGCTACCTGAGAGAGGGCTGGGTTAACGATTTAAAACCAGCTTTGAATTTGGATGCTGAGGGATCCTCGGTGCTCTCTGAGCTTGGTTGTTTTCCTGCAGATGTTTCATTACCAATGTAGGTAACATCCCCCCCCCTCCAACTGATGATGTTACCTATTTTGGTAATGAAATGTCTGGAAAAAAAAGAAAACCCAGCTCAGCTCAGAGAGAGCACTAAGGACCCCTCGTTTCAACCCTGAGAAATATTCCTCTCTATAATTTTGTCCCAAAAGTGCTTTTTCAGGAGGCAACCGTACTTCCTTTTTCTTTTTGAAGAAGTCTCGCTTGTCCTCCGAGAAGCTTCTTCAGCTCTGACACTGGATGGTGGGGAAATGGAAGGATGTATACTCCTCCCAGACAGAGCTGGTCATTTGCCTTCTTTTAGAGAATCGTTGAGGTCACCTGGAGGTTTATCCGTGACACATTAGGACACAGATAAACTTCCAAGTGGCCTTAAGGACTCTCCAAAAGAAGGCAAACAACCAGCTGTCTGCAAGGAGTATAAATCCTTTTGTCCCCCACCATTTAGTCAGAACTGAAGAAGCTTCTTGGAGGAGAAGTGAAACCTCTTCAAAGAAAAACAGGAAAGTCCAGTTGCCTCCTGAAAAACCACCTTTGGGACAACCGTGACCGGAAGAACTGAGAATCTCCACAGACCTCTATAATTCTGGATACTGTTGATATGATAACTCCGCTTGGAATCACTGCTCATCCATGCCATAATGGAAGTAGATTCCTGAGTTCCTAGAACTTCCAATGGCAGTGCAACTCATGATACTACACAGGAGAAGCTCCACAGCGAGGCCAATTGCTGGTCTAAATACTTCTGTGTGTATGTGTGTGAGAGAGGTGAGTAGGGATGCAGTGGGGTGGAGGGACAGCATAATCCTACTGTAGACTTGGACTGGACTGCAGATTGTAGACTGGACTGCAAAGCGATCCAACTGCTCAGTCCTAGAGGAGATCAACCCCAACTGCTGTTTAGAAGGCCAGATCCTGAAGTTGAAACTCAAGTACTTTGGCCACCTAATGAGAAGGAAGGACTCACTGGAGAAGAGCCTAATGCTGGGAAAGATGGAGGGCAAGAGAAGAAGGGGACGACAGAGAATGAGGTGGCTGGATGGAGTCGCTGAAGCAGTAGGCGTGAGCTTAAATGGACTCCAGAAGATAGTAGAGGACAGGAAGGCCTGGAGGAACATTGTCCATGGGGTTGCGATGGGTCGGACACGACTTCGCAACTAACAACAACAAGACTTGGAGCAGCCCACCAAATCTCACCTCCTGCTCTGTGGAGGAAACTAAGTTAAATCACCACTATCCAATCCTGGCCAGCAAAAGGATTTAATCTCCACCCTCAGTTTGAGGAGAACACTCCTTGAGGCTGAAATTTGACTTAAGGCAAGCTGATCTTGACTTACCACTGGTAATAACTCAGGCCATAATTCAGGTCTTAGGGTGGAAGAAGGCTCCTCTCAATCTTTTCTCCTTCGCTGTCTGTCCCCTTTTTCTTTCCTCTCCTTTCCTCTCCGTCGCCTTTACGCCAAGGATTGACTTCAGTTAACTTCCTCTTGCAAAGAAAATCTGTGCAATCTTTCCTCTGGGGCGTTGGCCAGAAACCCGGTCACGTGGATGTCACAAGGGCAACCGGGCAGGGTGTTTTGTGACTCAAGCAGTAGTGGTGGTTGCTTGCGAGGAGAGGGAATGGATAAGGTTTCTCTGAGCCTCACAAATGGGCTCGGAGATTCAGTGCCGTGAAAGCCGTTAAACACAGGTGTTTGTTTTGCTCTGCATCTCTCAGGGGGCTCAATGTTCCTGCCACAATTTTCAATAACAACGCGCCAAGACCTGTTTGTTTGCTCAGCAGCTGGAGGTTCCCTTCCTATCCTCCTTCTCAATTTTGGAGCCAGGTTGAATTCTGGGTGTGTCTAGGTGGGAGGCAGAAGGTTTTAGAATTTTGCTTGGGACAATTCAAAGACGGTTGAATCAACCATTGGAAGCCGTCTGCCACTCTTCCAAGGGGCTGTCGCAGAGAAGAAGGGGTTGACCTATTCTCCAAATCACCAGAGGGCAGGACAAGAAGTGATGTGTGGAAGTTCATCAGGGGGAGATCCAACCTGGAATGAAGGAGAAACTTCCTGACCAGGAGAACATTAATCGATAGAATGGTTTGCCTCCCAAAGTTTTGGGTGCTCCATCACTGGAGGTTTTCAAGAAGAGAATGGACAGCCATTTGTTCAGGGTGGTATAAAGCCTCTTGCCTTGGGCAGGGGTTTAGACTAGACTGAAAGACCTCCAAGGTTCCTTCTAACCCTATGGTTCTATGTTCTATGGTTTTTGATTCTATGGTTCTATGTTCTATGGTTTTTGGTTCTATGGTTCTATGTTCTATGGTTTTTGATTCTATGGTTCTATGTTCTATGGTTTTTGATTCTATGGTTCTATGGTTCTATTGTTCTATGTTCTATGGTTTTTGGTTCTATGGTTCTATTCTCCATAGTTCCCATGAATAGGACAAGAACCAATATAGCATAATTTATACCATATAGTATATATAGTATAGTAGAAGGTAATATGGAGGGAGATGCAAACTCAGAATAAGGAAGATTCTCCTGACTGTGACAGCTAAGAAACCATGGTCCAACCTATCTCCTGGAGTTGTGGGGTCTCCATTCCTGGAGGGTTTCAAGCAAAGGTTGGGCAGATGTTTGTCTGGGATGATCTGAGGATTCGGGGTTGGACTAGGAGACCTTTAAGGTCTCCAACCCTATGATTCTACTCTGTTATTTGGTTATTCAGTTATTCTTTTGCCTAACTTCTAGACCAGGCTTAGAAATACTTTTGGGTTCCTAGCTTATTAAGAATCTTCAAATCTCTCTTTTTCTTGGCTGGCTTAGATCTGAAATAAAGTATCTAATGAATTCCAGATTTGCTGCGGGGGTGCTCTTCCTAGACAGGAATTAGTCAAGTCTACTGACATTTTTGGAGGAAAGCCGTGGGGGATTTAAAAATGTAGATAATCTTTTCTTCCTGTGTACATTTCTTTGCATATCGTTTTTGGTTTCCTTTTCTTTGATCTCTGCTTTGTTTGTGGCCAATTTTTATTATTTTAATTAAATAAATTTAATTTGGCGCACCCACAACTTCTGAAGACAAGTTGTTCTACTAATTAGAATAGAATAGAGTTGGAAGGGACCTTGGAGGTCTTCTAGTCCAGCCCCCTCCTGAAGCAGGAGAACCTATACCATTACAGACAAGTGACTGTCTAGCCTCTTTTTAAAAATCTCCAGATATTCCACTGGTTAATTGTCCTCACTGTCAGGAAGTTTCTCCTTAATTCCAGGTTGCTTCTCTCTTTGATCAGTTTCCATCCATTGTTTCTTGTCCTTCCCTCTGGTGCTTTGGTGAATAACATGACCCCCCCCTTCTTTGTGGCAGCCCCTCAAATACTGGAACACTGCTATCATGTCCCCCCCACCCTAGTCCTTCTCTTCTTTAGACTAGCCAGCCCAAGTCCTACAGGCATTCTTCATAGGTTTTAGTCTCCAGGCCTTGGATCATCTTAGTTGCTCTTCTCTGAATTTTTTCCAAACTCTCAACTTCTTTTTTGTGATATGGTGCCCAAAATTAATTGTCGGGAATTTCCCCTTAGTTCTAAGTTTTATTCGTTTCCACACTTTGTTTCCTGTCTTGCCTTCTGGTGCTTTGGAAAACAGCTTCCAGCTTCCAAAGAGGATAGACCTTGGGACGCTCCCTTCCTGGCAGGGAGGAGGGATCAAGCACAGAGCTAGCCTGGAGTTGCTGTGTCAGCTGCCCCCTTAATGCTTGCTTGTGCTTTGCTACTGTTTGGTGACAAACTGCTATGAACTAGGGGGAGGTGGGAAAGCCAAAGGGAAAAGGAAAGTAATTGCTGTATCTCTTTGAGAGGCTGCTTCAAGGTCATCCAGCATGCCATCTGCATACCATTCCTGCTTGAACTTGACTGGTGACACAGGGATGGGCAACGGGAAGTAACTAAGGGAGGGAAAAGTTGAATTTAGGGATTTTGGCACATGATTCTCAGTTCTGGCTATGCATTACTGCAACACACTTGGCTTCTAATAAAACTATACGCCTTTCCCAACAAATGGAGCCAAGGATCTTTTCTCTTTAGAGGTTTAAGTGGTGGCAAGTCGGATATGCTGCACAACTGCAAAATGGCCAGTGCCACTCCCTCTAAATTTCTCGGAACTTTAATTGTTCCCAAAGATGAGCGAGCTATTAGACTGGGGAGCTTCCTATATTATAGGTGTTGTGTTCTCCGTTCGCATGCGAATGATGAAGACATGGTGGTAACAAACAATGCTTTATTCTCCTACTCCAACTCCAAGCAAAAAGCAAAAGGCACGCAGGCCTTTTTATAGGGCTTGAACCCCAGACAGAGTGAACCAATAAGAGTTCTTTTTTCTTCGCACATTGTACATGCGCACAAGGCTGGCGCCACTCTGTCTGGTCCCGGGCAGCTTTTAGAATGCCCGGGACCATTTGCAACAATTCTGGGCCTGCTGAGTTTCCTCATCAGGCCCAGGACACAACAATAGGCAGAACATAATAAAATAGTTTGTTTGAAGTCTGCATTTGCAGGTCTGATTGTTTGTGCCCGAGAATAAATCCTTCATTTATTTATTTTTTTTTCTTTTCCCAGTCTGAAGGCGTTAGGGAGTGTTTCGGGAACAATAGAGGGCTAGGGACAAAGTATTTGCAAACAAATCCAGTGGGTTGTGTGTTCCCACCTAAGATTGAGGAATGTCTGCATACAAACCACACATGATATATCTGCGGTCCCACCTTGCACTAACTGTGACTTGCCCATTTCCACCCTCGCAAAGTCTAATTTGCCTTGTTCCTGTTGGGCTGTCCCTTGGGATGGAGAACCGTAGACAACTGTCCCCATTTTAGATGGAGAGGACTGCTGGTTTAAAGAGTCCATCTAAGGCAAAATTGAACTGCCCTCTTTCTCAACAGAGGGGGAGGGATACAGCATCATCTATCTCCAGTCTACAACACAGTCCTTTAAGCAGTTCCAAGAAGGCTCCACACTCATTTGCACCACTCAGGTGACCCTGAGGACACAGATAACCTCCAAGTGGCCTCAGCGACTCTTTAAAAGAAGGCAAATGACCAGCTGTCTGTAAGGAGTATAAATCCTTCCATTCCCCACATCCAGTTGGAGCTGAAGAAGCTCCTTGGATGAGAAGCAAAACATAGGTCAACCTCCAAGTGGCCTCAACAACTCTCTAAAAGAATGCAAATGACCAGCTGTCTGCAAGGAGTATAAATCCTTCCATTCCCCACCATCCTTCAGTCAGAGCTGAAGATGCTTCTTGGATAAGAAGCAAATCGTCTTCAGAGGAAAACAGTGAAAGTTCAGTTTCTTCTTGAAAAAGCATCTTTAGGATGTAAACAAGTCCCTCCCTCCCTCCCCCCTCTCTCCCCTTGTAATTTTTGATCAAATAAAAAATACACAAAATACTGTATATAAATGATGGGTCTCTCATCCCAAATGTCATCTGCTGCCAAATTGCTCCCGTGAATTTGCTTTCACAGAGCGCAGTCCCCAGAGAAGTGTGTTTTTATGGCAAGCAGTGTTTCCCGCACACATGGGGGAAACTTGGCGTCAAGCACTGTCACGCAGATTTGCACCAACCTGCCTTGGGATTGTTATCCATGGTGTGTCCTGAACTGGGAACCCAGCAAGGAGGGCATGTCTGAACAGTCAAGAACACAACAGAGAAAAAAACAGGAACAGACATAGGTATTCTGAGTTATGGAAAATGGCCTTTTGTAAAACCTAACCACAATTCTTGTGTTGCTGAGGCTTCCACATTTTTTTGTTCAGATTTCTATATGACTCAGGGATCTCAGTTTTTTTTTTTTTTAAATACAAGATGGTTCTGTCCCAAAGAGGGACTTTGATTTCAGACTCAAATATTTACTTTTGGACCTTTTTAATCTTGTACAGTCTTGTGATATATTGCATGGTCTAGGCTCGTCTCTGTTCTCTGTGCTTGGTTGTTTCCTTGCAGATGTTTCATTATCAAGCTAGGCCACGTCATCATTGCTAGAAGGGAGTGTGGTTTCTGAAAAGGAGGAAGAGGAAGAGGAGATGGTGTTTCATGACCCAACTAGGAAACATCATCAGTACTAGAAGGGAGTGGGGTTTTTAGGAAGGAGGATGAGGAGGGGGAGAACTGTGGGGTCCTTTGTGCTCTTTTAGCTTGTTTTCTTTTTGCAGACATTTCATTACCAAATGACGTAACATCATCAGGGCTAGACTAAATATTACCTAATGCGGGTAATGAAACGCCTGCAAGAAATCCTCCAAGCTCAAAAAGGACCAAGGGCCCCACAATTCAATCTCGAGCTACAAATATTCTCTTCTATAGGTCATCAAGTTTCAATTAAGACATATTGTGCTTTTCTTCCCAGGTGTCTTAATTTTTAGAACAAAACGGGCACACGGATGCTGTCCTTTCCTCCTCTTCCTTAAAATGTCCTCTGGAGATTTGAATATACAAGTGAAATGGTTCTGAATGGCAAAACAGAAGATGTCCACCATGTTTTCTGAAGATCCCATGCATTTTTTTCTCGACATGCAACGAAGGAAGTCACGTCACAAAGATTCCTTACCAGGTGTTAGAAGAAAAATCTCTCTTGGCTGACACTAGATGGGGATGTTACTCAGAAACGTTTTATCCTTCTTGCCTCTATGAGATTTGAACATTTGAACATCACTCAAAGCTCATCTGGGTAGGAAGGACCTCACCTGGTATGTAAGACTATACTTAATAAGACCATACCTGGAATACTGCATCCAATTCTGGTCACTACAATATAAAAAGATGTTGAGACTCTGGAAAGAGTGCAGAGAAGAGCAACTAAGATGATTAAAAGCCTGGAGACAAAATCATATGAAGAACGGTTGCAAGAATTGGGTATGGCCAGTCTAGAGAAAAGAAGGACTAGGGGAGACATGATAGCAGTGTTCCAATGTTTGAGGGGCTGCCACAAAGAAGAGAAAGGAGTCAACTTATTTTCCAGAAGACAAGACAAGAAATAATGGATGGAAAGTAATCAAGGAGAGAAGTAACCTGGAATTAAGGAGGAATTCCCTGGCAGTGAGAACAATTAACCAGTGGAACAACTGCCTACAGAAGTTGTGGGTGCTCCATCAATGGAGGATTTTAAGAAGAGATTGGACAGCCACTTGTCTGCAATGGTTTAGGGTCTTCTCCTTGAGCAGAGGATTGGACTAGAAGACCTCCAAGGTCCCTTCCCACTCTATTATTCTATGTTCTAGGATAAACTACGAAAGGATTTACATGTCACCATTGTATCCTTTCCCATAAACCAGTAGCGATTTTCCGTTTTTAGTTTTTAAAATTCAGTTATACGTGAACTAGACCGAAACAGCAATCAATATTTGAACGAGGGCTGGAATGAGGACTGAGGAACACCGTAAAGATGTATTTGGGGTCGATTCTGTGCTTAACAGTCAATTGTGACACCTTCTGAGTTTTTTTTTTCCCACTTGAAAGCTAGAATCTCAAGAAACTTACCAATTCAGGGGTCTTCAAACTTGGCCCTTTGATGACTTGTGGACTTCAACTCCCAGAATTCCTCAGCCAGGCACGCTGGCTGAGGAATTCTGGGAGTTGAAGTCCACAAGTCATCAAAGGCCATGTTTGAAGACCCCTGTACTAATTGGTTAATAAACCTTTGTATGAATGTCACCAACTTTCCACAGATTTCAAACCATGTGTATGGTGGCGATAGGAGTGAATAGCAAACCCAACCTCTCCTTCTTCCCAACCTGTTTTACTATCCTATAATAACCCTCTCTGCAGAAATAGAATTAAATTCCTAATGTCTGGACAAGTCTGATGTCCTGACAAGATAGCCTTGACTCTTCGGCCGTTTATTTAAAAGTTTTGATAACTGATTCTAAAGGCAATTTCCCCATTTCATACCAAGATTGTTCCCTCTATCCTCGGTAAATATTTACTAAGGGTGTACTTAGCTGGGCATAGGTCTTGAGTAATCATCCTGTAGCTTTACATCTGGTAACTCTACTCACCTATGCAATTGCTTTGCCAGCCAAACATACAGTGATTTCTGTAGAAAGGCATTTGAAAGAAAAATTAAACAAATCCAAGTGTCCCAGTCAGGGCGCAGGCGACTTCCAGTAATGTAAGGCAGCTTGAAAATCCCCTTGCAATCTCGCCAAGATAAGAACGCAATTTTTATTTCAGACTGGCCAAATCAAAAAGAGCTTTGAAGCTTGAAACTCCTGCTTGATCGGGGAGTGGGGGCAGGGGGTTGGACTAGAAGACCTCCAAGGTCCCTTCCAGCTCTATTCTGATTGATTGCACTGCAAAGACGTGATTTCCAAGCTTCATGGCTGAACCTTAAAGTGGGGAATACATCCCAATACAAGCACAGGGTCGTCCTTGACTTACGAGCATAATGGAGTCCAAACACTCTGTTGCTAAGTGAGATGCTTGTTAAGTGAGTTTTGCTCCATTTTACAATCTTCTGCTGTTTAGTGAATCTATTCTACTCTACTCTACTCTACTCTACTCTACTCTACTCTACTCTACTCTACTCTACTCTACTCTACTCTACTCTACTCTACTCTATTATAATATTATATTTTACTCTTATATTCTTCTCTTCTCTTCTCTTCCCTATTCTATTCTATTCTATTCTATTCTATTCTATTCTATTCTATTCTATTTTATTTTTCCTTATTCTATTCTATTCTATTCTATTCTATTCTATTCTATTCTATTCTATTCTATTCTATTCTACTCTATTCTATTCTATACTTGGACCCCCATTAAGAAAGGAACTGAAATAAAACTTTCCATTTTAGAGTTCCTCGTGTATGAATTGGGGTTTTGCTAAATGGCAGCACCTAACCCATCTTGGCTATTCTCAAACAGGAAAAAAAAAAAAACACCAAGGTTGAACCTAGTTAATAATTGCTAGGGAAAATCCAGGGTGGCTAATGCTTTTTTAAAAAAGCGTGCAGCTATTTTCTCCTTAAACATTTTATTATCCTTCTGAGCTAGATGCTTTTCCGGATCTTATCATTTCAATGGTATCCCTTTGATTCGTTTCAAGTTTACTGCAGTTATCGACCAGTTTTATATCAATCCAAAGTGATAAAATGCCAGGAAATTAGAGAGCAGACGATATGAATTTCCTGTAATATCATAGGTGCAGCCAAAAGCCTGGCCATATAATTGAGTTTTCTGCAAGAAACATGAATGAGTGATGTTATATCATCGCACAAAACGGCATTCTGTTTGCTGAACCTTCTCCCTTGCAAATATAGAGAAATCGAAGAAAAGGAGAAGACAAATGATTGGGAGGTTAAAACAGCTTCTCTGTTGCTGTTTACAACAACTCTGGGGCTTTTTAGCTTGGAGCAAAGTAATATAAACCAAGATTTATAAAGATAAATAAATCAATGTACTATGTGGTTAGAAGCCAAAGTGCTTTCCCCCCCCCCCCCCAAAAAGGCAATATGACTTTCTTGGTGTTTTTTTTCTTTGAAAACGTTTTGCTTGTCATCCAAAAAGCAAATTGAAGAAGCTTCTTGGACGAGAAGCAAAATATTTTGGGTGCTTTTTTTGGAGGGGGGGCAAGCTCAAGGAGCACCAAAGACCCCACAATCAGTACTTCCTATCTCTATCACATGAGACTTCTTTTGATGTTGTTCAGAACTGCGTCAGCAGCAAAAACAGCACCGAGAAGGCACGTAGCCGGTAGACCCAAATCCAGCTGTTGTTGATTTCATTTGACGGTGGTGAAAATCAAGATGGGTTGGGTTCATGTGTGGTCCACCATTATTTCACCTGTAACCAGTGCTTTTTTTCTTAAAAAAAAAAAAAGTGCGGGAACTCACATATGTCATATACCCCGCCTTGCCTACCTTACAAGGTTCCATCCAAAAAGGTGCCAGAACTCTGTTCTGGGTGTTCTATGAGAAAAAAAGCCCTGCCTGTAACTATCCTTTTTTGCCCAATTGCCTTGATGGGAAATGTCTATTCAGGACCACTAGATAGCATTGCAAACCCACTTTTGAGAAATGAGCTCCTGGTAGCAAAAAGGCCATGGTTTTCCCATTTGCAATGTATGGCTGTGAAAGTTGGACCATAAGAAAGGCTGAGCGCCAAAGAATGGAGGCCTTTGAACTCTGGTGCTGGAGAAGACTCCTGCGAGCCTCCTGGACTGCAAGGCGATCCAACCGGTCAGTCCTGGGGGAGATCAACCCTGACTGCTCTTCAGAAGGCCAGATCCTGAAGTTGAAACTCAAGGACTTTGGCCACCTAAAGAGAAGGAAGGACTCACTGGAGAGGAGCCTAATGCTGGGAAAGACTGAGGGCAATAGAAGAAGGGGACGACAGAGAATGAGGTGGCTGGTTGGAGTCACTGAAGCAGTAGGTGTGAGCTTAAATGGACTCCAGAAGATGGTAGTGGACAGGAAGGCCTGGAGGAATGTGGTCCATGGGGTCGCGATGGGTTGGACACAACTTTGCAACTAACAACAACAAGAGTTGAAGGGAACCTTGGAGATCATAGGTTTCTAACTGCCCCATAGGCGCCCAAAGACTTTTCACCTGGACGGAGAAATGACTGAGACTGGAAGTGCCACCTGCTTGCAAATGGGGCAGTTGGAAACGGAGCGGATCCCTCTGTTTCCAACTGCTCCCTTTGCAAGCAGACGAAGCTTCCAGTCTCCCTCTGGGCAAAAAGAGTTTGGGTGCCTATCGGGTGCTTGGGACAGCTCCACCCCCTCCCCCACCTGCCTCGCCTTGTGGTGGCAGCACAGCATTGTGGGCTGCATGACCTCCTGCTGCAACTGGCCACAAAAGCGGGCCAGCGGCTACGTAGGCTCTTGCTGGATGGGGCTGTCAGTGCCACCGCTGTGAGGCGAGGCAGGGCTCGGGAAAAATATAAGACAACCCCTGAAAATGAGACCTACTGCCTTTTTTGAACGGTCTTATTTTGGGGAAAACACGGTAGGTAGTGGCTATCTCCATTTCAAAGCCAGTGCTGTCCTAAAACATTTCCCCAGTCATGTGGCCAGCATGACAGCACGGAGCGCTGTTACCTTCCCACCAAAGTGGTACCTATTTATCTAGTTGCATCTACGTGCTTTCGGACTGCAAGTTTGGCAGGAGATGGAGCGAGGAACGGGAGCTCACTCCGTTGAATGGTGCTCGGATCTTGAACCTGGGCTGTCAGCTTTCCAGCCGACAAACCCAGTGTCTTAACCACTTGAGTCACTGTGCCATGTTTAATAAGATGGTCTTTTATAGGATAATTTTTAACAGAATGGAGATTTTTGAGAAGAGGTTAGACCATCACTTGTCTGAGATGGTATAGGTCCTCCTGCTTGAGCAGGGGGCTGGACTAGAAGACCTCCAAGGTCCCTTCCAGCTCTATTCTATTCAAAAGAATGGTCCCAGGTCTCTTTCAACCCCATTATTCAACGTTCTATTCTCTATGCTTAATAGGATGGTCTTTAATAAGATTAAGCCTGGGTGGTGAATAGGAAAGGCTGATGTATCTCCAGAACATGGGGCTGGCTATGAAAAGGACATACTCTACATTCCTCCCATGGAGTTAGACTTTTGACAGATGTTTTCCAGATGTTCCGGCTGGGAGAGCTTTTATTTTCATAGAAGTCTGTATTTCTCAATAACAGTAAAGTAAAATCCCAACACATCACAGTCAATCCTGCCAGCCACAGAAGTAAAAAAGAGGGATGTCTAGAGAGATTCTTAATCCTCCAGAACATAGTTGTCCCAAAGATGCTTTTTCAAAAGGCAACTGGACTTTCTTGGTTTTTTTCCTCCTTAAAAACATTCTACTCTGATTATTTGTTTTTGAAAAGAGACATCCTCAAATATAGTCTCCGTATTAATTCAAAACATTTGGATGTTAAGAACAGATCACTTCTTTTGCTGGGTATTGAGATAAAAATGGTATATCATTGGGTAATGAGATAAAAATGAAATGGTAGGGAGTCTCCTGCTTGAGCAGGGGGCTGGACTAGAAGACCTCCTAGGTCCCTCCCAGCTGGATTCTGATTCTGAGTATGGTCCTTTCATCCATTCCCTGCCCCCCCCCCCGGAAAACAAAAATAGAGGTCATATTTTGTTTTTTTTTCTTTCCATTTTTTATTATTTCATGTGCTAAAATACAAAAACGAGAAGAGAAAAATATATAACATTTTTTTTTAAAAAAGAATACATCACAGTGTGTGTATAAAATACAGTCCCATGACAAAGTGTGGCTCACTTTTAACCGCAGACTTAAATTTTAGTCTTTTCTTTGTGTGTACAAAGAACCCTTTGAAATTCTGAAAGCGAATCTCATTTTTTTCAGTCTACGATTTGTCCTGCAGTTTCAGGATTTCCTCTGATACATTCAAGGATTGACAAATTCCAAATTTTGGAGGAATACCCTTTTAACATTACACTCACATCTGTTAAGTCTGGGGTGTTATGTTGCAAGTGCTTGTCTGTTTGAATTCTGAAGTCCCAGAGCAGTTTAATTTTATCATTTTCTATGACTTTCTCTATTTTATGATCCCACCAGTTTTTGCTTACAGGCAAATTATATTTTTTGCAGATCTTCCAATGCACCATTGTTGCTACTTTGTCATGCCGCTGCTTGTAATCAGTCTGTGCAATCTTCTTGCAACAGCTTACCAGGTGGTCCACTGTTTCTTCAGTTTCTTTGCATAAGCGGCACTTACTGTCTTTTGCTGTCTTCTCAATTTTGACTTTGTATGCATTTGTCCTTAAGGCTTGGTCTTGTGCAGCCTTTTCTATAAAATACCAATAGTTCTCCACCTACGACCACAATTGAGCCCCAAAATGTCTGTTGCTAAGCGAGACGGTGGTGAAGTCAGTTTTGCCCCATTCTACTACTTGTTAAGTGAATCTCCGCAGTTTTTAAGTGAAGGAGATGGTTGCTAAGTGAACCTGATTTGCCCATTGACTTTGCAGAAGGGGATCGCGTGACCCCCGGGACGCTGGAACCGTCATAGATATGAACCAATCATAAATACGAGTCAGTTGCCATAGTTGTTAAGGGAACCAGTGCAGTTGTTATGATCATTAAATGGATATGGCTTCCCCACGGACTTTGCTTGTCAGAAGGTTGCAAAAGAGGATCACGTGACCCCAGGACCCTGCAACTGACATAGGTACATGCCACTTGCCAAGTCCCTGAAGGTCAATCCATGTGACCATGGGGATGCCGCAAGGGTCGCAAGCGTGAAAAAACGGTTGTAAGTCGCTTTTTTTTCCAGTGCCGTTGTAACTTTAAATGGTCACCAAACAAGCTCTTGTCAGTTGAGGGCTGCCCGTATGGAGCTGTCCACTTTCTCCACTCCCCTTTGCAAACGGTACAGCAAGGAATATTTCCAACAAGATGGGGACAGTTTTGGAAGTCATCTTAACCCTGAGTTTCCTTTCATCTTTCTTTCTTTCTTTCTTTCTTTCTTTCTTTCTTTCTTCCTTCCTTCCTTCCTTCCTTCCTCCCTCCCTCCCTCCCTCCCTTCTTTCTTTCTTTCTTTTTCTTTCTTTCTTTCTTTCTTTCTTTCTTTCTTTCTTTCTTTCTTTCTTTCTTTCTTTCTTTTTCCAACAGCACCTAGCTTAGCAAAAACCCAGCAACGCCACCACAATCCCACCCTGGACACTAATGCTAGGCAGCTGTTGGAATCCTTATCTTTAGCTAATGAGATATGCACCAAAAAAAGTGTACCGAACATCTGGCTGTACCAATCCAGGGTTGGAAACATTAACCATAAGCCTCTCGTTTTTCTTTAACGGGATGATTCCTGCCAGATAAAGGCTTTTCAGCGATTTGCTCTCGTTGATGGGGCTGATGGACGTGAACAACTCGCTGGGTTTGGGATAGGCTGACGTTTTATGTATAATCGTCTGCCAGACCTTCCTTGTCCCTTTCGTTTTCTTCCCGCAGCAAATTTTCTCTTCACAATTGCACTTAAAGCAGGAAAACGTCACCTGGGAGTAAACGAAATAGTTCCCATCTTGGGGGATGATGAAATAAGTACTGTTGTCATCCAGCTGGAACTGGCCATCTTGGAAGTCAATATCCCAGATGAGAGTTGAACCCTCCTGAGTCTCATTTATACATTTGCTCCCGGAATTGACTGTGAATAAAGAGAAAGAAAATCTAGTTTACTGGCAGGTTCACGCTGGACGTTTGACGATACGATCCTGTTTTCTAATCTCTCGAGCGCAGGCCAAATTTTATTTTGCTATCCATCGTACTAAAAAGAAGATCTAGTTCTAGCAACTGACTGTGCCCTTTGTGCTGGACAGACCCAAACCACAGATACAACGCAGATACAACGCAGAATACCAAATAACAAAGTTGGAAGGACTTTGGAGGTCTTCTAATCCAACCCCGTGTTATATCATTTCAGACAAATGGCTGCCCAATCTCTTCTTAAAAACATCCAGTGATGGAGCAAGCACAACTTCTGGAGGCAAGCTGTCCCACTGATTAATTGTTCTCACTAACGGGAAATTTCTGCTTGGGTCTAGGTTGCTTCTCTCCTTGATTAGTTTCCACCCATTGCTTCTTGTCCTGCCTTCAGGGGCTTTGGAGGATAAGTCAACCCCCTCTTCCCTCTGACAGCCACTCAAATATTGGAACAATGCTATCATGTCACCCCCTCCCCTGAGTCTTTCACTCTGTTACCCAGTTCATGCAATCATTTATCATAGGTTTCAACCTCCAGTTCCCTAATCATCTCTGTTGCTCTTCTCTGGGCTCTTTCCAGAGTCTCAATATCTTTTTTGTATGGTAGGCAACCAAAACTGGATGCCTTATTCCAAATATGGTCTTATCAAAGAAGTATAAAGTGATATGAACATTTCACATGATTTTGATGCAGCTTAGGATTGTGTTGGCTTTTTTGGCAGCTGGCTCCTACTTAAATGATGGCCCACTAGGACTCCTAGATCCTACTCACAGTTACAATCCTGTAGCATACTCATTTATAAACACCATAATATAAGCTGAAGAACTTCTAAACTAAAAGGTCCATCACAGGTCCTCAAATGAAGCTCTGTTTATTCAAAGGAACAGTTACAAATTTCTTGTAAAGCACCTTCAGGGGGGACCCATGGGAAAGGAGCATTTTGGACTTGCTAATTTTTTTTTTACCTCTTGCATGAATGCTCGGCCTTATTTTAGAATCTGAAATATAAAGGGGGAAAAAAAGATGTTAACACCACCAGAATAATATCTCTAATTTGCAAACCACATTCTGATAAAATTCCAGAAGAGAATTCCTTACCAATGACAAATGCACAGCTGCTTTTAAGAAATGTAGCTATTAAGAAACCGCGGAACGTCTTTATGGCTACACCTCTTCCCCTCAACCCAGACATATATTGTATCGGAATACCTAATTGCGATATTGAAATCTCAGCTTTCCTTTTTGATCATAACTACAGAATTCCATATGCAGGAATCATATTTGAGTAGCTTACATCTGTTATTAGGGGTCCTGCGAGCTCTTTGATCTTGGTTATTTTCCTGCAGACGTCTCATTCTCCAAGTATCAATCAATATCAATCAGAATAGAGCTGGAAGGGACCTTGGAGGTCTTCTAGTCCAACCCCCCAACATTTTTTAATCTGTGCCAGTGTACTCAGACAAAAAAGTAACAATAAAGGTTATCTTATCTATCTTATCTTTTCAGTCCTTCTAGCACTGATGATGCTACCTTGTTGGGTAATGAAACGTCTGCAAGAAAAGAAGCAAGTTCAGAGAGTAACAAGCTCCACAGTAATCATTCTCCTCCTCCTCCTCCTCCTCCTCCTCCTCCTCCTCCTCCTCCTCCTCCTCCTCTCTCCCACTCCCTTCTAACAATGATGAGGCTACCTTGTTGGGTAATGAAATGTCTGCAAGAAAAGAAGCAAGTTCAGAGAGCACCAAGGACCCCTCATTTCAACCCTGAACTGCAAATATTCTTCTTTCTCGGTATGTCTGTTATTCTGGTCATTATACTTTAGAAGATTTTCTAGGAAATTCTTCTATCCCCAATTCCCGATTCCTTTCAGGCATTTGTGTGAATTCTAGGCCAGCAAATCTGAGTTCCATCCTTTCTGGATTTGGGTCTGAAAACCGCAACATCCCTGGACGAACATCTACAAAGCATCTGTTGTCTGACAACTTTCCTTCTTTCGAGCCAAGAGAAATTGTGTCTTTCCTGGCTGGGCTGACTGTGACTCTGTTCCACTGTTTATTGTTAAATTCCAGTCATGAGGTTAAAAACCTAAAATAGCACCTATTAGCCTTAGTGGAACAGGCCAGAAATAGTATTTCGTAATTACTGAAGTGAGTTTTTTTTCCTCCCTCAGCAGTGTCACTTCCCCTTATGGAATTAATGTCTAGTGAGAGAATTCAGTTATTCTGCTATAAATCTGTTGCACCATAGTTAAGTCATAATTAGGCAATGATACAAGGAATGAATGAATGAAAAAAAAAAGATCTGTGTTTCCTACACACAGTTGTTGTTAGTTGCGAAGTCGTGTCTGACCCATCGTGACCCCATGGATAACATTCCTCCAGGCCTTTCTGTCCTCTACCATCTTCTGGAGTCCACTGAAGCTCATGCTTACTGCTTCCGTGACTCCATCCAGCCACCTCATTCTCTGTCATCCCCTTCTTCTATTGCCCTCCATCTTTCCCAGCATTAGGCTCTTCTCCAGTGAGTCCTTCCTTCTCATTAGGTGGCCAAAGTACCTGAGTTTCAACTTCAGGATCTGGCCTTCTAAAGAGCAATTGGGGTTGATCTCCTCTAGGACTGACTGGTTGGATCACCTTGCAGTCCGGGGGACTCACAGGAGTCTTCTCCAGCACCAGAGTTCAGAGGCCTCCATTCTTTGGTGCTCAGCCTTTCTTATGGTCCAACTTTCACAGCCATACATTGCAACTGGGAAAACCATGGCCTTGACTATACGCACTTTTGTTGGCAGGGTGGTGTCTCTGCTTTTTAGTATGCTGTCTAGATTTGTCATAGCTTTACTGAAAGGCGATCAAACTGGTCAATCCTAGAGGAGATCAACCCTGACTGCTCTTTAGAAGGCCAGATCCTGAAGTTGAAACTCAAGTACTTTGGACACCTAATGAGAAGGAAGGACTCACAAACATACACCTTGGAAAGCAAGAAGTCAATGGACAGTAACGGACAGCAGGGGGTAAACTCACCGCAGTTGTTGCAAGGTGGACTCCCATACTGTTTTTGGGGGGCAGACATCTTTTCCATCAAGATCTGCAAAAGGGGAAGCAGAGACACATGATAGATTTAAAGCTAAAGGGACCAGATGCATCATCAGCCAACAAAAACTGCCTGCTCAGTTCTTTGATATTTCTCTGGTCAAACAAAATCCAGACATTGACTCATGTCTTCCATCACCCGGACCCCATTATACTGAACTGAAGAATCTAGAAGTTATTTTTTTCCCCATTTTCCAGACAGATAGACAGCTGTGAGGATGTCTACAATTTGAGAAAGTAAAGCAAAGGTCAGAGGCTGTTCATGAAATGGAAATGCTTTGAGCATTCTTATCCAGAGGCCTGAAGTGAGGTAGCAAGTTTGCCCATTGCTAGGATCAATGTAACGTCTTCTTTTCTCACGATTTGGAGCATACGTTTGTAAAAGAAAGCCATTTATAACAATAGAACTAGGGAACATCATCAGTGCTAGAAGGGAGTGGGGTTTGCAAAGAGGAGGAGGAGGAGATGGAGGAGCAAGAGGAGGATGAGGAAGAAGAGGAAGGAGGAGGGAGGACTGTAGGGTCCTTGATGCTCTCTGAGCTTCGTAGTTTTCTTGCAGACGTTTCATTACCAAACTAGGGAACATCACCATTGCTAGAAGGAACTGTACATAAATTGAGAGCAAACCTCACTCCCTTTTAGCATTGATAATGTTACTTAATTGGGTAATGAAACAACTGCAAGAAAACAACCAAGCTCAGAGACCACCAAGGACCCCGCAGTCCTCCTCCTCCTCCTCCTCCTCGCCTTTGCAAATTCCACTCCTTCTAGAGCTGATGATGTTCCTTAGTTGGGTCATGACATGTCTGTACGAAAACCCACCCAAAGAGAGCTCACAGGGAAAATAACACTTTGCATTAATCTGAAGCAACTGGATTGTCAAGCGATCAAATAAAATGCTTCAGATTAACTTCAGTGTTTTTACTGACCCAAAGTAGGTAATTTGAACAGAGGTGCAGCTGGAAAGCTTTTATGTCTATGGAGAATATATATATATATATATATATATTCAAGAATATTGGTAAATATATATATATCACGGAGCGCTGTGACCTTCCCACCGAAGTGGTACCTATTTATCTGCTCGCATTTGCATACTTTTGAACTGCTAGATTAGCAGGAGCGAGGAACTGGAGCTCTCCCCATCATGTGGTGCTCGGGTCTCAAACCTGGGCTACTGGCTTTCCAGCATCAAGTCCAGCATCTTAACGCTTGACCCACTGCATCACCTTGTTGTTGTCGTTGTTAATTGCGAAGTCGTGTCCGACCCATCGCGACCCCATGGACAACGTTCCTCCAGGCCTTCCTGTCCTCTATCATCTTCTGGAGTCCATTGAAGCTCACGCCTGCTGCTTCAGTGACTCCATCCAGCCACCACATTCTCTGTCGTCCCCTTCTTCTCTTGCCCTCAATTTTTCACAGCATTGGACCCTTCTTCAGTGAGTTCTTCCTTGAGCATCACCTTCTAGCACCTGTACATGCTCATTTGTCCAAAGTTTCCTTCCTTTTGCAACAGCGGCTTCCATTTTGCTAGCTATTCTAAAGGAGCTGGGGCTGTCCCTGTTGGTGTTTTAGAGGGTAACTGAATTCAGTTCCAGCCACTATTTGTAAGCCATTCAATTTAATAATTGAAACAGAATTGGAAGGGACCTTGGAGATCTTCTAGTCCAACCCCCTGCTCAAGCAGGCAACTCTATACCATTTCAGACAGATGGTTGTCCAATCTCTTCTTAAAAACTTGTGGAGCACCCACAACTTCTGGAGGAAAGATGGTCCACTAATTGTTCTCACTGTCAGGAAATTTCTCCTTAGTTCTAGGTTGGTTCTCTCCTTGATGAGTTTCCATCCGTTGCTCCTCGTTCTGCCTTCAGGAAGTGCTTGGAAGAATCTTGGAGAAGATTGCATTGACAAGATGTCAAGGGGATGGTTAAATATAGGTCTTGCACCCAAATCTTTCCAGGAGCAACCCTTTTAGAATCTTAGGGAGGCACTGCTAGTTTTTGGCGATATCGATACAATTTGTGGCTAAGTCATAATGTGGTTTTCTTGGTTTGGACTCAGCCCAGGTTATCAAACAGGTTTTATTAGCTTAATGCCGCTATATATTATTCAGCAATCTGTGGTTAACACAAATGCATGACTTGAGCAATGCATGGTCTGAGACAACGTCTGATTCCCATCTCCTGGCAGACTTCCTTTTTTAAATAAACCCAGTTAAGTGAACCAAGTACAGTAAATACTAGCTAATGTACCTGGAATTCATGTATCGGATGTAAACTTAACATCTGTTGCTTGCAAATGATTGATAGTTAAACATGGATCGCCAAAGCCACTTTGAGAAGAATGAACAAGAAATGTTCCCGTGATTTCTGCTGGCTAGCTTTGAAACAGTAAAATGACTGAGTCACAAAGGAAAGAAATGTCCTTTGTGGTCGAAACACCAGAAGGATGAGAGAGAGAGAGAGAGAGAGAGAGAGAGAGAGAGAGAGAGAGAGAGAGAGAGAGAGAGATAGTTTTCAGAATAACTCCCTGAGGGAAGTTGAAAGAAATTTGAATAATTGTTCTGCAAAGTAATGTGCAACCATGCGTAAAGAGATTGGCAACTTGGTTCTTTTCCTGCAATGACCAGCAGAAATTCAATGTTTCCTTTTGCCGATGGAGATTTTCAATCATCTAAGTCATGCTTGCCCATGATTTTTAAAAGGCCGATGTACTTTCTTGGGTTTTTTTTTTTTCCCCTGAGGATATTGCACTTCACATCCAAGAATCTTCTTCAGTTCAAAGAACTGTACGCCGTGCCGAGAACTGAAGAAGCTTTTTGGACGAGAAGCAAAACATCTTCAAGGAAAAAAAAAGCTGAGAAAGTCCAGTTGCCTTTTGAAAAAGCACCTTTTGGGGAATTTCTTTCTTTTCCTTCCTTCCTTACCACGGGAAAGCCAAGGGCTACCTACAAAACCAGGGATGTTTTTGGGATAAGGGGTTTGGAAAAACCGGTGATAATCAGCGACCAGGGGTCTGGAGGCTAAATCCTATGATGAGCATCTGGGAGAAATAGATACGTCTACTCTAATGAAGAAAAGGCTTAAGGGGAGACAGGACAGCACCTTCCAATCCTTGAAGGGCTGTCACAGAGAAGAGGGGATTAATTCTTCAAAGCCCCAGAGGGCAGGACAAGAAGCAATGAGTGGAAGCTAGTCAGAGAGAGATCCCACCTGGAACTTAGGCGAGAACCCACCTACCACTAAAGGAAAAAAGGGGTTGGACTAGAAGACCTCCAAAGTCCCTTCCAACTCTGTTATTCTGTTATTTCCTGACAGTGACAACAATCAATCAATGGAGTTGTGGGTGCTCCATCTCTGGAGGTTTTCAAGAAGCGATTGGATAGCCATTTGTTTAGGATGATCTCCTGCTTGAGCAGAGGGTAGGACTGGAAGACAATGGAATGGAATAGAATAGAATAGAATAGAATAGAATAGAATAGAATAGAATAGAATAGAATAGAATAGAATAGAATAGAAATATGGAGTAGAATAAAGTATGGAATATGGAGAGTCGAGTCGAGTCAAATAGAATAGAATAGAATAGAATAGAATAGAATAGAATATTTCTCCTTAGTTCTAGTTCTTTCTGCTTCTCTCCTTGGGTTAGTTTCCACCCGTTGCTTCTTGTCCTGTCTTCAGATGCTTTGGAGAATAGCTTGACCCCCTCTTCTTTGTGGCAACCCCTGAGATATTGGAAGACTGCCACCATGTCACCCTAAAGTCCTTCTCTTCATTAAACTAGACATACCCAATTCCTGCAACCGTCCTTCATAGGTTTTCTCCTCCAGCCCCCTAATCATCTTTGTTGCTCTTCTCTGCACTCTTTCCAACATCTTTTATACAAGAGGGTCACCTCCAAGAACCCTCTGATGGTTTTTCTGGGGATGCACATCTTGGCTCAAGGCAGCTGCCTGGGCAACAACAGGGCGTTAAAACTAGCCATAAGAGCATCAATTCACTTTCAGCCAGCTAGGGAAGAAACCGAATCAAGAGAGAGCAAGAATTGCCAATCAGCAAACCATGTTCCCTTATCAGCCACCCAGTTCGCCATTCCTGCAGCCAGCAGCCAAGCCCGGTTCACATTCCATTGATAAAATCCCGATAGCAAAAATAAACACGCCTGTTCCTTTCGAATGGAGGATCCGGTTTGTTTCATAGTTACGTTCCCTTCCTGCCTCTGTTGTGATTTTATTTGCCATTTTCATGGTGTGATGGGAAGTTTGCAAGGATAAAGGATTTAGGATAAAGAGAACTTTTTTTCTCCTCATGCACAGATTCCCCAAAAGGGCTTCCCTGGAATTTCAAAACCCCCTGTTTAAATGAAGTCTTCTACAAGCATCTTAACATTAGAAACTCTGCAGGAAGGGGTGGGGATGTCAGTGGCTTAGGAGAGCTCAGCCAAAAGCTGACTCATGTTAGCTATTCTGCAGCCTCAGGGTTAAATGTTGGGTCCTTGGTATTCTCTGAGGTTGGTTGTTTCCTTCCGGAAATTTTAATACTCGGCTACTGTAGGTAAGGAGCTGTATTAAAATAGGGAGCAAACCCACTACCACTTTACAACGCCTTGGTAAGGCCACACTTGGAATACTGCATCCAGTTTTGGTCATCACGATGTAAAAAAGATGTTGAGACTCTAGAAAGAGTGCAGAGAAGAGCAACCAAGATGATCAGGGGACTGGAGGCTAAAGCATATAAGGAACGGTTGCTGGAATTGGGTATGTCTAGTTTAATGAAGAGAAGGACAAGGGGGGACAGGATAGCAGTCTTCCACTATCTCAAGGGCTGCCTCAGAGAAGAGGGAATCAAGCTATTTTCCAAGGTGCCTGAAGGCAGGGCAAGAAGCAACAGAAGGAAACCAATCAAGGAGAGAAGCAACCTAGAACTAAGGAGAAACTTCCTGACAGAACAATTAACCAATGGAACAACCTGCCTCCAGAAGTGGTGAATGCTCCAACAATGGAAGTTTTTAAGAAGAGACTGGACAGCCATTTATCTGAAATGGTATAGAGTTTCCTGCCTGAGCAGGGGGTTGGACTAGATCAGGGATAGGCAACCTCGGCTCTTTTATGACTTATGGACTTCAACTCATGGAATTCTGGGAGTTGAAGTCTATGAGTCATAAAAGAGCCGAGGTTGCCTACCCCTGGACTAGATGATCTCCAAGGTCCCTTCCAACTTTATTATTATTATTATTAATGACGTTCCCTAGTTGGGTCACGAAATGTCTGCAAGAAAACCAAGTTTAAAGGACCCCACACTCCTCCTCCTCCTCCTCCTCCTCCTCCTCCTCCTCTCTGCAAACTCCATTCCCTTCTAGCCCTGATGATGCTAGGTAGCTGGATCATGAAACATCTGCAAGGAAACCACCAAGCTCAGAGAGCAACAGTTCCACCCCTTTTGGAGAACAGTTTTGAATGCCTCCTACAACGCAGCCCGTTAGCTCAATGGTGCAGAAGTGATTTGCGGATGGTGCAACGGACTGAAAATCAGCCTGCGTTACACATCATTTCTGAGACACAAGGTTACAACCCTTGGCACAGGTCCAGCTGGGACGGGCCCAACTTCATAACAACAGCAGCGTGACTCTTACAATCAGCACTCTGAACTCTCTTCTGGCCAAATGCCAGAGCAGATATTGACGCAAAACATTGATGCACTGTTCAGCTGTGGGGAGAACAGCTCAAAATATGGAGAGGACTGAACAATTCATCCTCCCGCTAGGGAGGTCTAACTATTTAAATCAGCATCTTTGTAAGGCCAGAGGCTGTGGTCTGCTATCAGTTGCACTGATGATGTTACCTAGTTTGGCAATGAAATGTTTGCAAGAAAACAACCAGGTTCAGAGACCCCCACACTTCTCCTCCTCCTCCTCCTCCTCCTCCTCCTCCTCCTTCTCCTTCTCCTTCTCCACAAACTCCTGATGATGCTACCTAGTTTGGTAATGAAATATTTTCAAGAAAGCCACCAAGCTCAGAGATCACCAAGGACCCCACAGTCCTCCTTCTCCTCCTTCTCCTTCTCCTTCTCTTTCCCCTTCCCATTCCCCTTCCCCACAAACCCCTAGTGCTTATGACGCTACCTAGTTTGGTAATGAAATGTCTGCAAGAAAGCCCCCAAGCTCAGAGAGCACCAAGGATCCCACAGTCTATCGGCTTTGACTTTTCAAAATAGGCCTGGCTAGCTCGCTAAAGGTTTTTCAGTTCACCCCAACTATTTCTCTACAGAACATCGGGCATTTAATTTCATTTTGGGCAAGGGATGGAGCGATCAGCAGGTGAACGCACCGCCACGTGCCAGTTAAAGCGAAGGGTAGATGATTAGAGGATGCGTGAGACAGCCAAACAGCGGCTGTCCAACTAGGCGTGACGCTTGTTTCAGTGACCTGAAACATAACAGCATTTTCCAGTTTCACTGTTGAACACTTGGCAGAGAGCAGTGTGAAAGAACGTCTTGCAGTTGGTGGTCTCCTTCCATGGAGTGAAAAACCACACATCCATTCTGGAGAGGGGGGAGATGAGATCACAGGAAACCATCCATGGGAGGGAGATCCTTCCACCCTCCACGTCCACCGGGGAAGATGTCTCCGAGCCTCTCTTGGAAAAGCCTGGAATGTTTTGGAAACTCTTGAGGTTCAGAACCACGGCTGGTCCTCTGGCCAGGCGCCAGTCCAAGTTTCAGTAGGGCCAAAATTCCACTCCGCCGCTACAATTCCAGCACGATTGTGATGGAAATCAGGGAGTTCTGAGTTCAAATTGCTTCCCAAACTGTTTGTTTGAGATGCTTTAAGCCACTTGTGGCTTCTCTGATTTAGACTACCTTGCAAGGCGGTCTGAGAGTAACAAACAGACTTTTTCTTTTTTAATTTTGGAATCATCATCTTAATAATAACTGGGAAGGCTTTAATGAGATGGACAAAATGCCCAGTCCAGTCTAAACATCTGGTTGACCCTGCTGTGACCCATCATAATAATACATCAAATTAGAGAATCTGATCATCATAGGTTCATAGGCTCACCATGTCAGAGGGGACCTTGGAGGTCTTCAAGTCGAACTCCTTGCCCAAGGCAGGAGACCTCAGGTCATCCTGGAGAAATGATTGTCTATCAACAATTTGCTGACTATCAATTACTACCAACCCTAGTGATCCATCAGATCTGCATGGATTACTATGATTATGGCAGCCAGTGTGTGTTCTGATTTTGCATCTCATCAGCTTAAGCACTTCTTGAGCTGGCTGTTATTCAAATTGATGGACTCCAATCCAGTTGAAGCCGGAGTCTGGGAAGTGAAGAAAACTAGCAGGAGGAAAGTAAAAGAAGGGGATGGGGCTTCCAACCACATCTGGACACAAGGCCCTTCATTATCCTAAGACCTGCCTTCTTCCTCTTCTAGATGCCTATAGGAGAACCACCTCAGTGGCTTTGCTCATCTCCCAAGGAATGGTCAAACGATCCCTTCCTTTTCCTCATCCTGTCCTTCCTTTTTTCTCTTGTCTCACCAACCAGCTGGTCTGATGGAGTCCTTGGGCATGGCAGAAACGGGCAACCACTTGGCTGAACTTCGCGGTTCTCCTCAAAGGTCCTACCTATTCCCCACCCTATCACACAACCAGCAGGGTCCTCACTTCCATTCGTTTCTCTGAGGAAATGAGAAACATCAGTCCAGAATAGGATCTCCTGCCGTGGGCAGGGAGGGCTGGACTAGAAGACCTCCAAGGTCCCATCCAGTCTTACCATTATATGTCTGTGGAGATTCTCAGTCATCCAGGTCACTGTTGTCCCAAAGGTGCTTTTTTCCCCCCTCCCAAAGGCAACTGGACTCGCTTTCTTTTTTTCCCTCTTGAAGGCATTTCGCTTCTCCACCAAGAACCGAAGAAGCTACTTGGATGAGAAGCGAAACATCTTGCAGGAAGAAAAAGCCCAGATGTCTTTTGGGGGGGGGGAAGAGAGAGAGAGAGAAAAAGAGAGAAAGATAGGAAGAGAGAGAGAGAGAGAGAGAGAGAGAAAAGACCTCACATTCACTTTTGTTCCTGCTATTTTTACCTCCCGTGATCTAAAGCAGATCGATCCAAGTCTTATCTGATTAGGAGGAGAGAGAGAGAGAGAGAGTGAGTGAGAGAGAGAGAGAGAGAGAGAGGTTGGGGGGGGCAAGCACCGGATTGTAGCTTCTGTGGTCCTCCCTTGCTGCAAGGACAAATTAAAAACTTGACAGCCTCCTCCAAGGCAACGCGCATCCTCTCCATCCCTGCCAGCTGGGGAAGACCAGAAGCCTCTTCCAGGCCATCTGGGGAGAGTGGACCCCAGCCAACCGACCCCTCCTTACCTCCTCCTGGACCGCTGCTTTCTCCGCCAGTTTGGCTCGCATCAAGTACAGGACCGGCAGAGCCAGGACCAGCATCCCCAGACAGCTGAGCGCGCAAAGGCAGCGGAGCGCTTGAACCTCGCGCTTCTTACCACCGCGCCCGCACCTGCCGCAGCAGCAGCCGCCGCCGCCTCTCCACGCGCTTCTCGGCTCCGGCAAAGGCATGGCTTTGGTCCCAGGGGCTCCCGAGCCGGAGGTATCGTATGTTGTGGCTCTTGGATTTAAAAAAGCGCCCGGGTATAAATAGGCTGACATTGGCGAAATCGGCCCATCCTCCGGAGAAACCAACTGAGGGGGTGGAACCACGCCTTTCCCTTCTGCCCGGCCCGGCTTTGCTGCCGCACCTACTCTTGGAAAGTGGCTTTGGAAAGGACGCAGCCGCTGTAGACAGAAACACACAGAAACACACACACACACACACACACAGAGAGAGAGAGAGAGAGAGAGAGAGAGAGAGAGAGAGAGAGAGAGAGAGAGAGAGAGAGAGAGAGAGAGAGATCGGGTTTGCGTGTCTGTGTGATTAAAAAGAAGGAAAAAAAGGGGGGGGAGAGGCGCTTTCGCGTGTCTTTGCTTGCTGCGGCGGGGAAGGGTGGAACTGGCTAAGGAGGAAATGAAAGCAAAGTCCTCACGACTGATGGAGACGGGAAGGGATGAAAGAGGCAGCCGGAGGTCGGGGGGGGGGTGAGCTGCAAGATCCGAACCGGACCAGGAAGCGGCGGCAGGACTCGCCTTGAGTTCCCTTTTTTGGGAAGCGCAGTTGCGCCTCTCTGTTGGGTTATAACAAGCCCAAGCTGGGTTCTGTGGCAGAACCTGGGTATCTGTGATTCTGGATAAGCGGGGCATAAGCGTTAGGTGATATTTACCTGCTAAAAGGCATCCCTTTACCCAAAGTCATCAGAATGAGAGAGTTGGATGGGTCCTTGGAGGTCTTCTAGTCCAACCCCCCCTTTCCCGCCCCGTGCCGCAGACCCATTCCAGACAAATGGCTGCCCAACCGCTTCTTAAAACCCTCCGGTGATGGAGCACCCACCACTTCTGGAGGCAAATTGTTCCACTAATTCCTTATTCTCACCATCAAGAAATTTCTCCTTTGTTCTAGGTTAGTTTTCTCATTAATTCATTTTCATCCATTGTTTCTTAGAATAGAATAGAATAGAATAGAATAGAATAGAATAGAATAGAATAGAATAGAATAGAATAGAATAGAATAGAATAGAATAGAACAGAACAGAACAGAACAGAACAGAACAGAATAGAATAGAAATAGAATAGAAGCTGGAAGGGACCTTGGAGGTCTTCTACTCCAGCCCCCTACTCAAGCAAGAGAACCTATGCCATCTCAGACAGGTGATTGTCTAGTCTCTTCTTAAAAAATTCCAGCAATGGAGCGTCCACGACTTCTGGGGGCAAGCTGTTCCACTGGTTGATTGTTCTCATTGTCAGGAAGTTTCTCCTTAATTCCAGGTTGCTTCTCTCCTTGATCAGTTTCCAAACATTGTTTCTTGTCCTGCCCTCTGGTGCTTTGGTGAACAACCAGGCCCCCTCTGCCTTGTGGCAGCCCTTCAGATACTGGAACACTGCTATCATGTCTCCCTTATGTCTTCTTTTCTTTAGACTGACCAAACCCAAGTCCCGCAGCCATTCTTCATATATTTTAGTCTCCAGGCCTTTGATCATCTTAGTTGCTCTTCTCTGAATTTTTTTCCAAACTCTCAACATCTTTTTTGTGATATGGTGCCCAAATTGACTGCAGTATTCCAGGTGTGACCTTACTACAGTTTTATAAAGCAGTACTAATACTTTGATGCTTTGGAAAATAGGTTGACAGCCCCCTTCTTTGTAAGAGCCCCTCAAATATTGGAAGACAACCATCATGTCATCCCAAGTTTTTCTTTTCATTAGACTGGACCTACCCAATTCCTACAACGTTCTTCAGAGGCCCAGCTAGTCCCTGCGATTTGAGGAGGGTCTCTGGTGTTCTCTGGACACAAAACTGGAAGAAAGGTAAACCATTTTGCAAACACACCCATGAAGAGTTTTGCTGATGTGGGGAAAGAGCTTCAAGTAGACACTGCTGGCCTCTGGAGTTAGTTTTGCGGCAACACGGTGCAGGAGGGTGCAATTGAGTGATGCTGAGTAAGTTACTCGAACACACATATATCCCTTACCTCCCACTCTTCTGCACGAAGTTCTAGGAATTGCAGTAAAGGGGCGGGGAGCCCTCAAGCCACATGTGGTTGCTAAAGTCACCCAAATTAAACCCCATTGAGTTTCACGGGGTTTCTCTCTGCATACACAGCATTGGAATAGACCTGACTCTTGTCTCCACTGGCATCAGTAGAGATCTAGACATATCTGACTGGATCTAAGTGAGATCGCCCAGTGGATTATTGCGTCATGTCGTTCTGTTTCCTTTCAGCCTATTTTTTCTCTCCAAAAAAAATCCTACTTACCAGTTTGTAGGCATCACACTGACCTCTGACTTGTGTTAGCCCGGTCAACTGAATTAGGCCCCACTGGCTGGATTTCCAGAACAGGACATATCCTAAACCACAAATCGCAGGTCCCACTGTACTATACACTAAGCCATGAACCAGCAAGCAGTGATTTAGGGGAGACATGATAACAGTGTTTCAATGTTTCAGTATCTGAGGGGCTGCCACAAGGCAGAAGGGGCCAGGTTGTTCACCAGAGGACCAGAGGGAAGGACGAGAAACAATGGTTGGAAACTAATCAAGGAGAGAAGCAACCTGGAATTAAGGAGAAACTTCCTGACAGTGAGGACAATTAACCAGTGGAACAGCTTGCCACCAGACATTGTAGGTGCTCCATCGCTGGAGATTTTTAAGAAGAGACTAGACAACTACCTGTTTGACATGGTTTAGGTTCTCCTGCTTAAGCGGGGGACTGGACTAGAAGACCTCCAAGGTCCCTTCCAGCTCTATTCCATTCTATTTTTAATGTGATATGAGAAGCCGGTCCTATTTTAGCCTTGAATAATCCCAAGGTAAAACAACAGGCTAATGTTTGCAGGAGGCCTCTATTATCATCAACTGAGTCACATTGTTCTGAACCGTTTTTTAAAAAAATTGCGTATTCTGGATAACTTCATTTTTTTAAAATAATAATTTGAATCCTAGACCATTTGTAGCTTTCCCAAATCAGTGTTTTACTCAGAAAGGCTGCATTGCGGTTCTGCTGTGTGTGGAAATCCCCTGGTTTCCAGCCACTCAACTCAAGAGTTAAATGCAGAAAGCCCAGTTTCTACCATTTATTTATGAAAAAACAGCTGTCTGGAGTGCACATGGGCAATCTCACGTGCTCTTCTTTATCCAGAGAGACTTTGCTGGTTAGAAATTCCTTCTAGCCATTGTTCTCACCAGACTCCCATCTCTACACCCTTGGAAATGTCTTATTCACTAGGAATCCTAACTGGAAGTTGCATTTTTTAAGATACTTTCTACTTGACTGTAATAGACAAATTTAGCCTTTTTCCAGGCCAAAATATGCAGAATCCAGTGAGGCTTGATTTGTTTCAATTTCCATTTAAATGTGCTAAATTTAGCGGTCCAGATATGCCAGCAAGTGAAGAATTAGCAGTTGGATTTGATCAAGGAAAGAGATCAACAGCTCCATTTGTTAGAGTTGGGAGAAATATTTGGACACTATGAGCTTGGGGGTTATAACCACTCTTAAAAAAAAAAAAACCTACTGATCAGGAAGCAAAGTAGTTTTTTTTTTTCTATCAAAATCTGCCCATCAAGTGATTTAATTTGTACAACATACTACATTAAGTGGAGTTGTCTGTTTCATAGTCTTGGAGAATGCTTTAGACAAAACCGGAGCTTTAGCCTATGAAAGCATAATATGGTGAGATTTTGCATGATAAAATACTATTACATCACCAGAGCGGGGAAGCAAGGAATGTTGTGGGTCCTCTCTCCTAAGGAGTAACATCTGGTGGGACCCAGAAGAAGGATCTCCTTTGTGGTGGCTCCCTTCCTTTGGAACATCACCCCTGTAGAGATTAGATGATCCCCACTTTGACAGAATAACAAAGTTGGAAGGGACCTTGGAGATCTTCTAATCCAACCCCCTGCTCAGGCAGGAAACCCTATACCATTTCTGACAATTGGCTGTCCGGGTTCTTCTTAAATATCTTCAGTGATGGAGCACCCACAACTTCTGGAGGCAAGTCGTTCCACTGGTTAATTGTTTTCACTGTCAGGCAGTTTCTTCTTAGTTCTAGGTTGCTTTTCTCCTTGATTCGTTTCCATCCGTTGCTTCTGGTCCAGGCAAATGGTTGGCAAATGGTTGTCCAATCTCTTAAAAACTTCCAGTGATGGAGCACCCACAGCTTCTGGAGGCAAGTCGTTCTCACTGTTAGGAAATTCCTCCTTAGTTCTAAGTTAGTTCTCTCCTTGATTAGTTTCCATCTGTTGCTTCTTGTCCTGCCTTCTGGTGCTTTGGGCTACTGTATTCCACGAAGTATTTATGCTCACATCTTCAGGAGAAGGATGCTAAAAATAAGGCCTGTTTTGGAATGTATTCACCAGGAACACGAAGTTGATTGTGAGTACATATTTCCAACATAAAATTTGCTATTTCTTTTTGTTTGGGGAAAAACAATAGGCTGATGTATTTTCTGGGCACAAAGTAAAAGTCATAGGTTTATTGAGCTAATTCCTGCTTGGAGAGGAAAGCTGAGTCACACAGGAAGCAAAGACAGATGCAAATGTAAATTTGGCTGGAAGCTGAGAACTTGACATGGAAGAAAGGGACTTTGCGTGTAATTCAACACAATCATCTTGAGATAAGGATTGTTTTGTGTGTGGGGGGGGAACCCCACCTCTTTAACAGAACAGTGCTAGGAATGTCTATCCCAAAACTAACAGTGCTGAGTTCAGTGTGGGTCTTGGATAAATGGGGTTTGCAACGTTGTGATCTAAAAAAAAAAAAAGCCACCTCGTTCTGCACAAGCTTGATCTGGGGTCAGTCTGCTAGGTTCCCTGAATGCTTGCAGAATTGATTGATGGCCTCTGTGCTTCGGGGTGGAATTCTGACTGACAGCACAGAGCCGGAAAAAGATAATTTTCCTTTTCCCTTTCCTCTTTTTTTGTCATGTTTTTTTGGTCAGGTTTTCTCAGACTATTTCTGTAGAAGGCGTTACTCGCTTTCACAAAATGAAAGATCACATCCATTTGAGTCACTTGATGGTCCACCGAGTCACTCAGGATGAGCACAGTGCTGACTGTGCTGGTTTTCAGCTTTAGTGAATTTTAGAGCTTTCCATAAACTATTTCGCATTGTGTATATGCGGCTGGAAATCACTCTTTCCGTAAGTTTAGTTGTTGGGTTGAAAAGCATATTTCTTTATAACATTTTGCATTAAACAGCTATGCATAACATCTTGCTCTATCTATCTATCTATCTATCTATCTATCTATCTATCTATCTATCTATCTATCTATCTGTCTATCTGTCTCTCTGTCTCTGTCTCTGTCTCTGTCTCTCTCATCCATCTATTATCCGTCTATCTATCATCTACTCAGACAGATGGATTGATAGATAAATAAATAGATAGACAGACAGATAGATGATAGATCTATCCATCATCTATTATCTGTCTAAGTGTCTTTCTGTCTGTCTATCTATCTATCTATCTATCTATCTATCTATCTATCATCCATCAGACAGATAGATGGATGATAGATAGATAGATAGATAGATAGATAGATAGATAGATAGATAGATAGATAGATAGATCCATCATCTATTATCTGTCTATCTAATCTAAGGGTCTGTCTGTCTGTCTGTCTGTCTGTCTGTCTATCTATCTATCTATCTATCTATCTATCTATCTATCTATCTATCTATCTATCTATCTATCTATCTATCTATCTATCTATCTAACCACTTACAGATATGATTTCAAAACCAACAAAAAAAATGTTGGCAACTGAGACAAACTGAAACCCAGGATGGAGACTCATTCCTGGGGGGGGGGTAGTCTCTTGAGAAGCCAAACTGTCCTAAAACTAAAGAGGATTGGAGCTGATCGGATCTCGGGAGACAGAGCCACGGAGACTCCTGTTCCAGAGAAAGTTCCAGGTTTCAAGTCAGAAAGCTGGATAGCTCCCGAAGATGTCAGGATCTAAGAGAAAAGACGGGAAAGAGGCAATTCTTCATCACTGGGGGGGTCTTCAAGAAGAGACTGGACAGCCGTTTCCCCAGAGTGGTATAAGTTCTCCTGCTTGAGCAGAGAGTTGGTTTAGAAGACCTCCAAGGCCCCTCCCAACTCTGTTATTCTAGGCCAGGGGTTCTCCAAACTTGGCAACCAAAAGACTTGTGGACTTCAACTCCCAGAATTCCCCAGCCGTATGTTCTTGCTTATATTGGATGGAACAATGGCTTCTGCTTCCCTGAATCAGGATTCTGAAGGCCAAAGCAGCCTTGAGTTGGTAACACTCTCTCTTCGTTCTCTTCATCAGCTGACGCTGGGCAAAATAAGCCTTCAGTCTGATTTATCAAGGTTCTTGGTGCTCTCTGAGCTTGCTTGTTTTCTTGCAGATGTTTCATTACCCTAAGTTGGTAACACCATCAGTGCAGTGACTAGCACTGAAGGCGTTACCTGGTGGGGTAATGAAACGTCTGCAAGAAAACCACCAAGCTCAGAGCTACTGTATATAAACAGGGAGCAAGCCCTATTCTCTAGCGCTGAAGATGTTACCTAGTTGGGTAACAAAACGTCTGCAAGAAAACGAGCAAAGTCAAACCAAGGAGCCCTCATTTCAACCCTGAGTTACAAAGATTCTCCTTCATTGGTTATCAAAGTTCTTCTGAATTTCTCTGGGTTGAAGGGATTCTTTCAACCTTCTCAATGCTTCAGGAAGGACGGCTGCATATGTTCCCATGATCCTAGCCTGAGGTCGGATTGCAAAACTCATGAGAGAAAATACTCCTTGGTTAATACAGAGAGCATAGAACAGCAACATCAGCAATTAAGTTCAGAAGTGGGAGGAAGCTCCATCGGGAATGAAGGAACGTCATCTCACAGTTGACTAATTCTTCCTGCAGTAACTGACAAGGAAGCACTGTAGAAAGCCTGCTTTGAAGTGGTTACTTCTCTTAGCAGTTTTGTGGGGGAAATCTTGCATGGATTGATCTGGAGATGATAGAGATAAAACTTAATAATTTTCACTAAGGATTGTGTCACAATGCTTTCTTTGACTTCAGAATAGAGCAGAGATGAACTTCTTCTCTGAAGATCAGAGAAGATCTTGACCTGTCCTTCAAACCACCTGCGGACTGGACCAGATGTAATAGATGGAAAGTGATCAAGGACAGATCCAACCTAGAATTAAGGAGAAATTTCCTGACAGGGAGAACAATCAATGAGTGGAACGGCTTGTCTCCAGAAGTTGTGGGTGCTCCATCACTGGAGGTTTTCAAGAAGAGATTGTACAGCTGTTTGTCCAGAAGGATGTAGAGCCCTACTTGAAGTAGGGCATTAGACTAGATCAGGGCTTTTCAACCAATTCAACCACCTGTGTTACATTGGCACCTGGCAGGTGGCACGCGACCATCCTAGAAAAATGGTAGTGGGGGAGGGGAATGGTGGCAGCACCGCACAAGCCTGAGCAAGAGACTGCTGGAGCTGCAGGGCTGTCAGGGCTCAGCAGAAGCGCCAGGATCAGTGCCGCTTTCCAGCTGATTGGTGCTTCCTTCCCTCCCTCCCTCCCTCTTTGTCTATCTTCCTTCCTTCCTTCCTTCCTTCCTTCCTTCCTTTCTTCCTTCCTTCTTCCCTCCTTCTTTCTCTCATCTTCCTTCCCCTCCCTCCTTCCTTCCCTCCTTCTTTGTCTATCTTCCTTCCTTCCTTCCTTCCTTCCTTCTTTCTTTCTTTCTTTCTTTCTTTCTTTCTTTCTTTCTTTCTTTCTTTCTTTCTTTCTTTCTTTCTTTCTTTCTTTCCCTGAGTCAAACAAAGCAGGACATATCTAGGCTGTAAATAAGATTGTATGTGGATAACAACAGTTATTTTTAAAAAGTGAGCTTACATCAGAGGGAGTTCCTGTTTTAAAAAACAGCATTGGATCATGCCTGAGTCACAGAATGTCAGCCAGAGAAATCTCATAACAGGGAATTATTTTTGCATAGTTGGGTAATAAGTGTCAAGTTGTAACACGGTCACTTTTTAAAATCTATGGATAATAATAGCAAAATGGACTAAAAATTCTACTATTATTGACAAATAAAACGGACAGATTTGGCACGTCATACATCCTATACCATCCGTTCACAAGAGCCAATATTTTTTCTGGCTTTGATTTTTTTTTCCCCCCCCCTCCATTTAACGATCATTCTGGAGCCCAAAATTGAGGTGGCTCAGTGGGAAACTTGTTAAGTCAGCATTCTCCCCATCTTTGTCAAGGGAATCACTGCAGTTTTTAAATTAGGAACGTGATTGTTAAGGGAATCTGGATTCCCCATTGACTTGCCAGAAGGTCATGAAAGGGGGTCGTGACCCGGGGACATTGCGACCATCATAAGTATGAGTCAGTTGCCAAGCATCTGAATGTAAACTATGTGACCCTGGGAATGCTGTAATGGTCATAAATTAGTTTATGGTTCAGAGTAAACTGTGAACAGGTTATTACACAGAGAGAGAGACACAGACACACAGACACACAGATACACGTGCCCCCCGCAGAGCTCTGAGAGGTTTTTATTGGTTTTAGCAGAACTTTTTTCAAAGTTCAGGGCTGGAGGAAGGGGAAAAAACGAAACACCTCCTAAGGATGTGTGAATTTTACACTGGCTTGTGAACGGGCCCTGTACAGTTTTGTGGTTGGTTCAAGGCAACTTCCGGCGGCCTGGATTGACTTGAGAGAAAACACGATATTGTCTGTTTGTTCAGCTCCAGAAAGCGGAGCCGTTTGATTAGCAGAACAGCGATTACAGTATCATATTGTGGGAAGAATCCAGAGCAGTGGTTCTCAACCTTTTTAATGCCGCGACCCCCAACCGGTCGTAAGTCGAGGATTACTCAACCGGTCATAAGTTGAGGACTACTCAACCGGTCGTAAGTCAAGGACTACTCAACTGGTGTGCAGCACCGTTTGCAGAATGGGACTTTTGGCGGGCTCAGCAGGGCAGAGACAGCCTGGACAATTCCTATTGGCTTTTGAAAGCCAATAGAATTAGACTCTATTCAAGAGAGTCTATTCTATTGGCTTTCAAAAGCCAATAGAATAAAAGGGAGTAGCACAGCTAAGGAAAAGGGGGAAAAAATGGCGGACTGCGTTGTTTGGCGACCCCCGTGAAATGGTCGTTTGACCCCAAATGGGGTCCCGACCCACAGGTTGAGAACCACTGATCCAGAGGAAGAAATATTTGGGGAGATCTTAAAAAGACAGAATATATCTCCCCAAAGAAATAATGGAGAAGATCTTTTAAAAAAGACAGAAATCAGCCCCAGCCCCTAGGCAGAGGCCAGCTTTTAGAAATGCAGATGTGATAATCCATTCAGGAAGGTTGGAGACAGGAAGCTAGAAATTAGGAAGACAAAGACACCTCAAATCTACATACCCCCACCCAAATTCTTAGGACAGGAGACATAATAGGATTAACCCACCAATACCAAGAGGGCATACTCAGTACATGACACATGCAGTACATGCAAAGCCTCAAACAGGAACAGGAAACAACCTCAAGAGCCCCAGAAGATATAAAAACCCACCACTCTGCTCCATGTGGTCAGTTTTCTTTCCACAGCCATCTTTCTGTCTGGCTCTGCTCTTCAATAAACTGCAACCTTCTTTCTAAAGCAGCTTCCATTTTAATGATTCCCAGCTTGGACTGAAGATTTTTCTTTCCACATCATAAAGATAGACAGTGCCCAGGCCTGAAATATACCTGCTCTAAAATCTTAAATAAGTAATGACCTCTATAATTTTGGATACTGTTGATATGATAACTCTGCTTGGAATCCCTGCTCAGTTGCCTCCTGAGAAAACATCTTTGGGACATTCTGTTCATATTGTCTGCTCGGTGTGCCCTTGAAAATGCCAGCAATGGTACCCCTACCTTTGCATTCCATCCACCACCCCCCTCTCTGTTTATTGTCAAGCTGCGAGAAAAGGAACAACGTAGGTGAAAGTCCCAAAGATGCTTTCCCAGGAGGCAACTGGACTTTCCTTGTTTTTCCTTTGCAGATGTTTCGCTTCTCATCCAAGAAGCTTCTTCAGCTTTGGCTGGATGGTGGGGAAGAAGCCGAAGAAGCTTCTTGGGAGAGAAGCGAAACGTCTTCAAAGGAAAAACAAGGAAGTCCAGTTGCCTCCTGAAAAAAGCACCTTTGGGACAAATATGACCTAGTTGACTGAGAAGATCTAGACAGGTAGGTGAAAGTGGGAGTCAGTCTGGACCAGGGATAGGCCACCTTGGCTCTTTTATGATTCGTGGACTTCAACTCCCAGAATTCCTGAGCCAGCCATGCTGAGGGGAAAGGGAGAGGTTTCCAAGCTGAGCCATGCTGGCTCAGGAATTCTGGGAGTTGAAGTCCACGAGTCATGAAGGGGCCAAAGTTTCCCTCATGCTGGCTCAGGAATTCTGGGAGTTGAAGCCCAGGAGTCAGGAAGGGGCCAAAGTTTCCCTCATGCTGGCTCAGGAATTCTGGGAGTTGAAGGCCACGAGCCATGAAGGGGCCAAAGTTTCCCTCATGCTGGCTCAGGAATTCTGGGAGTTGAAGCCCAGGAGTCATGAAGGGGCCAAAGTTTCCCTCATGCTGGCTCAGGAATTCTGGGAGTTGAAGGCCACGAGTCATGAAGGGGCCAAAGTTTCCCTCATGCTGGCTCAGGAATTCTGGGAGTTGAAGCCCAGGAGTCATGAAGGGGCCAAAGTTTCCCTCATGCTGGCTCAGGAATTCTGGGAGTTGAAGCCCAGGAGTCATGAAGGGGCCAAAGTTTCCCTCATGCTGGCTCAGGAATTCTGGGAGTTGAAGCCCAGAAGTCATGAAGGGGCCAAAGTTTCCCTCATGCTGGCTCAGGAATTCTGGGAGTTGAAGTCCACGAGTCATGAAGGGGCCAAGGTTGCCTACCCCTGATCTGGACAAATGGTCACTCTGTAAGTCCCTTCTTAACGAACAAAATGAACTACAGGCCACCTCTGTAGATTCTGCATTTTTGAACCAGCTCACGTGGACTTGGAAACAAAGAAAAAGGCATTGAATGGGGATAGTCAGTTCAGGGGAAGAACAAACAAAAAACCAAAAAAAAAAACCAACAACTCATCTACCATCGGAAGAGAAACCAAAGCATGTCCTTTAACTGAAGGATGGCAGGTAGCCAGCCCCACCTTTCTCAGGTTTTCTGAATGATTTTGTGTGGGTGATTTATGTTTCCGCAGTGGTAATTCCTTCCTAGGATTAGATAGAGGAGATAACATCTCATTGTGATAAGAAAAGTTGCTGAGGAGTAGAAGCCAATTTACAAGCAGTCGCAGGAAACTGCACCTCTAAGAGTGGATGAAGAACAGGATTGGAAGGGACCTGGGAGGTCTTCTAGACCAGCCCCCTGCTCAAGGCAGGACCCGGTAGAAAAAGTAGCATTTTCCTTTCGCATGAAACAAGTAGTGAAAGTTGCGAGGAATGGAACAAATGAAGCAGCTGATCTGTCTGGTTGGGGGAAAGACCAGAGGAAATAAGTTTTTGACACTTTGCTAGGCGACTGGTGGTACTCAGATGTTGCCATATCCTAAAAGTGGTACAATGGGTGAAAAGGTTGAAAAGCCTTGATCTAGTCCAACCTCCTGCTCTAGTATACCATTCCTGACAAATGGCTGTCCAGTCTCTACTTGAAAACATCCAGTGTTGGAGCACTCACAACTTCTGAAGGCAAGCTGTTCCATTGGTTAATTGCTGTCATCATTAGAAAATTTCTCCTTAATTCTAGGTTGGTTCTCTCCTTGATTAGTTTCCATCTGTTGCTTCTTGTCCTGCCTTCAAGAGCTTTGGAGAATAGCTTGACTCCCTCTTCTTTGGGGCAGCCCCTGAGATATTGGAACACTGCTATCACATCACCCTTGTCTTTCTCTTCATTAAACAAGGCATACCCAATTCCAGCAACCGTTCCTTATATATTTTAGTCTCCAGCCCTCTGGCCATCTTTGTTGCTCTTCTCTGCACTCTTTCTAGAGTCTCAGCATCTTTTTTATATTGTGGTGACCAAAACTGGATGCAGGATTCCATGTGTGGCCTTACTAAGGCTTTGTAAAGTGGTAATAATACTTGGTGTGGTCTTCATACTGCCCCTCTATTAATGCAGTCTAGGCTCTTTCGGCCGCTGCCACACATTGGTGGCTCATATTTAAGTGGTTGTCCACTAGGACTCCAAGATCCCTCTCAGAGGTGTATTATGCCAAGTTTCACCTAGTCTGCACCCATACAGCTGGTTTTCCTTGCCTAAGTGCAAAACTTTATTTTTTTTATCTATGTTGAATTGCATTTCATTAGATAGGGCCCAGGGTCCAAGTCTGTTGAGATCTTTTTTGATCTTGATCTTGTCTTCTGGAGGTCTTAGACATTTTTAGAAGTCTAGAGCCCCTGGAAAGGTTGGTTGTAGTCCTTGTAGGCTTGTCGTCAAGACTGGGTAGTGGGGGAGGGGGAAATATGACACACTATTTCCATAAGGCTGTTGTGAAACCTACATGGATGTGCTCCATGACGTCATTGAGATTTGAGTTTCTCTCAAGGGAAACTCTGCAAAGAACAGCCTCTGGACAGCATCCTTGTTTAGTTGGCTTTCCGATGGGAGAATGATGGAAACCTATTGTTGGAGGGTGGATTTAGCACTTGGAAAAGCCCGTAGGAAGAAAGCAGGAGCTAAACACTTCTGTACGGTTGCTAAGAATATGGCATGGATGAGTTCTTCTCTTCTCTTCTCTTCTCTTCTCTTCTCTTCTCTTCTCTTCTCTTCTCTTCTCTTCTCTTCTGCAAGAAGAGAACCAGGGCACCAAGGAGCGCACAGTTCAACCCTGAGCTACAAATATTATTTTCTATTGTTGTTGTTAGTTGCGAAGTCGTGTCTGACCCATCACAACCCATGGACAACATTCCTCCAGGCCTTCCTATCCTCTACCACCTTCTGGAGTTCATTGAAGCTCACACCTACTGCTTCAGTGACTCCATCTAGCCATCTCATTCTCTGTCGTCCCCTTCTTCTCTTGCCCTCAATCTTTCCCAGCATTAGGCTCTTCTCCAGTGAGTCCTTCCTTCTCATTAGGTGGCCAAAGTACTTGAGTTTCAACTTCAGGATCTGGCCTTCTAAAGAGCAGTCGTGGTTGATCTCCTCTAGGACTGACCGGTTGGATCACCTTGCAGTCTGGGGGACTCACAAGAGTCTTCTCCAGCACCATAGTTCAGAGACCTCCATTCTTTGGCGCTCAGCCTTTCTTATGGTCCAACTTTCACAGCCATACATTGCAACTGGGAAAACCATGGCCTGGACTATACGCACTTTTGTTGGCAGGGTGATGTCTCTGCTTTTTAGTATGCTGATTTAGAACAGTTTATTTAGGGATAATATATATATATATTACCATAACATTTAGGCATAACAGAAAAAAAAGGCGTGGTGGAAAAAAATTAACCAAAGCCATTTTAAGATTTAAAGGAAGTGTTTTTTTTTTAATTAATTGAAACCATCATCCAGGCCTTACACGAAGGATTCCCCGGGAAGTAATTCACCCCGGTAGATCCTTCTTATGAAAAATGAATGAATGAATATGAATGAAGTTGAAAGTTCAGGCAATGGAAATGAAATAATGGGATTCAAAGAGAAACTAGTTGTTGCGCAGAAAAAGAGTTCTGAGAAAAGGAAGGACAGGCGTTCGCATAAGGTGACAATTGTAAGCCTGTCCCAAAGAGGAAGCTGCAGTCACATCAGGAGTTGGAGAAACTGAATCTGAACTCAGTGCCGTCAGTTGGCACGGATAATCAAATGGTGTTAAGGAACTGTTAAGCTGTTTTCAGCTGCTACACAGCAAGGCCAATAGGAAACTGTCATTGTGTGTCTAGTTTTGGCTTCTCCTTCCTGTTCTATCTTGACAATGCCAAAGATTCTTCCTCCTCGTCCTCCTCCTCTTCCTCCTCCTCCTCCTCCTCTCTCCTTCTCCTCCTCTTCCTCCTCCTCCTCCTCCTCCTCTCTTCTTCTTCTCCTTCCCTTTCTCCTTCTCCTTCTCCTTCACCTTCTTCTTCTTCTTCTCTTCCTCCTCCTCCTCTCTCTTTCTCCTCCTCCTCCTTCTTCTCCTCCTTCTCCTCCTCCCCCTTCCTTCCTTCCTTTCTCACTCCCTTCCTTGTTCTTTCATCTTTCTCCTTTCTTCTAGATGTGGGGAGGCCACCCTTACAAGAAATGAGCTGGTGAAAAGCAAAACCGGTGCGTCAACTTTCCTGATCTCCTTTTCAAGAGAAGTTCATGACTTGAAACCGATACCAAATGCTGGAGAGTTCCCTGTGCAGGAGAAATGGCTGCCGAGACAGACATTGCTTATTACTTCCTCCATGGAAGATTGCCTCTGTCAATCACCAGCTTTGATGGTATGTGGGCACAAGGTGAGCCAAAGAAACACACCCATCCAAAGCTGTGGTGGAAGATTGGGTAGGGCTAGCAGCTCAGATAGGATCTTCCCTATTTTTTCTTGGACTGTAAAGAGACCACGGCCGGAAGAGATTACTTTCCTCTTACAAGATCAATCTTGATCTTGCAAGAGAGGCCAAAGAGGAAACACCATCCAATGAGGCTATTCTGCTTTATTCGTAAGATTACATTAGCAGAATCTGGCAAGTATGAAACTCACCCTTAACACTGCCTATGAAACTAGGGAGGGTCTCTTCCAAGCCACATCCCCCTCCCATATTCCTGCTACGGGAACAGCTTTTATCTGCATGCTTCCTTGACTGGGTTCCTTCATCCTATCTCTTAAGAGCATCCCCCACATACTATTACGCAGACTTTCTGGATTGCTGGACTACAACCTCCATTATCCCCAAGGGTTGGTGCAGGCTGTTGGGTTCTGAACCTTAGGCGGTCTACTGGTCGTCTTAGTTAGACTTTGCTTTCTTGAGACAGTGTTACTGATCACTGGATAGCCAGGATAATATATACATATATTTTCTCACCATGTATATGTATACATTTGAACTAGATTGTGTTGTTTCTCCGGGCCACGTATGTGTGTCCATATGGGTATATGCATAATTTATTTTGTTTTATTTATTTTTGTCATGTTTGTGCAGTGTATATTGAGAGCTGTATGCAATGAAATCTGATTTTAATGTATGCTGACTAGTGTACATCTAAAGTGACAATAATTATTCTATTCTATTCTATTCTATTCTACTCTACTCTACTCTATTCTACTCTACTCTATATTCTATTGTATTCTATTGTATTGTATTGTATTGTATTCTATTCTATTCTATTCTATATTGTATTGTATTGTATTGTATTGTATTGTATTCTATTCTATTCTATTCTATTCTATTCTATTCCCAACTCTGCTATTCCGTTATTCTGATCTCATGAGTTTCCTGACAGTTAGAACAATTAACCAATGAAACGACTTGCCTCCAGAAGTTTTGGATGTTCCAACACTGGAGGATTTTAAGAAGAAATTGGATACTCGTTTCTCCACAATAGTGTAGGATTTTCTGCCTGAGCAGGGGGTTGGACCAGATGACCTCCAAGGTCCCTTCCAACTTTTATTATTATCATCATCATTATTATTATTATTATTATTATTATTATTACTACTACCACTACTACTACTACTACTACTACTACTACTACTACTACTACTACTACTACCTCCAAGGTCCCTTCCAGCTTTGGTATTCTGTTACACTGTTATTTCCAATTCTTTTATTTTGAATGATTCTATGATTCTATGACATAGATTAGAAGCAGGCAGCTGTCTCTATTGCTCTTTTCTCCCTGCAAATTCTTTCTGTTTCTCTTAATACTTTCTGTACCATTAAACACAAACCGAAATGGAAATCAGATTGTGGGTTCATTTTTTCCATGCTCTGTGACCACATTCACTTGCACTTTTTCACAATGACTTCCCATCCACAAGAAGAAGAAAAAAAAGTCATGTTCTCATGCTTTCTTCCAGGGAGTGTGGTGGTGAGCAATTGATATATATATATATATCCTCTAAGTAACCAGTAAAAACATGAACACCAGAAATATTATAAACTAAAAAAGTTTAATACCATCACCGATCACCAAGCTTTCGTCAGAGACTTCTGACATCGTCAGGGTTAATGCTGGTCTATGGGAGAGTTCCTTTATAGGCAAACCGCCGTTTGCACTCGGCTCCTGGACCTCGTCACAGGTCCTAATTGGTTTGACTGCGTTCTAATTATGGCTTTCGCATGGATGACTCCTCTTTTCCTGCCTCCCCTGCCTGTGTGTATGCTACTGCTCACTTCCCCCTCACACGATCCTGGGTTGGGCGGAAAGGGGCAGAGAATGCATCACAACAGGACAGCTGAGGCAAGGGCAGAGGGAGCGTGAGAGGAGGGAACAGCTCAGAGATACGGAGGACTTGGCCAGCCAAAAAAAAAGGGGGGGGGGGGAGAGAACTTCCACAAGAAATATTCTATTTCTTCTTATTATTATTTGTTGCGGGTCTGTTTGTTTGTTTGTTTTTAGATAGACGTGTCTGAGCAAGTGACCAGGGTGATTCCCTTGATTACTCTTTATTTACTCTAAACTTAGCAGCTATATTTTGAAACTCGGAGTCAGATATACAGTCAGATGCTGTCAGCTCAGCAAATGGAATGCATTTAGTGTCTCCAGAGAAATCTCCGTCGGTTCAAATCAAGTCAGTTTAGTTCATTTCATAAAAACTTATCCCTTCAATTCATTCGCATTCTAAATACGGAGAAGGCAGAAACGTGGACAATTTTACAAGATCATAAACCAAAATTTATGATTATTCCCCCCCCCCGTTTATGAGCTATGCTTTGGCCCCTGTAGCTTCAAACAGTCCCTGAGTTCTAAATCACACATACAAATGACTCAAAGATTTTTTTGGGGGGTGCCATATCTTTATGTGTTGAATTATTTATAGATGGATTCGATACCACTGCAATCAAAACAAATCTCAGCGCCTTACATGTTGTCCTTTGAATGTGTTCATTATTGAATCACCCAAAACTAGAAGCTTCTGTTTTTTTCTCATTTCAGGTAGGAAATTACCACTTGAAAGACAAACAAAAAAACAACTTTCTGTTTCGTTGGTTTCAGGCAAATACTTGGACCGGTGCCTGCAGTTTTCTTGGCAAGGTTTTTCAGAACTGATGTGCCATCGCCTCTTTCCAAGGGCTGAGAGAGAGTCAACAGGCCAATTTTCATGCCTAAGGTAGGATTAGAACTCACTGTCTCCTAATGATTGGCCAAAAGTCACCCAGTCAGCTTTCATGCCTAAGGTGGGACTACAATACTCTATCCCTTCCATATTCTATTCTATTCTATTCTATTCTATTCTATTCTATTCTATTCTATTCTATTCTATTCTATTCTATTCTATTCTATTCTATTCTGTTCTGTTCTGTTCTGTTCTGTTCTGTTCTGTTCTATTCTATTCTATTCTATTCTATTCTATTCTATTCTATTCTATTCTATTCTTCTGTAATTCTATTCTATTCTTCTGTAATTCTATTCTATTCTATTCTATTCTATTCTATTCTTCTGTAATTCTATTCTATTCTTCTGTAATTCTATTCTATTCTATTTTATTCTTCTGTAATTCTATTCTATTCTTCTGTAATTCTATTCTATTCTTCTGTAATTCTATTCTATTCTAATTCTATTCTATTCTATTCTATTCTATTCTATTCTTCTGTAATTCTACTCTATTCTTCTGTAATTCTATTCTATTCTATTCTATTCTATTCTATTCTTCTGTATTTCTATTCTATTCTTCTGTATTTCTATTCTATTCTATTCTATTCTATTCTATTCTATTCTATTCTATTCTATTCTATTCTATTCTATTCTATTCTTCCTTATTTCTACTCTACTCTGCTCTGCTCTGCTCTACTCTATTCTACTTATATTCTATTCTGTTCTGTTCTTGTCCTGCCCTCTGGTGCTTTGGAGAATAGTTTGATATGAGTGGCAAAACACCACCTTGAAGAAAGAAAACCGGTAATATTAAACTTTTGTGATAAATGGTTCTTTTCCAGACCATCAAAAAAAGGCTTGGATGCCAAGGGGCAAGGACACCAGTTGCTAATCACAATTCTCCAGAAATCCCATACCAAACAATACAGGTAGTCCTCAACTTGCAACCACAATTGGGGCCAGAATTTCTGATGTTAAGCAGAGCAGTTGATAAGAGAATCTGGCTCCCTCATTCACAATTACAAATAAGTAAATATTGTTGAAGAGAGCATTGCATAAACTGGGGCTTTCCAAACTTGGCAACTTTAAGACTGGTGGACCAACACCCAGAATTCCTCAGCCAGTCATGCTGAAGAGTTGAAGTCCACAAATCTGGCTAAGGAATTCTGGGAGTTGAAATCCACAAGTAGTCAAGGTTGGAGACTCAACTCCAAGAATTCCTCAGCCTGACTTGTGGACTTCAATTCCCAGAATTCCTCAGCCAGGCTTGTGAATTTCAACTCCCAGAATTCCTCAGGCAATTCTGGGACTTAAAGTCCAATGAAAGAATTTCTGTCCAGACATGGTGGGTGTTCCATGACTGGACATTTTCAATAAGAGACTGGGCAGCCATTTGCCTGGAATGGTATAGGGTTTCCTGCCTGAGCAAGGGTTAGACTAAATGGCCTCTAAAGTTCCCTCCTGCTATGCTATTCTGTATTTTTGCTACCAGGAGCTCATTTCTCATACATGGGGCTGCATTGCCATCTAGTGGTTTTGAATAGAAATTTCACATAAAGGCATTTTGGCAAAATATTATAGGTACAGGTGAAACACCTTCATTTTAACCATCATCAAAAGAAATCACAACGGCTGGATTTGGGTCTGCTGGCGACGTGCCTGCTTGGGGCTGTTTTTGCTGCTTACGCAGTTCTGAACAACATCAAAAGAAGTTTCATGTGATACAGATATGAAGTACTGATGGTGGTGTGTGTGGTGCTCTTTGACCTTAGCTGTTTCTTGCAGACCTTTCATTGCCCAATAAGGTAATCCCATCAGTGCTCATTCCCCTTTCTTGCGCTCTGATAAATCTATGCCTCAATTATTGTGTATGATTCAGGGTTTATTGACTGGCTAAAACAAATTCAGAGAAGGAACTACAACAAAGATAAATACATGTCCAGTGTTTGCAGACTGAAAAAAACCCTGATCCGATCATCTGGAGAAATGCATCCATTTATATGGACAGAAAAGAACTGTGATAACTATGTTCAGATACATTAAAAAAGCCCCCCAAATAGAGACAGAAATAATGGGTGTACGTTACAGTCAAGTAAATATTGCATAAACCAGGGGAGTCCAACTTTAGCAACTTTAAGACTTGTGGATTTCAATTCCCAGAATTCTTCAGCTGGTCATGCTGGCTAAAGAATTCTGGGAGTTGAAGTCCATAAGTCTGGCTGAGGAATTCTGGGAATTGGTCCAAAAGTTGCCAAGGTTGGAGACTCAACTCCCAGAATTCCTCAGCCAGACCTATGGACCTCAACTCCCAGAATTCCTCAGCCAGACTTATGGACTTCAATTCCCAGAATTCCTCAGCTAGGGTTATGGACTTCAATTCCCAGAATGCCTCAGCCAGCCATGAAGTCATGGAGTTGAAATTCAAAAGCCTGGTTGAGGAATTCTGGGAATTGAAGTCCACAAGCCTGGCTGAGGAATTCTGGGAGTTGAAGTCCACAAGTAGTCAAGGTTGGAGACTCAACTCCAAGAATTCCTCAGCCTGACTTGTGGACTTCAATTCCCAGAATTCCTCAGCCAGGCTTGTGAATTTCAACTCCCAGAATTCCTCAGGCAATTCTGGGACTTAAAGTCCAATGAAAGAATTTCTGTCCAGACATGGTGGGTGTTCCATGACTGGACATTTTCAATAAGAGACTGGGCAGCCATTTGCCTGGAATGGTATAGGGTTTCCTGCCTGAGCAAGGGTTAGACTAAATGGCCTCTAAAGTTCCCTCCAGCTCTGCTATTCTGTATTTTTGGTACCAGGAGCTCATTTCTCAAACGTGGGGCTGCAGTGCCATCTAGTGGTTCTGCACAGAAATTTCACATAAAGGCATTTTGGCAAAATATTATAGGTACAGGTGAAACACCTTCATTTTAACCATCATCAAAAGAAATCACAACGGCTGGATTTGGGTCTACTGGCTACATGCCTCCTTGGGGCTGTTTTTGCTGCTTATGCAGTTCTGAACAACATCAAAAGAAGTTTCATGTGATAGAGATATGAAGTACTGATGGTGGTGTGTGTGGTACTCTTTGACCTTAGCTGTTTCTTGCAGACCTTTCATTCCCAATAAGGTAATCCCATCAGTGCTCATTCCCCTTTGTTGCGCTCTGATAAATCTACACCTCAATTATTGTGTACGATTCAGGGTTTATTGACTGGCTATAACAAATTCAGAGAAGGAACTACAACAAAGATAAATACATGTCCAGTGTTTGCAGACTGAAAAAAACCCTGATCCGATCATCTGGAGAAATGCATCCATTTATGTGGACAGAAAACAACTGTGATAACTATGTTCAGATACATTTAAAAAGCCCCCCAAATAGAGACAGAAATAATGGGTGTACATTACAGTCAAGTAAATATTGCATAAACCAGGGGAGTCCAACTTTAGCAACTTTAAGACTTGTGGACTTCAATTCCCAGAATTCTTCAGCTGGTCATGCTGGCTAAAGAATTCTGGGAGTTGAAGTCCATAAGTCTGGCTGAGGAATTCTGGGAGTTGGTCCAAAAGTTGCCAAGGTTGGAGACTCAACTCCCAGAATTCCCCAGCCAGAATTATGGACCTCAACTCAGAATTCCTCAGCCACACTTGTTGACTTCAACTCCCAAAATTCCCCAGCCAGACCTATGGACCTCAACTCCCAGAATTTCTCAGCCAGACTTGTTGACTTCAGCTCCCAGAATTCCTCAGCCAGACTTATGGACTTCAATTCCCAGAATGCCTCAGCCAGCCATGAAGTCATGGAGTTGAAATTCACAAGGCTGGCTGAAGAATTCTGGGAGTTAAAGTCCACAAATCTGGCTGAGGAATTCTGGGAGTTGAAGTCTTTAAACTTGGCATCTTGTGGACTTCAATTCCCAGAATTCCTCAGCCAGCCATGAAGTCCATGGAGTTGAAATTCACAAGCCTGGTTGAGGAATTCTGGGAATTTAAATTTAAATAACAGGTAGAAAATCCTTAAAGAAAAATCCAACTTAGAACAATTAATCAGTGAAAAGATTTGCATCCAGACTTGGTGGATATTGCATCACTGGACATTTTCAATAAGAGACTGGGCAGCCATTTGCCTGGAATGGTATAAGGTTTCCTGCCTGAGCAAGGGTTAGACTAGATGGCCTCTAAAGTTCCCTCCAACTCTGTTATTCTGTATTTTTGCTACCAGGAGCTCATTTCTCAAACGTGGGGCTGCAGTGCCATCTAGTGGTTTTGAACAGAAATTTCATGTCAAGGGAATTTGGCAAAACACTATAGTTACAGGGGAAATAATGATAGATCACACCTGAATCCAACACATCTTCATTTTAACCACCATCAAAGGAAATCACAACAGCTGGATTTGGGTCTACTGGCGACGTGCCTCCTTGGGGCTGTTTTTGCTGCTTACGCAGTTCTGAACAACATCAAAAGAAGTTTCATGTGATAGAGATATGAAGTACTAATTATGATGTGTGTGGTGCTCTTTGAGCTTAGCTTTCCTTGCAGACCTTTCATTGCCCACTTTGGTAACCTCATCAGTGCTAGGTGTGGTCATTGCCCTCTGTTGCGCTCTGATAAATCTACGCCTCAATTATTGTGTATGGTTCTGTGTTTATTGACTGATTAAAGCAAGAAAGTTAATACAGGGGCCTGAAGACATGCTCTGTATGGGCAGACTGAAAAAAACCTGTGTTCACCTAGATAAATGTATCCATTCATGTGGACAGGAGAAAATTGTGGTAACCATGTTTAAGTACATAAAACACTTGTGTAAGAGGAATGCTCCAATCTAGGACCAAAAATAATGGGGCTAAATGACAGTCACGTAACTTTGTTGAACAGAGCATTGCATAAACCAGGGATGTCCAAACTTGGAAACTTGTGGACTTCAACTCCCAGAATTCCTCAGCCAGCCTTATGAATTTCACCTCCATGACTTCATGGCTGGCTGAGGAATTCTGGGAATTGAAGATCATGAGTCTGGCTGAGGAATTCTGGGAGTTGAAGTCCAATGGAAGAATTTCTGGCCAGACATGGTGGGTGTTCCATCACTGGACATTTTCAATAAGAGACTGGGCAGCCATTTGCCTGGAATGGTATAGGGTTTCCTGCCTGAGCAAGGGTTAGACTAAATGGCCTCTAAAGTTCCCTCCAACTCTGCTATTCTGTATTTTTGCTACCAGGAGCTCATTTCTCAAACGTGGGGTTGCAGTGCCATCTAGTGATTTTGAATGGAAATTTCATATAAAGGCATTTTGGCAAAATAATATAGGTACAGGTGAAACACACATCTTCATTTTAACCATCATCAAGGAAATCACAACATCTGGATTGGGGTCTACCGGCTATGTGCCTTCTGAGTGCTGTTTTTGCTGCTGATGCACTTCTGAACAACATCAAAAGAAGTTTCATGTGATAGAAATATGAATACTGATGGTGGTGTGTGTGGTGCTCTTTGAGCTTAGCTTTCCTTGCAGACCTTTTGTTGCCCAATTTGGTAACCTCATCAGTGCTAGGTGTGGTCATTGCCCTCCGTTGCACTCTGATAAATCTACGCCTCAATTATTGTGTACGATTCAGGGTTTATTGACTGGCTATAACAAATTCAGAGAAGGAACTACAACAAAGATAAATACATGTCCAGTGTTTGCAGACTGAAAAAAACCCTGATCCGATCATCTGGAGAAATGCATCCATTTATGTGGACAGAAAACAACTGTGATAACTATGTTCAGATACATTTAAAAAGCCCCCCAAATAGGGACAGAAATAATGGGTGTACATTACAGTCAAGTAAATATTGCATAAACCAGGGGAGTCCAACTTTAGCAACTTTAAGACTTGTGGACTTCAATTCCCAGAATTCTTCAGCTGGTCATGCAGGCTAAAGAATTCTGGAAGTTGAAGTCCATAAGTCTGGCTGAGGAATTCTGGGAGTTGGTCCAAAAGTTGCCAAAGTTGGAGACTCAACTCCCAGAATTCCCCAGCCAGAATTATGGACCTCAACTCAGAATTCCTCAGCCACACTTGTTGACTTCAGCTCCCAGAATTCCTCAGCCAGACTTATGGACTTCAATTCCCAGAATGCCTCAGCCAGCCATGAAGTCATGGAGTTGAAATTCACAAGGCTGGCTGAAGAATTCTGGGAGTTAAAGTCCACAAATCTGGCTGAGGAATTCTGGGAGTTGAAGTCTCTAAACTTGGCACCTTGTGGACTTCAATTCCCAGAATTCCTCAGCCAGCCATGAAGTCGATGGAGTTGAAATTCACAAGCCTGAAAGACTGAAAAAAACCCTGATCCGATCATCTGGAGAAATGCATCCATTTATGTGGCAGAAAAGAACTGTGATAACTACGTACTGAAGAGGCACGTAACCGGTAGACCCCAATCCAGCTGTTGTGATTTCCTTTGATCATGGTTAAAATGAAGATGTGTTGGATTTAGATGTGATCTTCCTTTATTTCAACTTATAACTATAGTATTTTGCCCAATTCCCTTGAAGTGAAATTTCTGTTCAAAACCACTAGATGGCACTGCAGCCCCACGTTTGAGAAATGAGCTCCTGGTAGCAAACATACAGAATAGCAGAGTTGGAGGGAACTTTAGAGGCCATTTAGTCTAACCCTTGCTCAGGCAGGAAACCTTATACCATTCCAGGCAAATGGCTGCCCAGTCTCTTATTGAAAATGTCCAGTGATGGAAAACTCATCATGTCTGGAGACAAATCCTTCCACTGATTAATTGTTCCACATCAGGAAATTTCTTTTTAATCCTAGGTTAGATTTCTGTTTAAGGATTTTCTACCTGTTATTACTAGTCTGCCCTCAGGTGCTTTGGAGAATAAGTCAATTCCCTCTTTTCTGTGATTGTCCCTCAACTACTGGAAGGCAGTTATCAAGCTTAAGGCTTGTGGACTTCAACTCCCAGAATTCCTCGGCCAGCCTTGTGAATTTCAACTCCATGACTTCATGGCTGGCTGAGGCATTCTGGGAATTGAAGTCCATAAGTCTGGCTGGGGAATTCTGGGAGTTGAGTCTCCAACCTTAGCAACTTTTGGACCAACTCCCAGAATTCCTCAGCCAGACTTATGGACTTCAATTCCCAGAATGCCTCAGCCAGCCTTGTGAATTTCAACTGCATGACTTCATGGCTGGCTGAGGCATTCTGGGAATTGAAGTCCATAACTCTAGCTGAAGAATTCTGCGAGTTGAAATCAACAAGTGTGGCTGAGGAATTCTGGGAGTTGAGGTCCATAGGTCTGGCTGGGGAATTCTGGGAGTTGGGTCTCCAACCTTGGCAACTTTTGGACCAACTCCCAGAATTCCTCAGCCAGACTTATGGACTTCAACTCCCAGAATTCTTTAGTCAGCATGACCAGCTGAAGAATTCTGGGAATTGAAGTCCACAAGTCTTAAAGTTGCTAAAGTTGGACTCCCCTGGTTTATGCAATATTTACTTGACTGTAATGTACACCCATTATTTCTGTCTCTATTTGGGGGGCTTTTTTAATGTATCTGAACATAGTTATCACAGTTCTTTTCTGTCCACATAAATGGATGCATTTCTCCAGATGATCGGATCAGGGTTTTTTTCAGTCTGCAAACACTGGACATGTATTTATCTTTGTTGTAGTTCCTTCTCTGAATTTGTTATAGCCAGTCAATAAACCTTGAATCGTACACAATAATTGAGGTGTAGATTTATCAGAGTGCAACGGAGGGCAATGACCACACCTAGCACTGATGAGGTTACCAAATTGGGCAACAAAAGGTCTGCAAGGAAAGCTAAGCTCAAAGAGCACCACACACACCACCATCAGTACTTCATATCTCTATCACATGAAACTTCTTTTGATGTTGTTCAGAAGTGCGTTAGCAGCAAAAACAGCACTCAGAAGGGACGTAGCCGGTAGGCCCCAATCCAGCTGTTGTGATTTCCTTTGATGATGGTTAAAATGGAGATGTGTTGGATTCAGGTGTGATCTACCTTTATTTCAACTTGTAACTATAGTATTTTGCCAAAATGCCTTTATGTGAAATTTCTGTTCAGAACCACTAGATGGCACTGCAACCCCACGTTTGAGAAATGAGCTCCTGGTAGCAAAAATACAGAATAGCAGAGTTGGAGGGAACTTTAGAGGCCATTTAGTCTAACCCTTGCTCAGGCAGGAAACCCTATACCATTCCAGGCAAATGGCTGCCCAGTCTCTTATTGAAAATGTCCAGTGATGGAACACCCATCATGTCTGGAGACAAATCCTTCCACTGATTAATTGTTCCACATCAGGAAATTTCTCTTTAATCTAGGTTAGATTTCTGTTTAAGGATTTTCTACCTGTTATTACTAGTCTGCCCTCAGGTGCTTTGGAGAATAAGTCAATTCCCTCTTTTCTGTGATTGTCCCTCAACTACTGGAAGGCAGTTATCAAGCTTAAGGCTTGTGGACTTCAACTCCCAGAATTCCTCGGCCAGGCTTGTGGACTTCAATTCCCAGAATGCCTCAACCAGGCTTTTCAATTTCAACTCCATGACTTCATGGCTGGCTGAGGCATTCTGGGAAGTCCATAAGTCTAGCTAAGGAATTCTGGGAATTGCATAAGTCTGGCTGAGGAATTCTAGGAGTTGAAGTCAACAAGTGTGGCTGAGGAATTCTGGGAGTTGAGGTCCATAGGTCTGGTTCAGGAATTCTGGGAGTTGAGTCTACAATCTTGGCAACTTTTGGACCGATTCCCAGAATTCCTCAGCCAGACTTATGGACTTCAACTCCCAGAATTCTTTAGCCAGCATGACCAGCTGAAGAATTCTGGGAATTGAAATCCACAAGTCTTAAAGTTGCTAAAGTTGGACTCCCCTGGTTTATGCAATACTTACTTGACTGTAATGTACACCCATTATTTCTGTTCCTATTTGGGGGGCATTTTTAATGTATCTGAACATAGTTATCACAGTTTGTGATTTCCTTTGATGATGGTTAAAATGGAGATGTGTATTTCACCTGTGCCTATAGTATTTTGCCAAATTCCTTTTATGTGAAATCTCCTTTCTGAACCACTAGATGGCACTACAAGCCCACATTTGAGAAATGAGCTCCTGGTAGCAAAAATACAGAATAGCAGAGTTGGAAGGAACTTTGGAGGTGATCTAGTCTAACCCTTGCTCAGGCAGGAAACCCTATACCATTCCAGGCAAATGGCTGCCCAGTCTCTTATTGAAAATGTCCAATGATGGAACACCCACCATGTCTGGAGACAAATCCTTCCACTGATTAATTGTTCCACATAATGAAATTTCTCCTTAGTTCTATACTGGATTACTCTTTAGGGATTTTCTACCTGATATTTCTAGTCCTGCCCTCAGGTGCTTTGGAGAATAAGTCTATTCCCTCTTTTCTGTGATTGTCCCTCAACTACTGGAAGGCAGTTATCAAGCTTAAGGCTTGTGGACTTCAACTCCCAGAATTCTTCAGCCAGGCTTGTGGACTTCAACTCCCAGAATTCCTCAGCCAGGCTTGTGAAGTTCAATTCCATGATTTCATTGGCTGGCTGAGGAAGTCCATAAATCTGGTTGAGGAATTCTGGGAATTAGAGTCCACAAGTCTGGCTGAGCAATTCTGGGAATTGAAGTCCACAACAAGTCTTAAAGTTGCCAAGTTTGGCAGCTTTGGTTAACTGGCTGAGGAATTCTGGCAGTTGAAGTCCATATGTCTTCATGTTGCCCAGTTTGGGGACCCCTGGCATAAATGGAGGAGCTTTTTGTCATATTCAGGTTATCTGAATGAAGGTCTTCTGCTGAGCCTAGCAAGTCTCTAGAGCAGGGGGTCTTCAACCTTGGTCCTTTTATGACTTTTGGACTTTGACTCCCAGCCTGGCTGAGGAATTCTGGGGGTCGAAGTCCACAAGTCATCAAAGGGCCAAGGCTGAAGACCCCCTGCCTTGGATTGTGCATTTTCCCTTCCAAGGAAATCCAGATAGGTCCTGACTCATGTCCTTTAGCAAAAGTAACTGGGTCACCAGTGCAGAGCTGGTGGTGGGGAAAACTGCGAGTTATGGTTTCCGATCATATAATGAGTAACTCAGCTGCCAATGGAGGTTTCTAGCAGAATGACATTTCGGAAACCCCATTCTCTGTGCCCGGATAACAGGTAACAACGTGCAGTCATAAAAATGCCAGTTAATGTTGTTAATGTTCCTGGCTCCCAAGTTAGCAGAATCTTGTGGCTTTCTGTTAAATATGCGGACAGGATAAATGACCTTTGGTTGGTAACATCATGCGTCACGTAAAGTATCCGAAGTTTCCTTTTTTTGGTTATGTGCGGAGAACACCAAGGATGGGCGCAATGCAGCCCATCTCAAAAGCTTGTCCTTTGCTCACCAGCCAAAGTAGCTTGACTGCGAAGGCTTGACCATGTCTTATTTTTAGACTTGCATTTGTTATTTACAATATGGATCTGACGCGATCCTGTCTGAGATGTTTTGAGGTTGAAGAACTGAAATACATTGAAATCTGTGAAGTAACCCATAAACAATTCTTTGATTTATTCTCGCTCTTTCTCTTTCTCTCTCTGTCTCTCTATTTCTCTGGTGCTCTCTCTATTTCTTTGTTTCTCTTTCTCTGTTCTCTTTCTATTTTTTCTCTTTCTTTCTCTCTTTCTTTGTCTTTGTCTATTTCTTTTGCTGTTTTTATTTCTGTTTCCCTCTCTTTGTCTTTCTCTGTTTCTCCCTCCTTCCCCTTTTTCTTTTTTCTCTCTCTTTTCTCTGTCTCTCTCTTTCTCTCTCCCTGTTTCCTTCTCTCTCTCTCTCTCTCTCTCCTCCTTTTATATGCCTTAGTTAAAGACAGGAAAGAAAAAAAGAAAAAAAGAAAGAAAGAGAGGAAGGAAGGAAGGAAGGAAGGAAGGAGAAAGAGAAGGAAGGAAGAAGGAAAGAAAGAAAGAAAGTGGAGAAAGGGGGAGGGAAGGAAGGAAGGAAGGAATCATACTCCAAGAAAAAAATTAAAGTTGCTGCTTTAATTCTGAGTGAAATTGGTGTTTTGAATCAAAACTGATCTGCATCCATTTAATACATAAATACACACACACACACACACACACACACACACCCCTACAATTGCACTCTTATTCCAACACAACCCTGATTTTGCACACAAACAACAGCGCCCTGGGGCAGAAAGAAACCAGAATTGTGTATAAAAGTAAACTTGTGCTTTTATTTATTAATTAAAAAAAATTACAATCAGACACCATCCTGTTGTATTTCAGAAAGCATGGGCTTCTATTTTTTTTAAAAAGGACACAAATTTAGCTTATTATTATAATCCCTTTTTTCATTTATATTAATAATATTAATTTTTTAGGCTGAACTGTTTTACTCCCACACTCTCTGGACTTCCTGGTACTGAGAAATAGATAGATGGATGGATGGATGGACGGATGGATGGATGGATGGATGGATGGACGGATAGATGGAGATGAAGAGAGACTCTAGAGAGTGAACTAATGGTTCGGAATGAAATATGATTTTTTTTTGTGTCTGTTGATGTGAAAACATATAGTTTGTTAAGCGAGAAAAAGAAAGAATGAAAGAAAGAGAAAGAAAAAAAGAAGAGAAAGAGAAAGGAAAGAAAAAAGAAAGGAAGGAAGGAAAGGAAAGAGAGAAGGAAGGAAGGGATATGGAGGAAGGAAGGAGACAGGAATGAGAGAAGGAAGAAAGGAATATGAAAGAAAGGAAGGAAGAAGGAAGGAAGGAAAGAAAGAAAGAAAGGAAGGAAGGAAGGAAGGAAGGAAGGAAGGAAAGGAAGGAAGGAAGGAAGAAAGAAAGAAAGAAAGAAAGAAAGAAAGAAAGAAAGAAAGAAAGAAAGAAAGAAAGAAAGTCCTTTATTTCTCCAGCTTCAGCTACTGTTCCTCTGACCCACCAAGTTTCAAGTCAACAAAAGCCCACTGAGAAAAAACGAAAAGTCCTGTGAAGAAATATTTCCTTCCCTCCCTCTCCTTCCAAGATTATCTTCTTTGGTGCAAAGAAAGCCATCTATGGACAAGGAAAAAGAATGCTCCAACGAGCACGTTTCGAACAAGGCTTTCCCAACCCACACCCCACAAAAAAAAAAAAAAGAAACTGGTCAAAGGGAGCCACAGAATAAGCGCTCACAACAACAACACGGATGCTTTGGTACACACGTTCCAGCTTCGGCGCCAATCGCTCTCTCTTCTCAATTTTTTTCTGGGTGGGGTGGGGAGAAAGGCTCTATTTTTTTCTCCCACCCTTTTTATTCTGGTTTCCCCCCCTCCCTCGGTCAATGCCAAAAAAGAAAAAGAAAAAGAAGAAAAAAAAAGATCCTTTATGCTCTTTTCTGCCTTCCTTCTAAGTTCCTAAAACTGGAAGGTCGGACTTTCATCTCCGCAAAGGCGATGGAATGCTCGTGGCCTTTCCAGTGGAACCAGTTGACGCCCTGCAAAAAAAAACAACAGAAAGCCGTGCCGTGAACTCGGAGGAAGGGAGGCGATGTGGATATTTTTGTCAATGGCCGACTAATTATATTTTAATTTGATTCATCAATGGAGGAGAATCTTTGGTAGCTCGGGGTTGAAATGAGGGGGTCCTTGGTGCTCTCTGAGCTGGGTGGCTTTCTTGCAGATGTTTCATGACCCAAATTAGATGACATCATCAGTGGTTGAAGAGAGTGTTTACAAGGAGGAGGAGGAGGAGGTGATGTAGAGTCCCTGGTGGTTTAGTTTTTAAAAAGAGACTGGACAATCACCTGTCAGAGATGGTATAGGTCCTCCTGCTTGAGCAGGGGGCTGGACTAGAAGACCTCCAAGGTCCCTTCTAGCTCTATTCTATTCTATTCTATTCTATTCTATTCTATTCTATTCTATTCTATTCTATTCTATTCTATTCTATTTCTATTCTATTCCATTCCACTCCACTCCACTCCACTCCACTCCACTCCACTCCATTCCATTCCATTCCATTCCATTCCATTCCATTCTATTCTATTCTATTCTATTCTATTCTATTCTATTCTATTCTATTCTATTCTAATCTTCAATGCTAATGGAGGCCAATTGACTCAACCAGAACTACTTACCTGGCTGTGGCTGTTGTCTCCGTACCGACCCATAAGGTTGACCCGATGGCAGTTTTTGTACCAGAACGCCCCTTTGTACGATAAGGCACAATTTGTGATGGCAGAGTCGTGGTCCTTGTCAAAAGTGGAGAACGGTCGCACGTTGTGGTAACTCATGGAATCACCTAGAGGATGGGAAGAGGAGAATATTTTTGACATGTAAATAAGGATAGTTGTATTACTGTCGGGATTATTATTACTATTATGGCCACGGAGCACCGGATTTTCAGAACAAAAGACAGAAGCAGCTAGCAGAAGAGAGTATTTGCAGCTCAGGGTTTCCTGCAGATGTTTCATTACCCAACTAAGTAACATCATCAGTGCTAGAAGGAAGTAGGGTTTGCAGAGTGGAGGAGGAGGAAGACTGTGGGGTCCTCGGTGCTCTCTGAGCTCTGATGTTTTCTTGCAGACATTTCATGACCCAGCTAGGGAACTTCACCAGTGTTAGAAGGGAGTGGGGTTTGCAGAAGGGAGGAGGAGGGGAGAGGAGGAAGATTATACGGTTTTAGGTGCTCTCTGAGCATGGTTGTTTTCTTGCAGATGTTTCATGACCCAACTAGGTAACATCATCATCATCAGTGCTAGAAGGGTTTGCAGGGAGGAAGAGGAGGAGAAAGAGAAGGAGGAGGAGATGGTGGTGGTGGTGGTGGTGGACTGTGGGGTTTTCGATGCTCTCTGAGCTTGGTGGTTTTTTTGCAGATGTTTCATGGTTCAACTAGGTAACATCACCAATGCTAATCATGCACTGATGGGACACTGATGATGTTCCCTAGTTGGGTCATGAAACATCAGCAAGAAAACCACCAAGCTCAGAGAGCACCAAGGACCCCATAGTCCTCCTCCTTGCAAACTCCCTTCCAGCACTGATGATGTTACTGAGCTGGGTCATGAAACGTCAGCAAGAAAACCACCCAGCTCAGACAGCACCGAGGACCCCAGAGAAATGGCTGTCAATCCTACTTTTCACAAAACAAATAGAAAGATCTACCTGCATTGCCACTGTAGCCATCTACTTTCAGCCGATAGCGTGTCCTGGCATCACCCACAGTAAACTTGTTGTAGAGAGCATACGCAGTCTCTCCGCGGTCGCGCAGATCCACCCTCAGCTCATACTGGCCTTGGGAAGTGATTTTGTGAAGCTTGTCCAGCCCTGCGAAAACAAAAAGCCAACAACTAAGTGGTTGGAGATTGTCCAGTGGCCATCTTTGTGTCACTTGCCTTCAACTCTTAAGAGTTTTAGGAAAATACACATTTGAACTCAAACATTCATCTGTCAGAGGGTTTTTTTTTAAAAAAAAACATTCATAATCTGCAATAGAATGGACTGCTCGTCGCAACCTCCATGGATGCATTGCTCGAAAAAACGTGGCATAATTTGTGTGTTGAAGTGGTGGCACAAAATATCTAACAAGTGTAGCTCAATCTATTGACCTTCATTGTAGTGGGTTTAGACCAGGGGTCTTCAGACTTGGCCCTTTTATGACTTGTGGACTTCAACTCCCAGAATTCCTCAGCCAGCTGAAATTACCCCCCCCCCATGTGTTTATTGGGCCCACCAATGTTTTGGACTTTATGTGTTATGGGTTTTAGTCTGCATGGCCACATGTTTGAGATGAATGAAACTGTAACTGAAATTATCTGCTTCCCACCACCAGTTGTAATGGTTGATAACGTGATTTTGGAAACAAGTAAGCTTGGTAGGAGTGACATCATGGTGGGAAACCTTATTGGATGTTACCATTCTAGTGAAGCATACAGGAGTTTGAAGTCCTGCATATTCATTTAGCAGAACCAATAGATCTTGATTGACTCAATAAACTATGTAGCCACCTACCTAGCCAGAATTCATTGTTGGGATCTCCAAAGCCACTCTCGTAAGTCCTCCAGTTCTGGTAGAAGTTTACTTCGCCGTTCTGCCTTCTCAGAAAGACCTGTGAGGAATCCCAATGCAATTAGGGTCATTTTAGAGAACGGTAAACAGGATATGAGCTGGACACTAGCCAGCACAACTTCCTTAACCTTCCTTACTATGGGTTGCTCTCTAAAGTCTTGCGAACAATTAGGAAAGACATCCAAGGTGAGAAGCTAAGGTGCGGCAGGAGTTTCTCTGAAGCGTAGAAGAAGCTTCTGCCATTTCTTAGGTTCTCCATGCACCGGTGCAAATCACACACACACACACAAAAACACTTTAAGAAGGGAAGCAGAAGCCAAAGAGAGAAATACATACAATCCACCCGCCTCCGTCAGAACTCATGTCGCAGTACACTTCCAGGGGCTGAGACTGATTGCCATTGAGATAAATGGTGTAGAGTCCAGAAGCGATTTCTCCATTCAGCAGAGCTTGGGAGCAGTCTCTGGGGAAAGGGTAGAGGAGTCCAGCTGCAGGCAAGGGAAGGGAAGGGAAGTCAGGATGTGTTGTCGAAGAGACATTTGCCTCCTCCTCCTCCTCCTCCTCCTCCTCCTCCTCTTTTACCTTCTCCTTCTCCTCTTTTACCTTCTCTTCCTTCTCCTCCTCTTTTACCTTCTCCTTCTCCTCCTCCTCTTTTACCTTCTCCTTCTCCTCCTCCTTTTACCTTCCCCTCCTCCTCCTCCTCCTCTTTTATCTTCTCCTCCTCTTTTACTTTCTCCTCCTTCTCCTTCTCCTCCTCCTTTTACCTTCTCCTCCTCTTTTACTTTCTCCTCCTTCTCCTCCTCCTCTTTTACTTTCTCCTCCTCCTCTTCCTTTTACTTTCCCCTCCTTCTCCTCCTCTTTTACCTTCCCCTCCTTTTCCTCTTCTTTTACCTTCTACGCCTTCTCCTTCTCCTCCTCTTTCACCTTCTCCTCCTCCTCTTTTACCTTCTCCTCCTTCTCCTCCTCCCCCTCCTCCTTCTCCCTATTGACGTTCTCTGTCTCTTCCCTCTCTTCACACAATCTTTGCATTACAACCATTAGGATTAAAAAAAAAAGAAAGCTAGACCTGGGCGCTGTGGTCAGTGGAGGGGGTGTGGAATGCAGTTCTGTCCCTCCCAGCTTACAGTATTTCATTTTTTTTTCTGGCCCGTTATAAAACTGTGTTATGCTTCGCTGTCCTTTTGCAAAGAGTAATCTATCGTTCCAGGTTTATGCCAATGGGGAAATGGGAGGATTTTCTTTGCATAATCTCTGCCTATGTCTTCCATGAGCACCACATCATACTTCCCGTACAGCACAATAATCACAGAAAAGAAGGAATTGTATTCTATCACACCCCACTCCTTCAGAGGCTGCCAAGATTTTTGAATAGCAAATTTCATTTCATCTCACCATTTTCTATCTCTTTCTTCTTCTTCTTCTTCTTTTTGCTTTTAATTTATCCTTCTTCCTCTCCCCCCCCCCCAAATGGAATTGCCCTATGACTTTCTTTGGAAAAGCCCATCCCTTACTTGTGGTGAACGTGGTTTGGATGAAGTTGCTCTTTAACGTGTGGAACAATGCCTGAAGATTTGCTGTGTACAAAGTGGATGAACTCAAGTCCACCAGGCTATAAGAAGTCAATTCGGGCCCCAGGACCACTTCCTGCCAGAGATATAAAGGTAGAAGACCAAGAAAGAATGAAGATGGATGCTGGTTGAATAATACATACAACTTTAAGAAAACGGTTCCAAAGACTAATGAAATTCGGGCTGTAATTGTCTCCCAGCTTTACTTCATTCCCATCTTTGGATCTAGAGGAGAGTAGGGTAGGGTAGGGTAGGGTAGGGTAGGGTAGAGTAGAGTAGAGTAGAATAGAATAGAATAGAATAGAATAGAATAGAATAGAATAGAATAGAATAGAATAGAAATAAGGAATAGAATAGAATAGAATAGAATAGAATAGAATAGAATAGAATAGAATAGAATAGAATAGAATAGAATAGAATAGAATAACAGAGTTGGGAGGGACCTTGGAAGTCTTCTAGTCCAACCCCCTACTCAGGCAGGAAACCCTCTATCATTTCAGAAAAATGGGTGTGCAATCTCTTCTTAAAAAACTCCAGTGATGGAGCATCCACTACTTCTGGAGGCAGGTTGTCCCACTGGTTAATTGTTCTAACTGTCAGGAAATTCCTCCTTAGATCCAGGTTGCTTCTCTCCTTGATGAGTTTCCATCCATTGCTTCTTGTCCTGCACTCAGGTGCTTTGGAGAATAGGTTGACTCCCTCTTCTTTGTGGCAACCCCTGAGATATTGGAACACTGCTATCATGTCATCCCTACTCCTTTTCTAGGAACAATACTTGTCCAAAAATTTCACATGAATGTACCATGTCCAAAACACCTCTGGTATGCCTGATTTAGCATGTCCATGACTTGTTTGGAGCTTATTAAATACATAGATCTAACTCTATGAAAATAACTGCATTGAATTAACAGATGGACTGTTTTCCAGCAGACCTGAACTTCTTACAAGTCCATCTAAAATAAAAATGCCTTGAGTTGAGTTTAATTTCCAATCCTTCCATCCATGCAGTTTTTTCTTGACAACATCATGGACGCATCTATTGTCTTTCCTTTTGTCCCTTGACTTCCCAGTCTAGCCACTGGGAAATAGAAGAATAAGGAGAAAGCCCTTTAAATGCTACCAATAGAGCAATAGATGATTTTGCATATAAGAGAGGACCAATTCTGGACCTAAACCCTTACCTTGACTTTGCCATCAGCAGCTACATAGATCAGGAGGTAGCCTGTGATAGATGCCTGGGGGGGCTTCCACGTGAGCAGGGCTGTTTCAAACTGGACATCTGAAGCAGTCAGAGCTTTGGGAGCATCAGGACCTAATATTGTGAGATGGTTTACAGGATTCAGCTTGACGGAACTCCATCAGCACAAATCTCTCATCCATCCATCCATCCATCCATCCATCCATCCATCCATCCATCCATCCATCTATCTATCTATCTATCTATCTATCTATCTATCTATCTATCTATCTATCTATCTATCTATCTATCTATCTATCTCTATCTACTGTCTGTCTGTCTAAGTCTGTCCATCTGTCTAAGTCTGTCTGTCTATCTATCTGTCCATCTACCTACCTACCTACCTACCTACCTACCTACCTACCTACCTACCTATCTATCTATCTATCTATCTATCTATCTATCTATCTATCCATCCATCCATCTATCATCTATCTATCTTAATCACAGTCCATTTTGAATACATAGTAGGAAAAAAAAGCATCTTGAGAGTTAACAAGGTTGATCCTCTAAGGTACGAATTTCCTGTTTTGGGACTTCCCTGAATAGGCCACTTTGGGACACAGAAACCTGGATCAGGTGTCACGACTTGACCCAACTTCAGGGATCTCAGCAAATGAGACGAAAGCCAGAACAAGTTACCTGTAATGAATTTGGCAGAGAGGATTCTGCTTTTCTGCGGGCCTTTGACGGCTTGAATCTTCAGGGTGTATTCGGTAGCTGGTCGAAGGCCAATGAGATCATATTCCATCGTGTTGCCAGATACTCTCTGTGTCACTTCTGCCTCTGAATGACCAATAAGGACAAACATAAGATAAATGAGCAAACGTGAGTTGTTCCTCTTGCTTTGCTTATTTTAAGAGACATCCATCCATCCAGTGCTTGTGGATGTTGACAAATTTCATGCTGGAGTGATCTGTGGCATGCAGAGTAGAGCTGCTGGGCTCAGCATGGTCTTTCTTCTGTGGAAGATGGCATTGGAAGGTTGTTGGGGTTTTGGTTTTTGGGGGGGGGGAGAGAGAGAGGCATTTGTTCCCACAGCCACGCCAACGGAGTTGCATCTCTCTTTCAAGATCTCTTGAAAACAGCGCAGCAACATCAGCAGCTGGGCCTGGCCGCCACAATCCTAGCTATTTTGGATTAAAATTCTCACCACCCCTGCGCAGAAAGCCAGTTTTGCTTCCTTTTTAGTGGTGATATCACGGTTTTCTGGCCTTAAGGCTGTCACAAAATCACATGATTGGATTTGATGCTCACTTTTCCCGGAGTGGGAAAACTCGGAATAGCTCCAGAGCAATCAGAACTCACCTCCTTCTCCAAGATAGGAAATCAGGTATTCATCGACTGCGGCAAGGGCTGGCTGCCAAACAGCTAAAGCTTTGGAATCCGTGATGTTCACCACCCTCAGCCCGGTCGGACTATCCAATTCTAGAAAGAGAGCGACACCGTTGCAATAAATGACAACTCCCTGCTTGAGCACACCGAACATACAACAATAGGATTGGAAAGGACCTTGGAGATCTCCTGCTCCAGCAATATGGACAATATTGTCCAATCCATTGAAGGATATGCGCACTGGGGTCATAATAGGAAGTTGTGCATGTACAGGTAGTCCTCAATTTACGGCGACAATTGAGCCCCCAGTTTATGTTGCTAAGTAAGAAATTGGTTGGGTGAGTTTTGCCCCATTTTGCAACTTCTTAAGCAAACCCCTGCCGTTGTTAAGTTATCCAGCCTTCCCCCATTGGCTTTGCTTGTCAGACGGTCGCTAAAGGGGGCATTGTATTGTATTGTATTGTATTGTATTGTATTGTATTGTATTGTATTCTATTCTATTCTATTCTATTCTATTCTATTCTATTCTATTCTATTCTATTCTATTCTATTTTCTATCTCGTATTGTATTGTATTGTATTCTATTTATAATTTCTATTTTCTATTCTATTCTATTCTATTTTCTATCTCGTATTGTATTGTATTGTATTATATTGTATTGTATTGTACTGTACTGTATTCTATTCTATTCTATTCTATTCTATTCTATTCTATTCTATTCTATTCTATTCTATTCTAGTCTACTACGTTGCATGCGACTGACTCGTTCGATTGCCATCCAATTGACAGTGACCAAATTTCCAATAAAGAAGACAGAAGGGCCCACATAATCCCTCCAATTTCTCCCCCCAGAATGTGCCGAGTTCAAGAAGACGCAGTTAGGTGGACGTGTAGTCCAAATCAAAAAGAAAGGAATGTGCAAGTGGCTTTAAAAAAGATGTCGAAATAAAGCAGCCTGGCTTATATTCCCTCATTAAAAAGAGGCCCCTGGCTTAAAAAGTTCAGCATGTACTCATCAATCTGCCTTTGTGGACAGCTCCTGTGTTTGTCTTTCCAACCTCAAGCCATTTCTTGGGGAAAACAAAACAGAGACTGGAGATGGCGTGGGAAGGGTTGAACAGAAGGCCAAAATTCAGTGGCGATTTTTCATCCTCTCTCTCAGCTTCCATGGTGCTTAATCAAAGGAGCTGTCATACTTTGCATTAAAGCTGGGGAAATTTTGTCTGCTTTGGGCTGAATCAGTTCGGCAAGGGGGTTGAGTTATGGCCTCATTAGCAATTGCTGCCTTAAACTATTCCCCATCTGTAGACTCTCAGCAAGTAAGCCCTGAGCAAATGGATATAAATGAAAAGGGTTGAACTTTAAAGAGTGCAGAGAAGAGCAACAAAGATGATTGGGGACTGGAGACTAAAACATATGAAGAATGACTGCAGGAATTGGGTATGTCTAGTTTAATGAAGAGAAGGACCAGGGGGGACATGATAGCAGTATGTTCCAGTATTTGAGGGGCTGCCCCAAAGAAGAGGGGATCAAATTATTCTCCAAAGCACCAGAGGGCAGGACAAGAAGCAACGGATGGAAACTAATCAAGGAGAGAAGCAACCTAGAACTAAGGAGGAATTTCCTGACAGGGAGAACAATTAACCAGTGGGACAACCTGCCTTCAGGAGTTGTGAGGGCTTCATTACTGGAGTTTTCAAAAGAGACTGGACAACCACTTGTCTGTAAGTTGTATAATGTTTCCTGCTTGAACAGGAAGATCTCCAAAGTCCCTTCCAACTCTGTTATTCTGTTATTCTGATCTCATGAGTTGGACATATATACTGCTTCACAGTGCTTTAAAGCCATTTTACGCAGTCAGCCTATTGCCCCACAGCAATCTGGGTCCTCATTTTATTGACCTCGGAAGGATGGAAGGCTGAGTCAACCTTGAGCCAGTCAGGATCGAACTGCTGGCAGTTGGCAAAGTTAGCCTGCAGAATCAACCTGCAATTCTGCATTCCAACCACTGTGCCACCAGGGTTTTAGAGGTGAATTCAGAAATTCATGTTGACCTTGTTTTGAAGAGGTGTTTTTCTCTCTCTCTCTCTCTCTTTTTCTTCTGGATATTATTCACTTTGTTAAAGTTCCCTATTCTCCTGGGGTAATAAATCAACGGTAATTTTCTCCCCGTACATACCTGTGACCAAAGATCCAGAGATGGGTTCACTTTCTTCAAATCCTTTGACAGCCACAACACTGACGACATATTTTATGCCCGGAATCAGATCTACTAGCTTGATTCTACTCCTGTTTCCATCAACTGTCAGAGATTTGAGATCATCTGGAATAGAGGATGAATAGAACTGTCAGTTTGGGCTTTCATACAAGGTTTGACCTAGCTGGGTCATGAAACATCTGCAAGAAAACAACCAAGCTCAGAGAGCACTAAGGACCCCACAGTCGTCTCCTCCTCCTCCTCATCCTCTCCACAGACCCCATTCCCTTCTAGCACTGATGATGTTACCTATCTGGGTCACGAAACGTCTGCAAGAAAACAACCAAGCTCAGAGAGACACCAAGGAGCCCTCGTGCTGTTCCTTCGACAATCAAACACACTTTCTCATCCACCCTTAACGTCTTCACTTTTGCAAGCCTCTTCCTCTAGTGTCATCGATTCCGTGCTTGGTTTAATCTGCATCATTCTTCAAAGCAGAGCATACGATTAGCCAAGATGGGCAGCCAGCACTGTTTCTTACCTCCAGCTTCCGGCCTGTAGGAAATCCGGAAACTTTCAACCCGCGTCATTGGAGGCTTCCAACTAACCACAGCAGAACTTTCTGTTATTTCTGAGAAAGTGATTTCCTTCGGGGATCCCACCGCTGTGAACAGAGAGTGACAGAAACAAAGAAGAGGTGTGAACACACATTTCCAGAGCTCATTCAGCTGAGGAAAACACACAGCTAAGTCTGGGGAGCAGGAGCTACAGTGAAGATTGTGTGAAGTCCAGTGTTATGACAAGAACGAAAAAATCCACAAAAGAAAAGCCATTATTTGCAAGTGAGTCTCTCAGCAGCCCAGCTTTTTACTTTTAATAGTAAACTCTTTTTTGGCAGGGGGAAATAGCAGGGCTGAATAAAAACGCCGCAGGAAAAAACAAAATAATCTCTATTTCTCTATTTGGGACAAGGGAATAATCTCAAATCTGAGCGTTATGTCATCCCCGAGCTATACACAGAGAGATTAACCATCATAGCTGGATTGTGTGACCACAGGGAAGCTGCAACGGTTGTAAATCTGAAAAACGGATCATAAATCACTTTTTTTTCCGGTGCCGTTTGTAACTTTGGACGGTCGCTAAAAGAACTGCTGTAAATTGAGAACCAGCTGCCAATGCAACAGACAAACTCGCACACACACACACAAAGGAAAACACAAATACATATATAGGCATGCACGTGTGGTTGTGTGGTTGTGTTCTTTGACAAGCCAGAGGCAGACGAAGGTACCTGTCATAGCAATTGTGTTTAGAGGCTGGGAACGCCGTCCGCTGATAACTCCGTAGAGATCTACATAATATTCGGTCCCTTCTTTCAGCCCTTTGACATCCTGGGTCCGTTGGTGACCTGGCACGATTAATTCCAGGGGATCTAAAAGTCTATTGGAATCCCTGATTTTAAGGACAAAACTGTCAAAGGCTCCATCGTCCGCCGTCCAAGACAGACGGAAACCATCCGGGGTAGCATCCGAGACCAAAAGGTGATCTACTTCAGGTTCGGCTTCTGAAATGGCAAAGGAGTTTTGTTTTGTTTTTTAATGTCCTTTTCGAAAAAAAAAAAGAAAAAGAAAGAAAAAAATATCCCATAGAATCTAGTCTGGGTTAGCTTAGGATGCGAGCATTCCGACCGCAAAATCCGGAAGGATGGAAATAAACATCCGCTGTTTACAAGTGGAGAGGAAAAAGGTATTCAGCGATTAATAGAAAAATACATTCCCAACTAAAGGTGTACACGGCCCGGCCGATCTTCACGGGAATCAAAGTTGCCCCCGTGTGTAAAAACCACACTTTCCCCTACCATGCAAAATGAGACATGCTGGTAGTTAAGAAGGAATGTTCATTCGTTCTCTGTCTTTCATCGGAGTCACTGATATTGACCAATAAAATAAATAAAAAGACTATTTTTAGTATTTTGTTGATGGGGGACTAGATTTTTATTTTTTTGTAGAAAACTTTTAACTGGTGTTCCTGGAAGATCACTTCTGTAGCTTGAGTTTTCGCAACTCAGCCGGTGTTGGCACTCAAATCCGAACCGCCTGACACACAACAACTGCTAAACTCACCACAATCAACTCTTTTCCAAGTTGGGCTCTAGCTACCAAATATTTTACCTGACTTAGACTCCAATCGGTGCTAGAGGATTTTCCTGTTTTGCTTTCGTATAATTCCCCATTTAGGAGAATTTGATTTGCAGACAAGATCAAAACCTGGATGTATCTCCTAATATAGCCCTGATCGTGTTTTGTGTCAGGTGTATGATTTTTTATTTTTTTTTTGCAAACTGTTTTCCCTGATGATGTGCACATCAGCCTTCATATGCATATTTTTGGCTCCAATTTCCTTCACGTTCTGTAGAGGTTAGGGAATATTAATCCTCTCTAAAGTGTGTGGAGTTAGGTGCTTGTACTTAAGAGAGTAGTAAATGCATATCCCAAAGGTGTTTTTTTTTCAGGAAGCAACTGGACCTTCTTGTTTTTCTTCGAAGACGTTTCGCTTCTCAGCCAAGAAGCTTCTTCAGCTCTGATTGGATAGTGGAGAATGGATGGGAAGTGAAATTTCTTCAAAGAAAAACAAGAAAGTACAGTTGTCTCCTGAAAAAAAAAAGCACCTTTAGGAAGACCTGGATGACTGAGAATCTCCATGGATGTTTAGTAAATGCATACATGGGTCCTCAGCTAGGTTGCACCATTGGTCCTATGAAGCTCCATCAGGCATGCAAAGATGGTAGATAGGCCATTGATGAGTGATCATGAACACCTCTGTCGAGCTTCTTAATGTGTACAGGGTTTAATTTTGAATAGGATAGTCAGAATCAGCTGTAGGAGTGAGGCTTACTGGTGAAGCCTTGGAAGTTCCATATTCAGTCTTTAAGTTGCTTGGGAATGCTTTGTGATAGACGAGTTGTTGCAGGTCAGAGAAGACAAAGCTAAACTAGACCGGCTGAGGGGGTATGATGAAGTTTTCCAAAAGTACGTTCTTCTTTGAAACAAAGTCAATCAAAACACTCTGACACCTTCTGCAACACAAAGGTAAAGTCTCCTTTGGAGTCCTGTTCAACCTTGGATGGGTAGTGAGCTTGCGTTATACTGTACACAACGATGCTAAATGAAGATCACGTGATGATGGATCCCAAGGTTGTTGAAAAGATGGCGTGCTGAATTTTGGAGGTGTGTCCCCACTTTTCAAGCTATCTAATACAACGGTATAGAAGTCTAGGAACTAACTTAAACATCAGCTTGATCGTTCTGGATTGTATCATTTTCTTCACCTTCTTTTACAGACATTGCTTTTTCAAAGACAGAGTTGAGATATTAAGCCTGATAGAGTATGACTCTACTCTTTGGCTAGGACGACAAAGATATCTGAATGGAACCAATGGAACAACTTGCCTTCAGAAGTTGTGGGTGCTCCATCACTGGAGGCTTTCAAAAAGAGACCGGACAATCATTTATCTGAAATGGCCTGGGGTCTCCTGCTCCAGCAGGGGGTTGGACTAGAAGACCTCCAAGGTCCCTTCCATCTCTATTCTTCTATGTTCTTTGAACAATTGGACACGTCTCCACATTCTGTTGCTCTTTTAAAAGTTGGTCCATTGAGAGACAGGAAGGAAATGGAGAAAGAGGTGACAAAGGAAGTATATTAGTGAAAGGGTGAAGAAGAGGTGCAAAAAGGAACTCATATTTCCACGGTGAATGGAGAAGACACGAAAGGCCTAGAGGAGGAAGGCAATGGTGAGAAGAGACGAGCATTCTAGTTCCGTGACTTTTTAAAAAAAATTTAAAAAAATACCTGTTAAGGCAACAATGCTTAAGGCTCTTGTTTGGTGGCCATGGACCAAGCCGTAAAGAAGGACTTCATAACCAATGCCCGTTATGAGACCTCTAAGGGTTAACTGGCGCTGGCTTCCCGGAAGAAGGAATTCTTGGGGATCTAGCAGTTTGCCAGAATCTACCACGATAATCAGAAATCTGTCAAAGGCATCTTCTGATGCCATCCAGGATACCGTAAATCCATATGGATTAATACTGGAAACTGTGAGGTTTTCCAGTGAGGGCAATGCTTCTGCAAAAGGGGAGAAGGGATAAGAGGGGCTGAGTTAGACCGGGTTGCCTGTGCCATTTGGTACAAACCACAGGTCTCCCCCCCCACCCCCCAAAAAGGGATAAATTAAAATAATGAGATGCAATGCCTATGCTGTGAGATTCATGGGTTGTGCGTGCATGTATGTCCCTTGTTATCTTTGTGGATTGCCAAGTGTGGGAATAGCACACGATTCATCCTCCATTGAGCTGACTGACTATAATTAGACGGGGTTTGGTGTAGTGGCTGTACACAAAGTTTGGTTTGTGTTATTCTTGGCTGGGTTTGGGGAGCTTAGGATGTTGTGTTAACCCAGACCTTCAGCCAGTTGACGATTCAATAGATTGCGCAACTTCCAAAATGAGTTTATTTGGTAGCCAGACTAAGGATATATTGCAAGAAGTTGTGGATGCTCCATCACTGGAGGCTTTCAAAAAGAGATGGGACAGCCATTTATCTGAAATGGCATAGGGTCTCCTGTTGAAGCTCTGGGCTGGACTAGAAGACCTCCAAGGTCCCTTCTAACTCTATTATTCTATGTTCTATGTATTATGCTACCATGAAGTTCCAGGATCATTAATCTCAGTATAGCAATCGTGTGGCCTTCAAGTTGTTGGGATTATTACCACCTAATGGAAAACAGCAAATCACAGCAAATCAAAACCACCCATGATTTTGGCAAGGGTACCTGCCAGGATCAAAGAGAGGAGGGGATCCCCATGGCCCCCATCTGTTGTTGGGCCTTGAATGTTAACCTCATAATCCAAATAATCTACCATGCCTGAAATGAAGGTGTCGTGAACCTCCTCTGAGACTGTCATCTCCAGAGGCTCCTGATGTCGGTGGGGACCTCTAACATTGACTGCCAAGTGTGCAAATGCTTCCTCTCTTGTACTCCAGGAGAACCCGTTCAAATGAACGTTTGTGAGTGTGAGTATGCCCAGCTGTAGCTTGAGTTCTGAAGAGAGAAGGGACACAATGGGGGAGGGGGGAAAAAGACAACCATTATTGGTGGAGATCTGGTTGACAAGCTGATGAAGGAGGTGTCCCACAGAACTGCAACAAGCCACTCTTGGGTCTGCGGTTGAGTTAGGATTGGTTTCAAGAACATTGTCCATGTCAAGAACAACCAAGCCATGGAACAACTTGCGGAGGCTTTTAAGAAGGGACTGGATGACCATTTGTCTAAAATGGTCTAGGGTCTCCTGCTTGAGCAGGGAGTTGGACTAGAAGGCCTCGAAAGTCCCTTCCAACTTTGTTATTTTGTTATTCTGGTTTCATGGCCCACTATGCCAAAATGTAAACGTGATTTCATGGCGACCTTCAGAGACTTGGTTTGTTTATGGAGAGAGACTTTCCCCTTTTCTAAGGTCAGGCATTGGACTGGGGGAAGAAGACCAAGGGAAGACCGGTCCAGTACTACGAAAAGATGTATGTGCCTGTTTTGGATCAAGAGTGCTGGAGTCGCCTCAATTAAGAAATCATGCAAGAACTGCATCCAGGTTGCCAGAAAGGGGCCAGCAAAAGCCAGCAGGGAAAGGTTTCCTGCTGTAATGATCAAAATCCACGGAAGCATGAACCCAGCAAGATGGCTAGCTTCCTTAAAAGGGAAAGAACACACAGATAGAAGACATATTCTCATCAGACGTTCATGCGATTTGAAGATTGCTTTCTCCGTATTCATACTCTTTATGGCTTTGTTCAGAGCATGCTTTTGCATTCAGATCAGGCATAATCCTTGGGCCTCAAAGATTCTGACATGCACTCGGATTTAAGAAAATCTCCCAGAGATACCGACGACCACAAAAATTGTCTGGAATCTCCTCGGAATCTGTGTCACAATCCCACCAATTCTTTACAAGCCAACAGAGAAAGCCTTAAGGAAGAGAGAGATTTGGTTCCCCCCCCCTCTTCTGGATTCAATTTCTGGTTTCCAAAGATATGCAAGAATGCTCAGGCAGAGAGGATGCTTGGAAAAAACACATGCGAGTTTTTGCATGATGTGTTGCAATATTGAAAATGCAGAGGTCTTCTACCCTCTGTAGCCGATCTTTGGCTTGTACACAAGGTGCAAAGAACATCACATGCAAAGAACCATTTCCTAGGAAGTCAAGATCACTGGAGAGCCAGACTTCACCATGTGGGGGGGGGGGGAAAAAAGAGAGAAGCAACTAGAAAGAACATCAAGATACAGTAGCTATAGGACAATAGATGCTTTGAATCAAGTCCAGGCATGTTCCGCAGAGACGCCAAGTACAACAAACATCGATACATATATTGCCCTAGGCATTATGTCGCACATAATCCTTCTAGATATATGTATCTAGGTTAATATGTATCTAGGTTATGCACCCAGAAAGAGCGTAAATGCATGTAGACTGAATGCATTCATACCAAAAGAAAGGTTCCGTTCATCAAACTGCCTTAATTGTGGGAACGCAAGCACTGCGATTCTATTATTTTGCCTTGTAAGCTCACTCAGGTTCCTAGATTCTTCAGATTCCTTGAGATGAGAGGAACTAGGTGAGATGGTCTTAGAAGATTGTAAATAAAAGTCAAAGGAATCACCAGGAAAAGCAAGTGGTGGTGATGATACAAGTTGGAATTGTCAAGGCCTGTTGCGTTTGCCATCAACCTGGTCATGAGACTGAACATTATAATTACACCTGATCTTAAATTAGTGATAGCAAACCTCCACATGGCTTCAGGAACAGTGTGCAACTGGTACTGGTGTTCTTATTGTCTATTGTCTAGATCTACAGGGAAGACCATCGGGGTAATATAAAGTGTTGATTCAGACTAAGGAAAGCCCAATTGAAGTCACCCTCTGCCCTGGGAAGTCCTCTGGGGCAGACATTTTTTCTATCCGTCCATCCCAACTCAACAGGGGGAAAAAACAGAGGAGCTTTGAGTTTCTGGAGAAAAAGAACAATATAAATTTAAATAATGAGAGTGGCCGGAAGCAGAAATTCATTAAATTTCTCTAAGTGTACTCATTGTGCTTATTATACACGTCAAACTATTTGGACAGGGAAAATAAGGTCTTCTCCATTTTTCTCCTAACACGTTAGATGTCCATGTGAGCTGATGGATCTGCATTTTGTGTGGAGGGTAATATTTTATCCCACAAGCCCTTCTAGTTAGCTCAGAATGGGATAGCAGTCCAACACCACACTGACCACCTCACTCAAACCCAACTATTAGTGAGTAATTTGCAGACTCATCTAATTGCAACTAAGAATAGACTTTCTGAAGGCTAACTGGCTTTTAGGGGATCATAAAACTCATAGCTGCATCTCCCCAGGTTGCCAATAGGACCCCAAATTTACCCGTTTACGTTTCCTTGTTTTCCAAAGCTTAAGCTGGAACAAAAAAAAAAGTTACTCTTTTTTTCAAGTCTGCATGAAAATCCGCACTAGGAGCTGTCTGCGAGAAGGTCTAGACGAGAAAACAAGGGCTAGGTCAAGGAGAAGATGGAAGGGTGGAGTAGCCAGGCTGCAAAAGAAGGTTGACAATGAAGAAATTGCGGGTTAACTTTTGAGGATCACAAGGTACCTGTTTTGACGGTTGTGCTTAATGCCTGGGTGCGGAAGCCACGAGTGACTCCGTAGAGGTAGATAATGAAACTGGTCTGAGGGGGCAGCCCTGAGATATGAGCAGTCCTTAAACTGCCTGAAATGTTGTATTCCATGGGTTCCAGCAACCTGTTAGAATCAATAATCTCAACGGTAAAGATCTCAAAGTCTCCTTTGGCGGTCGTCCAGGAGAGGTTGAAGCTTTCTGGGGTAATGCCCCAAACAGTCAGGTTTCCAACTTCTGATTTGGCCCCTGCGGAGAATTAAACAACATTTGTGGTGATTTTTAAGGAGAGCTTGTTACCTGTAGAACTTCTGTTTAAGGTGGACATCCCTCGTTCATGTTGGTGGAAGATGACCTCAAGCAAGCATGAAAGCGGAGGAAATCCAAAGTTGCCCATGCCAAGCTTAAATGCATGTTAAGAAGAAAAAAAAGGGATGAAGTAGCACAGAGGTCCCCAATCTTTTGGGCACCAGGGACTGGTTGCATGGAAAAAGGTTTTTCCACAGACCAGAGAGTGCGTGGTTTTGTGTGTTGCCTGCATTTCACGGATGGAGCTTTGTTTGTTTGTGCGGACCAGTTGCTGGCATGCCACGGCCCAGTACTGCATGTTAGAGGATGCAAGAGAATCTTAGGAATGAATAACAAAAGCAACAGGATGGGAAGCAGAAGCAAAATCGATTAATTGCAGAAAGCAGGACGACCAGGGTTGAAGCTTTAAGCCCAGGCTAGCATCTTCAAAAGTCAAAAGCAAAAGGAAGTCATATTCAAGAACATCTGAATGGCAAACTTTTTACTTTTCCAATGCCAATTCTGAAACAATAAATCAAGGGCAGGATGATGTAGATTGTAGAGGAATTAAATTCAACTCCCCATTCAGAGGTGGAGCTGAACAATCAAAGTGGCTCACCATATTTTAGATGATTGAGCCCACAACACTGCTGGAAGTTCATATGGAGGATAGGCAGAGCCCAGCAAAAAGCACATTATAGAGGGCTCCAAATAAAATTAATTGAGGAAATAAAAAGGAGGATGTTTTTGAGCTCAATCTTTGTAGATTCAAGATGAGGACCTTCGGGTTAGAAGATGTTATTTTATCCTCCATGGACAATTCTTTTCTCATGAAAATATTTAACGTAGAAAAAGTATTCCCTTTTTATGTGTTCCGGGGAGCAAAATCGATTCCATTTTCTCCGCTCTACTAACAAGCTTTGTCTGGGTGCAAATACATTGCCATAAGCTGGGGGAAATATGCTGATTATTAGTAGGGGACAAAGGAACATCAGATGCAGGGTTGAAAATGTTTTTTCTGGGTAAAAAAAAAAAATGAAGAAAGCGAGGAAGGAGCTTGAACGAGGAAAAGAAAAGCGGAAAAAAATATACCTGTGGTAGATTCAACAAAGATGGGTTTTGTTTGGTAGCCCTGAGTTATCCCATAGAGGGTGATTGTGTAAAGAGTACTTGGTCTGAGACCGGAGAGGCTTATGGACCGTTGTGTCCCTGGAAGGGTGAGAGTCCGTGTATCTTCTGCTTGGTTCGACTCCCGCACCTGTATGACAAAAGTCTCATAGGCCCCATCAGCTGCAGTCCAGGTGAGGAAGAATCCATCCCAGTAGACGTTTGCAATTGATAAATTCCCCAGCTCAGCTTCTTCTTCTAAAGAAGGACAAAGAAGCCAACTGGATGATCAACTCTACGGAGCCAAGTAACCAAGGATTGACCCTTTTGGTTATGTATTTATAAACCCATCTCTCTTCACAAGCGCAAGGCCACGTCCAAGAGAACACTGAGCATCAGGTTTCCCCACGACTCCTTGGCAACGTGGGCGAGAAAGAGAACGTAAACCTGATATTAAGTTGCAGCACCAATCAAGCAATCGGGGAGACGTGGCTTCTGCCAAGGCCCATTTTTACAAGCACTCGTTATGCTTTATGTGGTCTTTTGAGGTTTCACGGCTGCTTTGGGGCTGTGTGTCTCCCCACTGCTTTGGGGCAGTCACTAATCATGCAAGGCTTGCTAGTTCCAAATGGTTGTGGAATTGTAATCAGGAGGCAGCTCCAAGTAGGGATGGACAAAGCTTTAATATTCATGTTACCCCTGGGATTCTTCTCGGAAGCACGAGCATCATTTTTTTTTTTCATTCCCTGTCTGCTTAACCGCTGACTGCACAGATCTAGCCAGAAAATTATTTTATCTTAAGTCTAAGGAAAGAATGCGTTCTTCCTGTCTTGTGTAGAGAAGCCAGATAGATCAGCAAACACCTCTTTGTTTAATCCAGATGTTAGGACAACATCTGGAGAGAGTAGTAGGTTACTCTAGGAGACCCAGTATAGGCTGTCTGGCATACAGCTATCTCCTCCAGTTATGAGGAGGAGGAGGAGGAGGAAAAGGAGGAGGAGGTGGTGGTGGTGGTGGTAGTGTCCTGGGGTTGTGTGATCCCCTTTTGTGACCTTCTGACAAGCAAAGTCAATGGGGGGAAGTCAGATTCGCTTAACAACCGGGTTGCTAATTTAAGAGCTACAGTGATTCGTTTAATAATTCTAGCAAGAGAGGTTGTAAAATTCAACAACTGTCTCGTTCAGCAAAAACAGAAAAGTTGGGCTCAGTTGTAGCTGCAAGTTGAGGACTACTTTGTTTTTTTAAACATGCCCATGAGAACGAGAAGGTATCTAGAAGCCTTTCTGAAACTCACACGTGATGTTTGAAGCTGGTCCTTTACAGCAGGACCTGTCCCCCACTTGACATCGCGTTTCAATTTGACAGATCTAATAAAGGTACGCGAAATGGTTCAGGAGGCCATGGAATGCTTAGAAAGCGACTTTCTAGAATTATCACAAGTGGTTTGTGAGATGGATTAGCACGGAGCAGAACAGCACAACGGAGATATCCTTTAGAAAATAACTCTTTTTTCCCCAATAGGGCCCTCCCAGCCAGATGTTTGGGGTTTCAATCAGTGGAATTCTTTGCAAGGATAAATTTGGAAGGGAGACGCTTACCCATCTGGAGGACGTCAAGGTTGAGGAACCAGAATTTGAGAGGAGAACCAAAAGGAAGTCTACTTGCCTTTTGAAAAACTCCTTTGGGGATAAGCATGGCCTGGATGGTTGAGAATCTCCACAAGACAAGACTTGGGAAGATATCTCAATGCATCTAGAGTAGACCAACGCCCTCACCGTGGTACCAGAGAAAAGTAGGTGCTTAGCAGATCTGCCAATGGACATAAGTGAGGATCAAGACTCTCACCTACCTGTAGAACCCGTGACCGTTGAGGGCTTACTCTTGAGTCGGCCTTTTTCAGACACAAGGATGATGGTGTACTCCGTTCCAGCCTCTAATGACCGAAGAATATAGGAGGTGCTATCAGCTGGAATCTCAATTTCATTCTTCTTTCCCAGTGGGGTGACGTAAGTAAGGCGGTAGCGGTCAATTTTGGCCAAGGGTCTCTTCCAGCGTAAAGTAAAGGCAGTTTCGGTGGGGTCAATGATCTCCAAGTCTTTCGGACTATCCAGATCTGTGTGCGAGAAGAAAGAAAGGGGGTTTATTTTTGACTTTTACGTCCCTGTAATGGAAAAGGTTATCAGTTCTAGTCTATAATTTTCTATTATTTCAAGGTTATAGTTTTCTTTGTAATGATGTATGGGTGTGAGGGTGGGATGGATGAATGGATGGATGGATGGATGGAAGGAAGGACAGCAATAGCAATAGCTCTTATACAGAGTCAGCATCTTTGCCCCCAACAATCTGGGTCCTCATTTTACCATCCTCGAAAGGATAGAAGACTGAGTCAAGCTTGAGGCAGTCAGAATCAAACTACCAAACACCGGCAGTCGGCAGAAGTAGCCTGCAGTACTGCATTCTCACCATTGGGCCACCACTGCTCTTTGTATCAAAAATGATACAAAAATGAACATCCAATAACCAAAAGAAGCCTGGCCTTGAAAGGGTGGCGTGGAGAGCACTTGCCTATAAAGTCGCCAAGAGTTGGACACATTGAACAGTTGAAACTACCACTAATGGAATAGGGCTGCCCAGGAAAATAAATCCATCAGGAAACCGACAGAGAGATCCAATGATTTGGGGTTCCCCATCCTGTGCTCCATGTGGAACATGTTCCTTTACGTAAGAGACAGTGGTGAGCAAATGGCTCAAAACTGGAACATGGACAGTCCGTGGTTAGCCACAACTGGACCGGTGGCATTTAGCTCGATCCAAATGACTCTTAGAAGCTGCCTTTATGTGGGAAAGAGATGAGGTACAAATGCGTTTCCTGTTCATGTCCCAGTTGCCTCGTTTCCCTTTACCACTCCAAATTAAGGGGGGGGGGAGCTGATTTCAGTCTTTTTTTTTTTTGTCTAAACTGCACATTCAGGCTTAACTCTGGCTCAGGAACACAGCTCTATCCAGATCTCCCTCTTTCTTTCTGCCTTTCCACTAATTTTGCTGGTTTGGCTCACTTCTTTGAGGTGTCCAACGGACTTTCCCCTATTATTAATTTTTTGACCAATCAGAAAGGTCTCTTTCACTCTTAATTGGAGCCTCCTGGGCCAGTTTTGTGAATTATGTCAAAGAAGAAAAAAAAGGGGGTGGGGGGTGGGGAAGGAGGAGGCCCTCTTTGGGTAACCTTAATGAAAAACATGGCAACATCGTTCATTTGCCCACACAGCTGTGGATCGAACTGATCTCTGCTCCTTCTGCCAAGTCTTGAGAACAGACGTTAAGCAGAACAGAGAAAGAGGAGAAACGTGCATTTAATTATCTTCCAGCCTTCCAGAAAGAACTCCACGGTGCATGCTACCTTTTTCCGCTCAGACCATGGGATGAGTATCTGTCATCGATATGTCTCATTCTACACAGCGGGTAAAGACTGTAAAGAGCTACGCTCGAATTGAAGGTCAGGAGAACACGTTCTCCATCTTATGAACAGTAGCACCAAAGGGATAAGCTGGGAAGTGGAAGTTTAGAATTCTTTTGTTCAGGTTCTTAGAACCTAGGTCTGGACTGGCTAAGGAAAAGAAAGACACACTGTCAAAAGAAGAGAATATTTGTAGCTAAAGGTTGAACTGTGCGGTCCTTGGTGTTCTCTGAACTTGATGGTTTTCTTGCAGACATTTCATTACCCAACTAGGTAGCATCACCAGTGCTAGAAGGAGGTGGGGTTTGCAAAGAGGAGGAGGAGGAGGAGGAGGAGGAGGAGGAGGAGGAGGAGGAGGAGGAGGACTGTGGAGTCCTTGATGTTCTCTGAACTTGATGGCTTTCTTGCAGATATTTCATTACCCAACTAGGTAGTGTCATCAGTGCTAGAAGGGAAGGGGGTTTGTGGAGTGGAGGGAGGAGGAGGAGGAGGAGGATTGGGTGGTCCTTGGTGCTTTCTGAACTTGGTGGTTTTCTTGCAGACATTTCATTACCCAACTAGGTAACATCATCAGTGCCATGCTTAATTACATCTAAAGCCACCCTTTTTGCCAATTTTTGACCCCGTATCACAGTCCTTTTGGGCACCTTTTGGTACCTAAAACTGGTTACAGTCCAGGCAAAGTCTACTTTAGCTTGCTTAACTAGAGTCAATAAATTTTCCTAAGCCTCAGAGTCCTTCACAAGAGGTTCTTCTCTTCCTCCCTATTTAATGAAGGAATATTTCTTACCGGTTCCAGCATTGATGGTGGAAGGAACACTCTCTTTGTCCTCTTTCACTGAGGTTACCCCAATGCCATATTCTGTTCCCGGTCTCAGGCCTTAAAGAATGAATAATTATTAATATTGTTTCTAAGAAATAATCATTCATTGTCCCAAAGTATCCCAAAGTACCAGAACCCCAAAACGAAGCAGAACAAGTCTAACAGCGCCTGGATTGAAAATAAGTTTAAAGCAGGAGAAATAACTATATGAAAATGAACACCAAAGATAGTACACAACACTCCTGATAGGGATAGTTCCCTTGGGAAATCTTTCCCAAAAAGTGGGACACCACTCCCAAAGAAGACCTAATATTGTGGTTGGGTCAATGTATGCTTCTTACAAAAAAAAGGGGGGGGATAAACTCCTTTTGATCTCATTGTATGGATAGACTGCTAAAGGAACATTCCATCCTGGGATCAAAGAAAGAGCATTCAATTGCCAGCCTTCAAAATCATGAATAAATTTAGATCGACGTTTGTTGGGCAATAACTTCAGGGACTTTCCGAGGCCCTACCAGAGAGTGTAACTTTGGAGGTGCTCTGGGTGCTTCTGGGCACTGTGACCTCAGCGTGATCTCCACCGGCGAGGGGTGCGTATTTGATCCTGTAAAGATCTGGCATCGTCGGACTGTTTTTCCACTCCAGGGTGATGGTGTGGTCTGTCTGAGAAATGCGTCTGAGATTTTGGGGAGCATCCAGATCTGGGAAGAAGGAGAGAAAGAAATCTAATGTTCTCTGTCAACATGAGGGACACAGATGAGTAATAGGTCAGCCCCACCAGGCCAACCAAACCATGAAATAAACTCCACAGGAAAGCTAAAGGGATTTTTATTGAGGCTGGTTAGAATCAGAGAATTCTTGCAAGTCTGATGGCGCTTCTTATAGTTCAGTGAACAGGAAAAGGTCTCTGCTTCAATGTCTTCTGAACGTTATCTGGATGTCCTGGACTTAAGAAAGTATTTTACTCCTTATTGTCTTGGGAATGGCGGTTGCTTATGGCCGTCAAAATCATCTTCTGAATGAAGACGAATCTACGTGTCCCAGGATAATGTTGCAGGATCCAATCTGGGTCAATCAGATTGGACTGGAAGGTTTTGCCTTCCGAGCAGTTCAAAAACATGCAAATGTGAGTAGATCAATAGGTACCACTTCAGTGGGAAGGGAACAGCGTTCCATGCACCTTGGCATATTGTCATGCCAGCCACATTATCATGGACGCATCTTTGGACAACGTTGGGTCCCTTGGCTAGGAAAATGAGATGAGCAGACCCCCCCCCCTTAGAGTTGGACATGACTGGACAGTGGAAAACTTTATCTTTTTATGGATATCCTGAATTCTTTACCCCCCCCCCAATATCAGAGCTAGATTTGGAACGTCCTTAGAAACAATTAAAGCAAGAATTATTTCAGATCTCATAAAGACATGTAGGCATGGTTTCACGTGCTGCCTGCGTCCCATGGATGAGGCTTCGCTTGTTTGTGCAGACCAGTTTCTGACATGCCACAGATTGGTGCTGGTCCACAGACTGGGGATTGCAGATCCCTGACCTAAAATGAATCTCAGATTTCCAGATTTTTAATAGTCATCTCCATAAACCAGTTCCTCAAAGTCTAAAAGCTAGTGAATTGGAGCATGGCAGAACCATACTAAAAAGCAAAGCAAAAACAAAAACATTTCATACCTGTGACAAAAGTTTCAGTGATGGGATCACTTGCCATAATTCCACGCCGAGACACGAGGATCACTTCATATTCAGTGTGAGGCTTCAGATTTCCAATGGAATACTGGCTTTCATCTTCGGACAGGTCAATGGACGTGCGGTCCCCTGGGGTATCCTTGGGCCCATAAGTCAGCTCAAGTCCGTCGATCTCAGCTAGGGGTCTGAACCAGGTTATGAGGACAGTTGTGTCTGTAACATCCTTTGATTCAATCTGGCTGGGGGCATCCAGTTCTTGGGAGAAAATAAACAAGCCAAGGCAAAGATTTAACGTACCTGAATACAGAACAACCTCATCATTAAAAAAAAAAAAAAGAACTGGAAAAGGGCTGTGCAGTGGAGCAAGATTTCCTTAAAGCAAATCCATTTTGAGTAAGTTCTCCTTTGCATCAGGAGTCCCCAAACTCTTCAACTCATTGGCTCCTTTATGTCAAGATTGAGCTTCTAAGAGGCTCGCTAACCTCTGTCGCTGCTCAACCTAGAAACAGGGGGGAGGGGGAATATGGGAAAGGAACAGGGGTTTCAAGAAGCCATCCATGGACCTTGAGACCCAAGGTCATCCAAAGCAGGTGTCTGACGCAGAAATGGACCGTTCCCATAACAAACAGAGAGAATGTGATTGGGCAACGTGAACACATGGTGGGTGGGGTTTATGGAAAGCTATTGTTAACTAACCAGAATTTTGTGTGAGAAAACTAGAGTTGATTTGACTTCTTCAGTGCCTGCGTGTGTATAACTGATCTCTTAGGGGCACCTCAAGGCCATAGAGGTTCTTCAGTGTTGAATTTGCCAGCTGGACAGTTGACATTTGGATAGTCCCATTGACCCTTGAGCTCACTATTGACCACTCTGAAGAACTCTCCTCTACCTTTTTCCCCCTCAGGTGTTCTTCTCTTTCCTTTTTAACAATCAGAGTCTTTTCTCCTTCAAATTACACACTCCCCTAGGTCTAAACTACAAAGAAAATGAGGCTTTTGCAGATGTCAAACCAATTTGAAATGATTTGGCTCTCCGTATTGGCTCAGAATGTCAGCTTCTAGGGCAGAATTGAACTGAACAGCTCTGAATTGATAGGAAGATCTACCAGGCAGGCACAAAAATTGCAGGATCCAATCTGGGTCGGTGGTCCCTGGGACCAGAGGTTTATTTTTCTGAGCTTTAGGACTCATGCTGGAGCCCATCTTCAAGGAACTTCTCTGTATCTGGCTATTCTGAGCATTTTGGGGGACACCTGGTTGAGTGTAGCTTCCTATTGAATGATTGATGTGTTGATGGTAGGCTATCGGCTGTTTCCTTTTGCTGCCAAGTCCTGGGCTCCTAAGTACTTGATAAGCTGGTGGTAGATCAGCGCTCCTGTTGGCTATGAGGGGCCCGTTTCCTAGGCTTCAATCTCTTCCCTGGCTTTTTTTGGACACAAAAGGGTTCTCCTGAATCAATTAAAAAATAGTAAATTGCCCCCATGCAGTGTTTTGAACAGTAATGTCCAAACTCATTTTGGAGTGGATGTAAATGGTGGAATCTGATCTGATCCATCATCTCAATCCAAATCAGGAACTACCTTCCTAGGAAAGATGCATTGTCCCATCTCCTGGCTCTCCTAATCATCCTGAAAAAAGCCCTCCTTGACTTGATTAAAAGCCCTCAAGGGAGGCTTGCAAGGATGATCTCCGACAATCACGATGAGCAAAAGAAGAAGCTATGGTCTTTCTCTCAATCTCTTGGTTGACATACTTCAATGGCTACTTACTAGTGATCACAATCCTTGACACAGCAGGTCCTCGGGTCTGATTCTTCACGGCAACCAGAGATACGTTATACTGCTGTCCTGGTGCAAGACCGTGTTGTAGGTATGAAGTCTGAGGGCTCTTCAGACTGCTTCGGATGGCCCCATTGTCTTCCTCTTTCTGCAACGCAAACCATTGCGATGAGCAAATAAGAAGGTAGCCAGAAAGGAAAGCAGGATCCCATGGCAAGCTTCCTAGGCGAAAACTTTCTTACCATGCTTCTAAAGATGATCTCCCACCCATGGAAAGGGAAATTAAAGGGATCCCATTCAACTTCCACGGACGTCTCTTTAACAGATTTGAACTTCAAGCCATCAGGGGCAGGCAAGTCTGAAAACCAGAAGCAAAGAAGACCATGTCAACACCATGATTTTTATATCTTCACCCTTTCGTATGTCTAGTTTAATGAAAAGAAGGACTAGGATGACATGACAGCAGTCTTTCAATATTTGAGGGGCTGCCACAAAGAAGAGGGGGGTCAACTTATTCTTCAAAGGACCAGAAGGTAGGATAAGAAGCCGTGGATGGAAACTAATCAAGGAGAGAAGCAACCTGGAATTAGGAGAAACTTCCTAACAATGAGGACAATTAACCAGAGGAAGGGCTTGCTTCCAGAAGTTGTGGGTGCTCCATAACTGGAGGTTTTTAAGAAGAGACTGGACAACCATTTGTCTGGAATGGTATAGGGCTTGTGGACTTCAACTCCCAGAATTCCTGAGTCAGCATGGCTGGTTCAGGAATTTTGGGTATTGAAGTCCACAAGTCATAAAAGAGCCAAGGTTCCCTACCCCTGGGTCTCCTGCTTGAGCAGGGGGTTGGTCTAGAAGATTCCCAAGATCCCTTCCAACTCTGTTATTCTGTTGTAATTGGGGTCATTTGGTAAATCACAGTTACATTAAATAAGGTGAAGATGGTCACTATGAACCATACCCCCAACTTGGAGACAGTGTAGGCCTAGCTTGTGTTGGATGTCAATTTTTGAGCTTCTCAGCCTCCTTTATCACCAGTTACTTCAGGCAACACAAAACTTACAGGCTAACTGACATAGCATAGATTTCCATAATTATACCTAATTTAACAGCATAAATTACTCATTTGGCCTTTAAAGTACTTACAAGTAGCAATCCGGGCATTAATTGGGATGCTTTTTTTGTTCCTTAGGATGGCAAAAACACGGATGAAATATTCCACGCCAGGTTCCAGCTCCTGAATGGTGGCTGATGTTTTATTTCCAGGTACCCGGAAATGAAGTTCTAAGCCACCAGTGCTGGTCGGAATGTAGCTGATGAGATACTCATTGACAATATTTTCATTTGCCCATTCCAGGTTAATGGTCTTATCTGTCACTTCCGTAATCAACAAATCCTTTGGAGGAGATACTGTCATGAAGATTTAAAGAAGAAGAAGAAAAAAAGTGATCGAAGAAGTCCAAGAAGCAAAGAGATTTGTCTTTGTAGAACCAAACCCCAAATTTGTCTTACGAAAGTCTGATCTACATGCCCAGCAACAAATTATGGAATCTACTCATTGAAGCTATATATGTAGAGTAATCGTTTGAAAGAACCCTCTTATCCCCAAAGTGATGTAATTGTCTACAACTGCCATTCTCCTCAAGGTGAAGATTATAGGAATTGCACAAGGGATTCACCTCTAGATTCTCCATGCGCCCTTTCAATTCTGTGATTTGGTACAACTTACCATCTGAACAGTCGGCACCTATAAATCCTTCTTCACAGACACATCGCCCAGCTACACAGCGACCGAGATCATTGCAATTGTTGGGGCAGGACTGTTCATCACAAGCAGGCCCTTCATATCCTTCATCACACAGACACATGCCATTAATGCATTGCCCTCTATTGTTGCAGTCGTCGGGGCATTTCCGTTGAGCACAGTCTACACCGGTGAAGCCCTCATCGCATACACACTGTCCGTTCAGACAACGGCCTTGGTTGCTGCAGTTGTTGATGCAAGCTAGGTCCCCACAGTCCTCCCCAAGGAAGCCTTCATTACATTCACAGACTCCATTGACACAGCGTCCGCGACGGTTGCAGTCCTGGGGACAAGTCAGTTCTGAGCAGTCTTCAGCTGTGTAGCCTTCATCACAAATGCATTGCCCATCAACACAGCGTCCGTGGTTGTTGCAGTCATTGGGGCACCGTAGTTCGTTGCAATCAAGCCCAGTGAAAGCTTCTTCACATACACACTGGCCATTCACACATTTCCCCCGCTTGTGGCAATCGTTGGGACACCTGCGCTGGCTGCAGTCCTCACCCACAAAGCCTTCATTGCATACACACTGCCCTTTGATGCACTGACCATGGTTGTGGCAGTCATGGAGGCATCTCAGATCTCCACAATCCTCCCCCATGTAATCCTTATCGCACTGACATTTCCCACGAACACACTGGCCATGATTGTTGCAATCCTTGGGGCATCTTAGTTCACTGCAATCTTCCCCCATGAAGGCTTCGTCACACACACACTGGCCATTCACACACTGCCCCTGGTTGTGGCAGTCATTGAGACACCTCACTTCTCCACAGTCTAGTCCCAAGAAGCCTTCATTGCACACACATTGCCCATCGACACAGCGTCCCTGTTTGTGACAGTCGTTGGGACACCTCTGTAGAGAACAGTCATCTCCGGTGAATCCTTCATCACACACACACACACCATTCTCACAGTGTCCGTTATGGTGGCAATCATTTGGACAGGCCAGGTCCCCACAGTCCTCACCAGTGAACCCAGTTTCACAGTAGCAGGTGCCGTTGATGCAACGACCCCGGTCATAGCAATCGTTGGGGCAAATGAGCTCACTGCAGTCCTCACCCGTGTATCCGTCATCACACACACACTCTTCTTCCACACAGCGCCCCAGATTATTGCAGTTGTTAAGGCAAAGGGTCTGGCTGCAGTCTACCCCAGTGAAACCTTCCATGCAGATACATTGTCCATTCACACACTTGCCATACTCACTACAGGGCACCAAGCAGACCTCAAGGCTACAGTCATCCCCAGCGTAACCATCAAAGCACACACATTTTCCATTGACACATCTGCCTTGATCATTGCAGTCCCCAGGACAAGCCAGCTCCCCACAATCATAACCGGCGTAACCATAGTCACAAATACACTGGCCATTGATGCACTGGCCCCTCTCATTGCAGTTCTGTGGGCATTCTGGCTCTGAGCAATTTGGTCCTTTCCAGCCCTGTTCGCAGATGCAGCCACAAACATCATTGCTGTAGTTTCCTCGTCCGCTGCAATAGGGTGTAGCTTCAATAATACCTGTTCAAATAAAATAGACTTATATACAGGTTCACAATATTTTACAGCCCTCCCTAAGTGGTTTACAAAGTCAGCATATTTGCCCCCAACAATCTGGGTCCTCATTTTACCGACCTCAGAAGGATGGAAGGCTGAATCAACCTTGAGCCATTGAGTATTGAATTCCAGGCTGTGGGCAGAGTTTAGCGTGCCATACTGCATTCTAACCACTGCACCACCATGGCTCCTAATGCAATATCTGATCAACTACAGCAATAGCAATAGAACCTGACTTATATATTGACTCACAATGCTTTACAGTCCTCTCTAAGTGTTTACAGAGTCAACATATTGTCCGCAACAATCTGGATTCTCATTTTACCGACCTTGGAAGGATGGAATACAATTCCTCATGAAAATTGTCTTTTGCTCGAAAAGACAAAGCAGAATATAAACGTAACAATGATAACAATGAAGGGAAAGAAAAAAATGAACATGCTGCAGATGCAAATATCAACGTACTGTTAATGGAATTCTTTCCCATAAGGCAATGGGGTTATGGAGAATTTACTGAAGCTCTAGTTAGTTGGTCATATTTTATTTTTTAGATGGGTGAATCCAGATGGGATTACAAATGACCCCTCCTCCTTTTTACAAGACATTGGTTTTCTACCAGATCCGAATAGTACAATCACTGGGTCAGTATGTGTTCTAAGCTCTACATAACTTAACCATAGAGTTGCTAACCATGGTACTGAATGTCAGTCAGGAACCTCCAGGCCAATACCTGTAATGCTGTCCAGGGTCCTGAAACAGAATGTTCTAGACTTGCCTCATATTTTTAATGTCCTTTGCCTTGTTGGGGGGGGGGCAATCAAATTATTTATTTATTTCTCATCCTTGAAAGTAATGGAGGGACAGAATTTAAATACAGACGGGACATGAACAAAACTCCTGTTTAGGAATTCTAGTTCTTCTATTTCTTTGTTTGGGAAGTCTAGTTCTTCTATGTCTTTGGGAATTCCAGTTCTTCTATTTCTTTGTTTGGGAATTCTAGTTCTTCTATTTCTTTGTTTAGGAAGTCTAGTTCTTCAATTTTTTTGTTTGAGAATTCTAGTCCTTCTCTTTTATTCCATTCCACCTTGCTTCTGAATTCCCCTAACTTACCTTTCGCTGTTTGAGCACTGGAACAGCATCCTGACCCACTGCCGCACTGTTCCTGCAGAGAAGATACCAGTTCTTCCAATTCTTCAAGTCGGCTTAGTAGGTCCTTGATATCAGGGGCAGCTGCACAACCGCAAGCCCGCCGTGGAATATTGATCCGGTGTGTGAACACAATCTGATTTTCTTCATTCAGCGTGTGCTCCTGATGGTGTTTGCCTGGCTCGGATGGAAGTTTGAGTTCTGAGTCTCCGCTGGGAGAGTCCAAGTCCACAGAGCAAAGGGAGCCTACGGGGACATTGATATTGTAGACATGGTTGAAGACCACAGGATGGTTATCCTCCGGCAGCGTCACGTTGATTCCTGTCTCCCTCTTCTGCCGAATAATTCTGTTGATGAGTCCACCGCTAGCATCTTGATGGAACAAAAAGATGGCCACCGAGGCCACGACCCACACAGAGAGGCCCATTCTCAGTTCCTTCAGAGCACGCTTTGTAGACAAACAGCTGTTTTTATGTTGGAAAGAAGAGACTCCACTCAGATGCAACTCAGAGCTTCTGCCTCTGCTTTTGGTTCTGCAAGAGTTAACATGAGATAGACTCAATTAATTTGCTGTGAAATCAATACCCCCACACTGGAATGACCTGCAGGAAGGGATCAGCGCTGAATTGGGAAGTGATCAAGTTTGCAACACAACGCAAGCTCGGAGACCGTAATGAAAAGAGGTGGGGAAAAAAAAAGCAGCACTTTCCTTTGCTATGTCAAGCCATCACCAGAACATTCAGCTGAAATCAGGAAATGATAGCAAATAAATTAGGGATGAATGACTTGGCTGTGCAAAAGTTGGAAAATGGAACCCAAACTGAAGAAGGATGTTGCTTCCTGTGCCAGCACAGAAACTGGCACCCAATAAAACAAACACTTTCTCTTTTACGAGACAGTTCCTAGCTAGTTCCTATGGTAAATAAAGTTTTTATTGTGATTTTACAAGACTGGATTGATTTCCATTCTTCGAGACTCAAATAAAGCGGGATGCACACAGAGAGAGACAATCTGAAAGGAAAAGAGCAATAAAATTCAACATTCTCTAACTGGCAGGTTTTTATTTCCTCGCCCAGATAATCTCTCCCATCTCATCTCCTTGCAGTTTCCAGGAACCTTTCCCAATTTTTTTAAAAAAATGCTCCAGACGGCTCTTATTTTAAATAAAAACCCGTAGATTGGAACCAGCAGGTCCTCACTGGAGTAAAAGAAGAAAGAGCTGGTCCTGTTCTAAAAATGGAACTCAAGCGGAAGAAATAGGCCACTGGAAAAGACTCCTGGAAAGTAAGAGAGAAATGACTTTTTAATTTAAATTTATTTCTCTTGCTTCCGGCTGGCTGCTCTTTGGAAACTCAGCATGGGATGCCGAATTTTTTTTTCAGAATTTGTCCTTCAGTCAGGGCTCGTTGATGGTAGCTGATCATCAGCTCAACTGCTTCTCCTCATGTTCTTCTCAACCTGGGAGCGTTCAGTTTGCTCATGCTGAGAGCATATGTCTCATCAGGCTGAGATGAATGGTTAGAGCAATTTATTCCAAGAGCTGAAAACAGCTGATCTAGCTTTTTTTTCCTGCCAATTTTATAGCCGTGGCTCAGTCCTTCTCAGCCCAACCTGGATTCTGCAACAGAACCTGGGTATTTGTGATTCTGGATAAACACCATCACCGTTAGATCATCTGTATCTGCTAATTGGCCTCCCAGGCTTTACCCACACTCATCTATATCAGAATAACAGAGTTGAAAAGGACCGTGGAGGTCATCTAGTCCAATCCCCTGCTCAAGCAGGAGACCCTACAGCGTTCCAGACAAATAGCTGTCCAGTCTCTTCTTGAAAACCTCCAGTGATGGAGCAGCCACAAGCCATTCCACTGGTTAATTGTCCTCACTGTCAGGAAGTTTCTCCTTAGTTCTAGGTTGCTTCCCTCCTTGATAAGCTTCCATCCATTGCTTCTGGTCTTGCTCTCTGGCACTTTGGAGAATAGATTGACCCCTTTCTCTCTGTGATAGCCCCTCAGATACTGGAAGACTGCTATCATGTCAGCCCTACTCTTCATTGGGCTAAACATGCCCAGTTCCCTAAATTGTTCGTTATGCTATCTAATCTCCAGACTCTTCATCGTCTCTGTTGCTTTCTTTGAAGACTATCACGTCACTCTTAGTTCTTCTCGGTCACCCAAAAGAGGCAGAAAGAGCCTCTGTTCACCCTATTAACTTTGCACATGGCTCAGGACGGAAATTCAAATCAGCATTCTTAGCACCACGACACTGTGAGCAAGTTTCCCATGGACTCCTACTCCATCCTCAGTTTCTTCAGGGAAGACATATGTCTCGCTGGCAAATACCAATGACTTTGAAAACTTTAGGTTTTTGGAAAGTTCTGCTGCCAAGCTACACATAGTTGGGATCTCATTTTTTTCTTTTTGTTTGCAATGACTTCACAGTGGATCGGGCCAACACTGCTAGGCCCTCTGTTTCATACTTACAGAGCTTGTAATTCTTTCTCTCCCTCTCCTCCCTCGAATAAATCAGAGCCATGAATGCAGAATTTAAACATAAGACTGCTGTTCATTTCCAGGACCTTTCAGGGATTTGCCAAAAATACTCAAGCTTCAGTTCAGAATAGGCTTTTCTGGAAAAAGATTTCTTTTCTTTTTTCTTCTTTTTTTTTTTAAAAAAAAATCTATTAAACCTTCTTTGTTATTGAATGTCTGCTCTACTGTATAAAACTCATGTGGCTTTTTTATAGGGTCAACAGAGGCACAGTCTGCTGTTTGTTCCCCATGGAAGAGAAATGGAACAAGTCTCCACTAATTAGAGATAGAAAGCCTATATTTGGCCATGCAGAAAATAGGGAAACGGGATGGATATAGGCCAATCATAATGTGACTCTAGCAGGATTTGATAGTATATGTTTGGAAAAGAGGGGATTAAGTCGTGTGATTGCATCCATTACTATTTGGAGAATTTTTTTCTTCATCCTATCCAAGCCACGGAATGGCGCCCTAAAACAGTTTTCAGGGCTTGATTAATAGGATGTCAAGAAGCATCTTCTCAACTCAATGTTATGAGCGCAGAGAAACATGTTTCCTTGATTAGCACTAAATCATAAATTAATCAAGTGGGCTGAGTTTGCACAAAGCACTAAGAGAAGGAGAAGGAGAAGAGGAAAGAGGAGAAGATAGAGAATGAGGAGGAGGAGGAGTAGATAAATAAGGAGGAGAAGATAGATAGGTTAACTCAGTATTACGGGCACACAGAAACAAGTTGCATGATCACTCCTTGCTTCAAGCTAAATCATAAATTAATCAAGTGGGCTGAGTTTGCACAAAGCACTAAGAGAAGGAGAAGGAGAAGAGGAAAGAGGAGAAGATAGAGAATGAGGAGGAGGAGGAGTAGATAAATAAGGAGAAGATAGATAGGTTAACTCAGTTGCATGATCACTCCTTGCTTCAAGCTAAATCATAAATTAATCAAATTAATCAAATGGGCTGGATTTGCATAAAGCCCTAAAAGAAGAAGAAGGAAGGGAAAGTAAAGATAGACCATGAGGAGAAGGAGAAGATAGACGGGAAGAGAAGGACAAGATCTTAATATTTTAGTCCCCAAACATCACATTAATCTGTTCACTTATTAATCTGCAAATGAATTAAGAATTAGGGGACAGAAGTGATCATGTGGACAGTATCGATTCAACTTGTAACTGGAAAAGAGGGCACACCATATCAAACATCATTTAAAATAATTTCTTGCTTTAATTAAAACTGGCTATCAGACTGGTCTAGCACCCTCGCTTTTCTCCAGCTTCCTGGCTTCCACCTGTCACGTGATGTGGCATTCATTCTTGGGGCTCGGTCACTGTTTCTGCAGCTCATGGAGACCCACCCTCATTCTACTTTGTGCTTTCCCTTGAAAAATAACTAAAGTGAGGGACATTTTGGCAATGTGCCCAGGCAATGAAATCCTCCTTCACTTAACTGCAACTCAAGAGAATAATTAACACACTTTGATATTCAGTTGGAAGTGCTCAACAAGGAAATGGCATTGTACTCTCCGATGTTCAGTGCAAAATATAGTTGAGAAGAGTGGTTGTAAATTAGTCTGTCCTTCCCCAAAGAACCATCTGGCACCAGAAATTGTGTTTTTTTTAGATACCTATTGCATGAAATGTACAGTTTGCCCTTTGATAGGTGTCCAAAGGGTCTGAATAAATTTCTCCTCAAGAGAAATTTCTCCTCTGGCTAAATAATCGTCATCCCTACTCAAATCTCCCATTCTTACTCCTAACGTATTCAAAATTTGAAGGAGAACTATGTTTCCCAGCTATTATGAGGCCACTGAGATGTTTCCTAAATGGCTTCATGTTAATGGCTCCCTCAGGCCTCACAGTTTGATGGCCGACTGACCTATTTCTGTCAGAACTTGTGAAATCAAGATTTTACCTTCTTTTTGAAGGAGAAATGGAAAGTCTTATTTCCTTCTGACCCACAAAAATGAGAGATGGAGACCAAATGACACCAGGGCAAATTTAACCTCAGAAATATCTCCCAGAAAGAGAAGGAAGGAAGGAAAGAAGGAAGGAAGGAAGGAAGAAAGAAAGAAAGAAAAAAGAATGAAAAAAGGAAGTAGAAAAAGAAAGAAATAAAGGAAGGAAGGGAGGGAGGGAGGGAAATAGGAAGGCAGGAAGGTGGGCAGATTACAAAAAAAGATGTTAAGACTTTGGAAAAAGTACAAAGAAGAGTAACTAAGATGATTAAAGGCCTGGAGACTAAAACGTATGAAGAAAGATTGCAGGATTTGGGTTTGGCTAGTCTAGAGAAAAGAACATAATAGTATGCCAGTACCTGAGGGGCTTCCACAAAGAAAAAGGGGGTCAACTTATTTTCCAAAGCACCGGAAGGCAGGAACAAGAAACAATGGATGGAAACTAATTGAGGAGAAAAGCAATCTGGAATTAAGGAGAAACTTCCTAAAAGTGAGGACAATTAACCAGTGGACCAGAAGTTGTGGGTGCTTCATCTCTGGAGGCTTTTTAAGGACAGCCCCCTATCTGAAATAGTCTGGGGTCTCCTGCTTGAGCAGGGGGCTGGACTAGACGACCTCCAAGGTCCCTCCCAGCTCTATTTTGAGTCTTTCATTACAGTCCTTGGCTGGAGCTGCACCTATCTAGAGTGCTTCTCTGAATCCATTCCAGCTTGCCAACTGACAAACCGGAGAGGCAAAAAATATAAAATAAAGCCTTTGATGCTGAGTAACAAGCAAAACGTTAATTCCACAGCCCTGGAGACCTGACTTCTGCTGCTGAAGCATTTTGGTTTGGATCCATCTATTGGCCCCAACACATTTTGCCTCATCACATTTCTTCACTTACTCCATCTGACTCCACCGATGTTAACTGGTGGGGTTTATAAAGTCCCAGCTTGGTCTGGGTTCCTTCCAGCTTAGTTGCTCTTTCGTCTTCAGTTTTTATGAAGGAGGAGGACTCAGAGAGAAGAAGATTGCGAAGAGTAGGAGAGATGCTATTAATAGAAGAGAATATTTGTAGTTCAAGGGTTTTTTTTCCCCCCTAGGGTCAATGTAGAAAGGATAAGGCGCGGTGCAATACACTCTGGTTTTCTTCGCTCATTTCATCCCCAGATATCTTGGTCTATATTTTGAACTGTTAATAATGTATCAAATGGTGATATAATCCGTGTCGACATGCAAGCCTCTGTGTCTCTTTCTTTCCTTTCTTTCTTTCTTTCTTTCTTTCTTTCTTTCTTTCTTTCTTTCTTTCTTTCTTTCTTTTTTTCTCTTTCTTTCTATCTCTCTCTTTTTCTCATCCTCCCTTCCTTCCTTCCTTCCTTCCTTCCTTCCTTCCTTCCTTCCTTCCTTCCTTCTTTCTTTCTTTCTTTCTTTCTTTCTTTCTTTCTTTCTTTCTTTCTTTCTTTCTTTCTTTCTTCTTTCCTGCAGCAGACAATACCATCACAACAGTGTCCTGTCAATCTAGCCTGACTTAACTGGCAAATATATATTGCTAATAGCAATTGGCCACCTGGATCGTTCGGATGATTTGAGCCGAACTTTAAGTGGACACTCCATCAGGATATACCATGATCCTGCACGGATAAAGTCAACTCTATTAATGCAGGAGAACTTTAAACTCTTGTCCCCTCTCCAAGTTGGATGCTGTCTGTCTGTCTGTCTGTCTGTCTCTCTCTCTCTGTGTGTGTCTGTGTTATTTTATTTTTGTTTAAGAAAAGCAATGCAAGATTTTCTAACGAAGGAAGAAACATTCTCATGAGAAAGAGAGGTGGAGTTCCCTCATAATAGAATGTATATTTTAATTTTAATGAGACGGATGGGTGGGTGGGACTCTCCATAACAGCTTAGGATACATTGAGCTTTCTTTCCTTTTCTAACAAAACAAATTAGGGGGTGTGTTTGTGTGGGGGGGGGGGAGCCTGGTTTTCCTTGTGCATCTACCCAGCAGATCTTATTAGCCAGACAGACACCCCCTTGTCGAGGAAAGGGAACGCCCCGCTCTCTGCTTATTTACATCAAACTTGAGAAAGAGGGGGCAGATTTCCCATTTCTTGGATGGATGCCCAGGTTTGATTTTTCCCACATGTGGAACAAATTCAGCCTGGACAAGGAGCGTCTAAGAGGAAGAAAATGCAGCAGCCAAACTGAAAGTTTCTTTGAATACATTAAAAAGGGTCTTCTCTCTCTCTCTCTCTCTCTCTCTCTCTCCCCCCTCTCTTCCTCTCTCTCTCCTCTCTTCCTCTCTCCTCTCTTCCTCTCTCTGTCTCTCCCCCCCCACACTATTCTCTCTCACACACTCTCTCTCTTCCTCTCTCTCTCTCCTCTCTTCTTTTCTCTCTTCCTCTCTCTTCTCTCCCTCTCTCTCTCTCTCTCTCTTCTGTCGACAAGAGAAAACTTAAAGAGAAACTTAATGAGATTCTTTCCTTGCTCTGTCTGAACAATTCTCAACCTTACTGTCCTCAATTCATAGTGCTTTCCACTTGTGAACTGAAAGACCTGGACAGACAGATAGACAGACAGACACACAGACACACAACGCACACACACACAGAGAGAGAGAGAGAGAGAGAGAGAGAGAGAGAGAAGAAGAAGGAGGAGGAGGAGGAAAGGAGGAGGAGGAGGAGGAGGAGGAGGAGGAGGAGAAGAAGAAGAAGAAGAAGAAGAAGAAGAAGAACAACAACAACAACAACAACAACAACAACAACAACAACAACAACAACTACTACTACTACTACTACTACTACTACTACTACTTCTGGAAGCGGCATCCACACAGAGAAACCGGTTGTTCACAGATTTGAATCCCACCACTGGTCAGCTTGCTTTGGCTGCCATCACTTAAGCATCTGGCAGAACCCCAGGGATGGGTCTTCTCTGTTGCTCTTTGCAAGAACATGTCCTATCTCCCTGAGATGTGATTGGCCCATCCCTGCCTGTCTTTTAAAAGGCATTTAAAAACTGGCTCTATCCCCAGATAGGGAGTGGTCTGGTCCATTTGAATGATTTATTTCTGGCACGTCATGCCCTAATGTTTTCATGTTTTTGTTTTTATTATTTGCTGACTGTTTTTTTTAATAGTCAATTGCTGTTCATTGATAAGTTGCCCTGAGTTGTGAGTCAAGCAAGCACCTATATAACGTGAACTTATCAACAAACAAAACTCTGGCAAATAAGAATAACTCCATCCGGATTCCAAATATGGTAATCTATTTGATCTTGATGACTATAAATGGGGTTGTCTGGTGAAAGTCAACCCACTTCACTCAAGTTAGTCCTATCCCTTACTCTGCTTCCTTGTGCATATACATCTTCAGAACTACTTGATAAGCCCAGATTCTAACTTCTATGCTTTCTCCTCTATTTTTTCTCCCATGTCTTCAACCTTCTCAAGAACCTCATGGAAGCTACTTAACCATACTGCTACTCAAACTGTATCGGAAAGAACTTCCAGTTCTAAAAGCGAGCCAACAATTTTGTTTATAATTCTACAGATTCTGTACACCAGATGTGATTGACACCTAGATGCCCTCCATATTTTACTGAAGTTCAACTTCTCCTTATGGAAAATCCCATGGGAGATGCTGGGGGTTCTAGTTCTCAACTATGAGAAGGATCACATATTCTTCCTTCTGGTTCTAGAGTGGTCTTTTTCAGTGCTTTCCAATCTAATACTTCATAGTGCCACTCTGAAAGCATTTGTTAGATTACACCAACCTGGGCTGCATCTAGTGCTGTTCTACGACCACGCCCACCAAAACTTTGATACGGCAATGATGTTAATCCTAATCTCCAAGATGTTCTAATTTTTCTGCAATATGTATCCATGCCACATGTGGGAGGGTTGTAATCAAATGTGCACATTCACCCAACTTTGCTACTAGGTTCTGCAAAATGTGTCACAAGCTTATCCGTTTCCTAACTATTTGTTCATTAGGTTTCTACCCCACCTTTATTTTTATAACTCAAGATGGCATACACAACACTCCCTCCTCTTATTTTCCCCACAAAAACTATGTGAAGTGGGCTGAAAGAGAGAGAGAGAGACTGGCCCCAAATCTCCAAACTGACCTCTCTCCAAAGAAGAACTAGAACTCTTGATTGCCTAATTTCTAGAGGATCACAAGAACAACGCCTAAACTCAGTGTTTTGATGACCATATATGCCTACAGATCTTTCTCCTAAGATTGGACTGAGGTCAAACTAGGGTTACCCTTAACACAGGACAAATACAGTACTTCTGTTCAACCTTTCTAAGGAACACAAGACTTGCTTTCTCTTTAGGTTTGTATCCCGCCACTGCTAATAATCTCTAGGGATGGATTGAATCGGGTGTCCCATTCAAGACAACTCCAGAACCGTTCTCTCAGTTCCTTCATTGCACAGTGGGAAATCAAGGGAGGCATTTTCACTAGCTGAAACAGAAACTTTCCAAGTCATTCAATGGATCTAAGCCTACATCATAAATAAATTACTTGTTGCCTTCTTCAGACAAAGGGTTTCTGAAAACGTGCCAGCAACTGTCTTGGAGAGATCAGGATTTAGTTGACCAAGGAAGGAGAGGAGAAAAGAAGTAGCAAGCTCACTTCCTTCCACATTTAAGAGTTTCTTGACACTTCCAATCCTCACTTGCCTACTCCTATTCAATCAGAGTTATTTCTAAGTAAAAGAAATTCAACTGCTACGGTCTAAGTATCTCCATAGCAGGTTTTTTATTCAGGTATTCTGAGGAACCCCTGAAATAGTGACACGTTCCATCTATGCATATTATATAGAGATAGGTAAGTCTCATGTTTCCATGCTGGCAGATTCAGGTAAGACCAAAGTGAGCTAACCTCTCACCTTACTCTAATTTGGACCCCATGTTCTAATGGACAGGCTACAAAACTCTTCCATCCAAAGGATTGATGGAATGAAAGGGTGATCAATGTAGAGTCCTTCAGATGTTGGATCAAAAGGGGGTTTTATTTTTGAAAACGCTACTGGATTTATTTATTTTTGAGGAGGAGGAGGAAGAAGAAGAAGAAGAAGAAGAAGAAGAAGAAGAAGAAGAAGAAGAAGAAGAAGAAGAAGAAGAAGAAGAAGAAGAAGAGAAGAGAAGAAGAAGAAGAAGAAGAAGAAGAAGAAGAAGAAGAAGAGAAGAAGAAGAAGAAGAAGAAGAGGAGGAGGAGGAGGAGGAAGGGGAAGAAGAAGAGGAAGAAGAAGAGGAAGAGGTAGTAGTAGTAGTAGTAGTAGTAGTAGTAGTAGTTGTTGTTTCACTTCCTATCCTGGAAGCTTCATGAGTTGTAACCACTTTTGATACAACTATGACCTGAATGACTGAGAATTGGCCATACACTTTGGGATGAACATTCTCAGATGTTGGATTACCTCTCCCATCAGTCTTGACTATTGGCTGGCACTGATGGGAGTTGAAATCAGAGAACTCTAGAAGGATACAGATTCTGAGCTTAGCTTAACTTAACTTATCCCTATACCATTCCCTGACATATCTGCAAGCACAGGTAACTATCAGGCTTCAGGGAGACAGAAACACATGGCCTTTCCCAAAATGGACCACACCTAAAATGGTTTAGTTGTGGGCATCCATTCTAAAGACTACAAACATTTGCACTACTCAGCTGACCCTGAAGACACAGATAAACCTCCAAGTGGCCTCAACGACTCTCTAAAAGAAGGCAAATGTCCAGCTGTCTGCAAGGAGTATAAATACTTCCTTTCCCCACCATCCAGTCAGAGCTGAAGAAGCTCCTTGGATGAGAAGCGAAACGTCCTTCAAAGAAAAACAAGAAAGTCCAGTTGCCTCCTGAAAGAAAGCACCTTTGGGATAAAACTACAAACATTCACTCAAGGACAAATCCTACTGGATTCAGCTGTCACCTATTTTGTACACCACCCTTCCCAGCATTGGACAGTCTTCCTGCAAAGCTGTATCACGTAACGTCACATTTTAAGAAGTCCTTTGGGAAAAAAAAATGAATGGAGATGTTCTGCAGATAGGATCCACCGTCTGCCACGAAAGCACAAAAACACACGTCTGGAGAGTTTAAAAGCTGAGCCAAACATTATAGACCTCCTTCTTCCTTCCTTCAACTCATCCTGCCCAGCTTTGTCCTAGCTCACATTTGCACGGATAAACCATTCACCCAGCCAGGGTGCAAAGATAATGATAGTAATAATAATAAGGAAAAAAGCATGGATGGGATCAGATAAAGGACAGGAATGGCACACTGATAAGCGTGGACCTAACAACAACAACAACAACAACATAATAATAATAATAATAATAATAATAATAATAATAATAATAATAATAATAATAATAATAATAGTAAAGTTGGAAGGGACCTTGGAAATTATCTAGTCCAACCCCCTGCTTAGGCAGGAAACCCTATACCATTGGCTGTCCAGTCTCTTCTTGAAAACCAGTGTGGGTGAGCGTGTGCATGTGTTTTCATTCCATCTGCGAACTCTTTTTCTGGTTTTAATTGAAAATAAATAAAATAAAATAAAATAGAAGGGAAAAGGAAAGAGAGATGAATTGAGCTGCCTCTTTTAATCTCTCCGTCTGCGAGGCGGACACGGCTTTCCCTTCCCTTCTGAAACGGATACCCATTTCCAAGCAGAGGATGGAAAGCGGCTACGGAAACACAACTTTGTGCAGGAAGCCAGAGTTGTTCTGGCATCAACACACCACCCACCTTTCGGAAGGACGGAGAAAGCCAGCCAAGTCAGGAGAGCCTGGATGGATTCATCTCGTCCCCCTCTAACGCCAGCATCCTCCTTAGCTGCTGGCTTTTGCTGTATGAATCGGTCTGGCTCCTTCAAGCATCCACAGCAGGGCTAATCCCATCCAACATGACAAAACAAAACACAATTGGGGGAACAAAAAAAACAACAACAAACAAACAACCACCATGCCTCTGTCTCAGAGTAAATTCAGTTGGAAAGCATGTTGAAGATCTTCTAGTCCAATGTAGACTGTCCATCTCACAAAGATGTAAAACTTGAATCACATTTATTTCTATTCATATTTTCCTCCAAAGGGACATTTTTTTTACAGAATTATCCACCCTGTCCCATGCTTCTAAAAGTCATGGTATTGTGGGGTGGGTGGGTGGATGGATGGATGGATGGATGGATGGATGGATGACAAGGGGGGGTCGGGGAAGGGAGAAAGAAAAAGAGTTTTACCTTCTTGCCTTCAATATGTATTCCTGCTTCTCACTTGGTCAGACCTCCACGGAATTGTGACGCCTCTTGGTTGCTCTTGAAGTCAGCCACGTTGTCCATCTTCTCGGAGGTGAGAAAGCGAGAGAAAAGAAGAGTTTGAGAGTCAGAGAAGGTGCAATTGGAAGCTGCCACTTTGCTTGGTTTCTGTAGCTGAATCTGAGATCCTTTCTTAGCTCATTCCACTGTAAGGGGATGCCTGGGAGGCATAGACACTCTGTAAATTAAAGGCACAGCTTCCCTCTGAAATCACTCAGGCACATGCCTTATATATATAGGGCCAGACACCCAAGAGGATTTGCATGTAGTTTATGGCCAGAAGGAAAAATGATCACCTCCCCTTTCTCCCCCCCCCCCCCCGCCCATGTGCGAATAGGGAAGTTGCTTCAGGTTTGTAAGTAACTTGAGGAGGAGGAGGAGGAGGAGGAGGAAGAGGAGGAGGAGGAGAAAGAATTCCACCCAGAGTTTTTAGCAGTGGGTGTTCTCCACACTATGGGGGCGGGATTGAAGTTTTGAATCTTGATGTTCCTCCCCACTCAAGAAGGACAGTGTTTCTCTGCCCACAGGGATACACCAACACCTTCCGATCAACTCCACTATCCACACATGTTGTGCATGTGTGCATTTTCTCTCTCCAGAACACCCCACCCCCGCATAGGCTTCCTTCATTTATTCTACTGATGGAAAAAAAAAAATCCACCCCATTTTTTTACTCTTGTTCTATTTTTGGTACAAGCTGTGTTTCCCTGGTGGCTAGTTGGGGCATTGTGAAAAGAGATGCAGAGTCGATTTTTTTCCTTCTTATTTTGAAGTTGTGTGACTGTCCTGGGGGGACAGATGCATGTTTAGGTCAAGACTAAATCGAGGAGTAGGAGGAGGAAGAAGAAGGAGACGGAGGAGAAGGAGAAGAAGGAGGAGGAGGAGGAGGAGGAGGAGGAGGAGAAGAAGAAGAAGAAGAAGAAGAAGAAGAAGAAGAAGAAGAAGAAGAAGAAGAAGAAGAAGAAATGAAGGAGAAGGAAGAAGAGGAGGATGAGGATGATGAGGAGGAGGAAGAGGAGAAGAAACAAGCAGAAGAAAGAGAAGGAGGAGGACAAGATTGATGATGAGGAGGAGGGAGGGATGAGAGGGAGGAGGAAGAAGAAGAAGAGGAAGAAGAAGAAGAAGAAGAAGAAGAAGAAGAAGAAGAAGAAGAAGAAGAAGAAGAAGAAGAAGAAGAAGAAGAAGAAGAAGAAGAAGAAGAAGAAGAAGAAGATAATGATGATTGTGGAGGGAGAAAAGCTTAACCACGATAATTCCACAAATAACCTTATATCCATAACTATTTCAAGGAGAAGAAAAGCTATATCTCCCTTTTCCTTCAAGGATCTGATCAAAGGAGTTTCATTCATACATTCTTCTACAAAGGATGCAAGAATGATACCATGTAACGTGATGCTATGATCCAGATCCCACTTTTACATCCTCGGATCCCCAACTCTGATGCAAAGACATTTGCTTCAGCTTGACCCGCTGCATGATACGTCACTTGATCCCACTGTGGACACTCATGGGCTGCCTCCTTTATACTGGAAGACAAAGAAAGACAAATATGGCATTTGTGACTGAACTGGTGAACAGGAATTTACTTTTCAGAAAACCCTTAGCAGGAAGCTAGCCATCTGCATTGCCAGGAGACATCTTTTAAATGTGCAACTTAACATAGTGGGGATGGGATGAATCACATCCTTCAGTGTTGATGGATGGGCTGTTGGGGAAGTGTTGTGTGTTGTAAGGGGGCTGTTTTGGCATCGTTGTTGTCAGTGCACAAGGGCGCCATAAAACTGAATGAGACACAAAGTCCACATACCTCAACTGAAATGTCCTATTTAAGTTCCAAATAGCACTGAATTAAAATAATGGATGAGAATACTTCTTTTCCCCAGGAGATGCTTCTAAGATAGATCTTATCCTCTGCTTAAGATGTCCAAAATTACATTGGGGAAGACAATGCCCATTGAATGTCCACTCTGCTTGGTTTAATCATCTCTCGGATGGTCTGCCACTTTCCTGTTTTCAAGGCTTCCATGGAGTTTCAAGGGAAGTAAGGAGGTAGGTCTTCTGGGGAACCTTCTTCCAATCAAGAAAATAGAGACATCCAGGCAAGTGGCAGGGGAAAGGTGAACTCTGCCTTCAAGGGTGAAGACACCCCCACTAAAAGACGGCAGAGATTCAAAGAGCACTCCAGAAAGAAACAGAAGAAAATATTGACAAACAACAAGACATATTTTAACATATATTGACTAGGTTCATTTAATGGCTGGATCTTTGATAGGAGAGAAGCAATGCATCTTGCAGGACCAAGGAGAGCTCCGGTGATATACAGGTGTTGCTTCAACAATAGAGGTCTAACTCAGTTAGTTGGCTGAGTATTTACATTAATTATGGCTTCCTCTTTGTATGCTTCTTCACGAATGTACAGAAGAATGGAATATTTCGGGATGAAGTATAGGCATGCTTTTCTCATTTTTATCCACTTTCTGTCATCAGCAGCACTGATGATGTTACCTGTTTGGGTAATGAAACGTCTGCAAGAAAACCACCAAGCTCAAACCTACTGCATATAAACAGTGAGCAAGTGACACTTATCAGCATTGATGATGTTACCTAGTTGGGTAATAAAATGTCTGCATGGAAACAATCAAGCTTAGGGAGCACTAAGGCCCCCATAGTAGTTCTTCTTCTTCTTCTTCTTCTTCTTCTTCTTCTTCTTCTTCTTCTTCTTCTTCTTCTTCTTCTTCTTCTTCTTCTTCTTCTTCTTCTTCTTCTTCTTCTTCTTCTTCTTCTTCTTCTTCTTCTTCTTCTTCTTCTTCTTCTTCTTCTTCTTCTTCTTCTCCTCCTCCTCCTCCTCCTCCTCCTCCTCCTCCTTCTCCTTCTCCTCCTCCTCCTCCTCCTCCTTCTCCTTCTCCTCCTCCTCCTCCTCCTCCCCCCTTTCTCCTCCTCCACCTCTCAGCAAACCTCACCCCCTTCTAGTACTGATGATGTTACCTAGTTGGGTCATGAAATGTCTGCAAGAAAACCACCCAGCTCAGAGAGCACCAAGGACCCCACAGTCCTCCTCCTCCTCCTCCTCCACCACCACCACCACAAACCCCACTCTCTTCCAGAACTGATCATGTTACCTAGCTGGGTAATAAAATGTCTGCACAGAAACATCCCAGCTCAGGGATCACCAAGAACCGCTCACTTTTTACCTGTATATATGTACAAACAGAATTATCCAACTGCTGACAGCCATGGATGAATGATTTAGGCTGCATTACCTAACCGGATCTCTAGACAGAGCCTTAAATTCATTATGAATGACTTCTGAATAATCAGACCTCAAAATGGAATATCAATTCAATATATTTTTTGCTCATAAGAACTATAGGGAAAACAGAGGCCCCGTTTAATTTTAATTTTTTTTTTGTGGCTACGACGTTTTCGTGACTCATTTTGCAGGGTGAAACATTTTAAATACATGGCCAAGCTGAAAGCTATATGAAGAAATTCCTTTGAGAACTCCTGCAGTGCTGCTAATAATTGGAATCGGTATAAGATATTCTTGGAATATATATATATATTGGCTTGGCCTGTGAAGAATAGTGGAAACATTCTCATCACTCAGCAGAAGTAGACCATCTCCGATGGAATGTTTTCTTCTGGATTATGCATGGATCTCTAGTAAATATAATTACGGGGAGAGAACACAGCTGCTAAGCTTACTTCTAGCCAGCAAAGAGAGTACATGAAGATATAAGTGCTTGAGTTTCTTTCGACATTTCCATTATAGCAATGTAGTCATCTCTACTCATACCCTGTTTGGTCTTCTCTGGGGACCTAAGGTAAACCTCCAAGCAGATGGGGTTACTCTCTGTGTGGCTGATTCTCCTCCCCCCCCCAATTTAAAACATCTGCCATCCTAAATCTCTTCCAGGAGAGTTGATCCCCACAGTTACATTCCTGGGAAATGATATCCCAAATTTGCTCCCTTGGTTGTTACAAATGCAAAGATGGACGAGTGAGGGACATGTTTTGGCGCCTCTGAATGAATGGTTGAGTTGTCCCCAGTTTCTCCACACTCAAAGGAGAGGATTGGGAAAACTTCCCCAAACCCAGAACTTCACTTCTTTTCTTACAGGGCCAGGCCATCTCATTACCTGGAATAGGTAGTAAAGAAATCCAAGCTTGATTAACAGTCGATGCATCCATCAAGGTGAGCATAAATGTAATAATGTGAAACAAGATATTTCACTGAGGCCCTTTGGCTGAACAAGAGGAAGAACTGAAAGAACTGCAAGAACTGGGCATGGCTAGTCTAGCGAAGAAAAGGACCAGGGGTGACATGATAGCCGTGCTCCAATCTTTGAGGAGCTGCCACAGAGAAGAGGGGGTGAACCTATTCTCCAAAGCACGCAAAGGCCAGACAAAGAACAATGGATGGAAACTGATCAAAAGGAGAGATTCAACCTAGAAATAAGGAGAAATTTACTGAAAGTGAGAACAATCTTCATGGAACAATCAAACAATCAAACAGCTTGCCTTCAGAAGTTGTGGGTGTTTCATCACTGGATGCTTTCAAGAAGAGACTGGACAGCCGCTTGTCAGAAATGGTATAGATAGAGTCTCCTGACTGGGCAGGGGGTTGGACTAGATGACCTCCAAGGTCCCTTCCAACTCTGTTATTCTGAGTTCTGAATCTTCAAAGTCAAATAGCAAAGCTCTTTGAAGCATATTACATCAGACATTACAGAGCGACTCAGGTGGCTTTTATGCATATGTAAAAACAAGATGTGAAGAGGTGTCATAAATGTGGGAACGCATGCACGCTTCCTTGGTTATATGGATTTTGTTGTATCCGGTATGAACTAATATATCTCCTAAAGTTCCTGAGAAATAAAAATGATTTGGTGAAAAGTCATGAAAGAATAATGCATCTGTCACACACTCAATCCTTCTTTGGCTCCCACCCATCCTCAGAAACCCACTTACTGGTTGACTTTCTCCAATGAATGAACTCCCTCTGAGGTGAAATATATAGCCAAGACATGGAGCATAATCAAAGATGGACAAGTTCTTCCAGCTTGGAGATCCAGGGAGGAGTCTGTGATACATCCCTCTTTTGATATTTATCACCCCTCAACTGTGTCTCCTTGGTTTTTCTCCTTTTCCCATTCCTTTGGCACGTCTCTCCTTTCCATTCCTCCTTTCTTTCAGGACTTAATCAGGGCTTACCTGATATTATTCAGGTCTCCAAGTGTGCCCATTGTTGCTAGGATACACTGCCAAGCTGATGTCCCCTTGGTCCCAAGGCTTGTGATTCTTCCCAGGTGCCTCCTCCAGTTTTCCTGTCCCAAGTGCAAGCAGAAAGAGACCTTGCTTTGAATGCTTCAGGTTCAACCCTTGGAAAAGGTCTACTTGGTGAGCAGTTGCTGCCAGCCAGTATTGTCCAGGGAGAAGATTCCATAGAAGGCAACCTTCAAGGTTCTTGTGTTACTGTGACTCACACATGACTAGGCCAAAATCCAAGAATCCAACATGCAGAAGCTTTACATTTTGCTCCTACATTTTACAACTTCAAAGGACGGGAAAGTTCGAATGAACCGTGCCCTCCTTATACTTATTTGCAAGCAAGATGTCCGAGAGTTGTGTCTGATGGTACACATCTCATTCTGCAATCCTGGTCCAGGTAGACCACTTTGTGGTCTCTTGGGCTTCCCGTTACATTCGACATTTTCCAAAGGGAAACCCTGCCAGGAACCTCGTTTGGATTGGGAAGAACTGGAGATGGAAAGAGATGTCATCGGAACCCAACCACACGCCATCTCCAATAATCAAGCTAGCTAAACATCCACACCCGTACCCACAAACACACCAAGAGAGGCTGAAGCAGAAGAGGGAGGGGGTCTAGAACCATGGCCAAAAATGCTACCTTTAAACCTACGTATATGGTAAACTGATGGGAGAGGGGGACGAGTGAATGAATGAATCAGTGGGATATGAAGATGGATTCATTTGTATGATACTTTGGAACATAGAATTGTAGGGCTGAAAGAGACCTCTGAGGTCTTCTACTTTAACCCCCTGCTCAAAGCAGGAGCCTTACGCCATCCCAGTCAAATGGTTGCCCAGTCTATTTTTTGAAAACCTCCAGTGATGGAGCACCCACAACTTCTGGAGGCAAGCTGACACATTATGTCTTCCCATGAAGTAGCTGTTTCTTTTTTTCCATTCGTGGAAATTATAACATTACCATATCCGTGCATCTTTTGCAGTCCCGTTTAACCTCTCTCAGCTCTTTCTTAGACAACATGTTCTCTATTCCTGAGCCAATCTGGGAAGATAAGGATACTTACGCCCTTCTGCTATTCATGTGTGCACGTGCAACCACTTGCTTTGGAAGCACTGTGAGAATGCAGACATCAGAATAACAGAGTTGAAAGGGACTTTGGAGGTCTTCTAGTCCAACCCTCTGCTCAAGCAGAGAAGCCTATACCAGTGATGGCAAACCTTTTAGAGACCGATTGCCCAAACTGCAACCCCAAACCCACTTATGTATCGCCAGGTGTCGGGTGGGTATGGCCCACTTGGCGGGGCATGGCAGACTGGGTGGGCATGGCCACTGGATGGGTGTGGCTGCAGAAGTCATGGCAGATTAGGTGGGCATGGCCGGGGTGGGCATGGCCACCTTGATGTTGCTTATGGGGAGGGATACCTGTGGGAACCGGGCAGGGTTAGGGGAGATCCAGGGAGTCTCTGGCGGGTGGGATGGTGGGCTCCCCAATGGCGGCTCCAGGCTGGCTGGCCTTAAGCCAGTGATGGCAAACTTTTAGAGACCACGTGTGCTGGGGCGATGGCGCGTGCCCACAGAGAGGGCTCTGCGTGCCGCCTCTGGCACGCGTGCCATAGGTTCACCAACATTGGCCTATACCATTTCAGACAAATGGTTGTCCAACCTCTGTCAAGCTTGAAGCGCGCGTGTGAGCTTGCCGACAGTATGGCTTCTCAGCTTGCCAATGCACTAGGGTAGAGGAGAGAAGGAAACGGAACAACAAGAAGTCAGCCTGTGGGAACCAAGGATGTCTCAGCAGGTGTTTGCAAACCCACAAAGACACTTTCTCATAACAATAACTTCTTGAGACTTGATTGGATCAAGTGACCTACACTAATAGAGGGAGGGAGAATTCTCAAATTTTAGTTGTAGTGGTTAGCATGGGAATTAATCAGAGCTGGCTTTGCTTCATTTGTGCCAAAACGATGTACTCAATAAAGTTTTGCATTAAGAGATCAGATTGTCTCAATGGGACTGGCTTGCTTGGATTCATCGGTCGGAACCTTAACAATCTCTTCTTAAAAACCTCCAGTTTTTTTTTTTTACTCAGAGACCATTCAAACCATACCAACGACTTGAGTATAAAGTATCTGGCATGAAATCCAGTTATTCCACTTTTGCTAAAGGCATTCAGCAGGGATCAGATAACATCTCTGCAAGAAGTGAATAAGTCTGACTCGGTAGATTTCACCTTTTTCAAATGTTTTCAATTAAATATTGGTCTGGTCTGCATCCATGCAGTCTGGCCAAGATGAGCTGCAACACATCTTTGAGGTGACCACAACTGAATCATTCTCCATCTCAACTGCTCAGCTCTGTGTGGGGAACAAAATCTTTCGTATTCTCTGGCTTGCAAAGCAGGGTCGATTCTCTCTCTCTCTCTCTCTCTCTCTCTCTCTTTCTTTCTTTCTTTCTTTCTTTCTTTCTTTCTTTCTGCCTGTCTCTTCTTCCCTCCTTCTTCCTCTTTCTACTTCTTCTCCTTCTCCTTCCTTTCTCTTTCTCTCTCCTTCTTTCTCTTGCTTACTTTCTCTTTCTCTCTTTCTCCCTTCTCTCCCTTCTCTCTCTCTCTTTCCCTTCTCTCTCTCCTTCTCTTTCTCTTGCTTCCTTTCTCTTTCTCTCTCTCTTTCTTTCTCCCTTCTCTCTCTCTCTCCCTTCTATCTCTCCTTCTCTTTCTCTTGCTTCCTTTTTTTCTCTCTCTCTTTCTTTCTCTCTCCCTTCTCTCTCTCTCTCTCTCTCTCTCTCTCCCTTCTCTCCCTCTCTTTCTCTTTCTTCCTTACTCTTTCTCTCTCTCTCTCCTCCCACTCTTTCATTCTCTCTCCCCCCCTCAGCTTCTCAGTTCCTTCCTCAGCTCCATGTTTGGGGGAATACACTGGAGATACACCACGGACTAGCCTCAGAATGCACTGACTCACAATGGAAGCAAAAACTTCAGTAGTTGCTGTAGCAAAGCCAGGTGATCTCATTGCTCAAGCATTCGGGCTCCCGTCTCCAAGCAAGAGAGATGCCAGAGAAAGGAGTTCAGCTGCGGAGTAGGCTCAGCTCCGAATTCCTCAAGCTGGATTTCATCTTCCCTCCCTCAGTCCCTGTCATCTTGGGTCATAGGAAGAGAAGTTTTCCTATTGTACACACGCTGGAGGCACATACCTTGTAGAGTGAGAATGTGATGGATCTAATCAAGGAGAGAAACAAGCTGGAACTAAGGAGGAATTCCCTGACGGTGAGAACAATGAACCAGTGGGACGGCTTGCCTTCAAGAGTTGTGGGTGCTCCATCAATGGAGGATTTTAAGAAGATATTGGACAGCCCTTTGTCCTGAATACTATAGGGTCTCCTGCTTGTGCAGGGGGTTGGACTAGGAGACCTCCAAGTTCCTTCCGACTTGTTATTCTGTTATTCTATTATTCTGAGGCAACCAGGTCAGGAAAGAGTCTGGTGATGGTGTACCACCAACTGGACTGTTTCTCTAAATCATTTTTGATATCTACTCTAGGTATCTGAAGTAAATCTGTTGCTTTGTTTGTCTGGCTTGGCAGATGTACACCAGGCCATATTGTGGGGTGGTTCAGGTATTGAACGAGAACATAGAAAAACAGGGTTGGAAGGGACCTTGGAGGTCTTCCAGTCCAGCCCCCTGCTCAAGCAGGAGACCCTATACCAGGGGTAGGCCACCTTGGCTCTTTTAGGACTCGTGGACTTCAACTCCCATAATTCCTGAGCCAGCATGGCTCAGCTTGGAAACCTCTCCATTTCTCCTCAGCATGGCTGGCTCAGGAATTCTGGGAGTTGAAGTCCACGAGTCATAAAAGAGCCAAGGTGGCCTACCCCTGCCCTAGACCATTTCAAACAAAGGGATGTCCAGTTTCTTCTTAAAAGTCTCCAGTGATGGAGCACCCTCAGCTGAATCAGAGCCAGAATCAGAATAGAGCTGGAAGGGGCCTTGGAGGTCTTCTAGTCTACCCTGCTGCTCAAGCAGGAGACCCTATACCATGTCCAGTCTCTTCTTAGAAACCTCCAGTGATTCAGCTTCTGGATCACTGGAGGTGATTCAGGATCACTGATTCTGATCAGTGATTCAGTGATTCTGAATCACTGCAAGTGACCTCAGTGCCTTCAGTTTCCACTGGTTAATTGTTCTCCCCTTTAGGAAATTTCTTCTTAGTTCTAAGTTGGATTTTTTTTACTGGTTCCATGATGCAGTGCCTTGCAATTTGGTTGGAGGGATTTGGGGTTGGAAGGACCAGATCTAAGAACTGGCCCACTTCCACTTTAGATAAACTAGCCATCTTTCATAGCATTATTTATCTAGCTCAGGGGTCTTCAGACTTGGCCCTTTGATGACTTGTGGACTTCAACTCCCAGAATTCCTCAGCTAGCATGCCTGGCTGAGGAATTCTGGGAGTTGAAGTCCACAAGTCATCAAAGGGCCAAAGTTGAAGACCCCTGCTTGTCGACTTCAACTCCCAGAATTCCTCAGCCATCATGCCTGGCTGAGGAATTCTGGGAGTTGAAGTCCAGAAGTCATAAACAGGCCAAGTTTGAAAACCCCTGTTCTAGCTGGTCCCAAAAGCCGTAGTGAGGGTGACTTGTGATGTTATCTTTTTAAGTCTTTGCGGACAAAGGCAGAGGATGCTAAACAGATCTGTTTTCTCCTTGTCAGCTCCTATAAACATCAGAATGCCAAAGTCTGCATGGAGAACATCAAAGTCAGGTAACACTCAGTTAAACACAACATTCTGGAGAAGAAAGCACACAACGGAGGCCCAGTTCCACATAGCTGCTGCAATACATCAGACAACTCACACGTAGCTTGCTTGCTGGCTGTGTTCATAGACGCAACACCTATTCATTTCTCTGTCCAAAGTCCTGTCTGGGTTAATGTCACAATGGAACATTTGTTGGCTACTTCTCTGCTTTCCCATTTTCAAACTTTCCTCTTCTGCTGCTTAAAAGATTGCTCACCAGATGGTAATAAGGACTGACCCTTGGTGTGATTGCCTAAAGGAATGTCCTTACAGGGCATCTGTTTCATAAAATTAGCCATCTTGGGTTTATGTGCAGAACTCCAGAGGTTTTGTAAATATGGCTGGATAAACAATGAGTGGCTGCTGTAAATCAGGAGCAGATCTAATGCAGAAGGTGATAACTCTCAGAGAAAAGGTCTCTGCAAGTGATCAGTCTCCTTTCTGACAGAGAAAGAGGAAGGAGGGGGGGAAAGAGTGGAGAAGAAGGAGGAGGAAGAGGAGGAGGAGGAGGAGGAGAAGAAGAAGAAGAAGAAGAAGAAGAAGAAGAAGAAGAGAAGGAGGAGGAGGAGAAGAAGAGAAGAAGGAGGAGAAGGGGAGGAGGTGTAAGAGAAGCAGGAGGAGGAGGAGGAGGAGGAGGAGGAAGAAGAAGAAGAAGAAGAAGAAGAAGAAGAAGAAGAAGAAGAAGAAGAAGAAGAAGAAGAAGAAGAAGAAGAAGAAGAAGAAGAAGAAGAAGAAGAAGAAGAAGATTGTGGAGGGAGAAAAGCTTAACCATGATAATTCCATGAATAACAAAGTAAGTCCAGTTGCCTTTTGAAAAAGCACCTTTGGGACAACCCAGCTCAGACAGCACCGAGGATCCCTCAAGCTGTCAACTGCTCGCAATCACAAAATTGGGATGCTATGCAAAACCTTGTAAGAAATAACTTTTGATCTATAGATCAGAGCTGAAGAAGCTTCTTGGATGAGAAGCGAAACGTCTTCAAAGAGAAACAAGAAAGTCCAGTTGCCTCTTGAAAAAGCACCCTTGGGTATAAGCCAGGCATCCATTAGTGTGGGGAGCAGAGGTACTCTATAGAGTTTTCTGCACATCTGGAAAGCCACCAGATGATCTAATCCAATCAAGCAAAACACTGTCCAACATTTGTCCCCAGCTGGCCAGCTGGAACTCGGGAGATATTATTCAGCAATATCTCCGGATCGTTGTAGACCCAGACAGTCCTAAGCTGAGTCAACAAAAGACTCTTTCCTGCATACCAAAGTGGCTTATTATCAGGTTCAAAAATGAGATTCCTCCTGGCCTGTCTGCACCTGCATGCGTTTGTTTTGTTTCTGACATTGAACTTTTGGAAGAGATTCTCCATCCTACTCATCTCTAACCCAAAAGTCCAAGAACATATTCCCCACACGTCTCCCGAGACAGCCAATCCCGTTGTGGTTTGAAATCGGATCCAGCCACACTTCCAAGTTAATTTTATTCAGAGTTGGGTGACAGAGTTGGCCTTTGTACTGCTCCTGGGAAGAATAGGATGTACCCCTTTCACTTCAGAAACGAGATAGAGATGAAAACCAGAAAAATCTGGGGGAGAGACATTAATTGGGAAAATTTCACCAGCATCCCTCAAGAGGACCATTTATTGCGATTTAGGGAAAGTGTTATCATTCTGAGTACATACTATTTCTTTGGAAAAAACCTAAAGTCCTGTAAGTCTCATCTTTGTTTATCTATCTTGAGTCTAAGTAAATAAAGCGAATTCTTTTCCGATGACTGCAAATGGACAGATTTGATAGCTCATCCCAAATTTGCAAAGTGATGTCAGACATAATCCCCTAACCCTGGAAACAAAATAATAATAATAATAAATAAATATAATGGTTTTTCCAGCCACTGCCCGAGCAAATTTCGTTATTGACACTGACAAAAAAAAAAAATCGGAGACGGAAAATGAATTTTTCTTGAGTTTCTTGAATCTCTCTGGGAATAGATTTTCTTGACTTAAATTACGAAAGCAAGCAGAAAGAATATGCAGATATTGTTCAGATCAAAAGAAGGAAATGGAGGGTAATAACGATCTAGGAGACATGTTGTGAACAGTTTGCTGGTCAGATTTATCATTCTGCCTTTCTTCCACAAACTGAACATGGTGTTTGTAGCAGTTCTTCCACCAAATTCCCTCACAAAAGTTGTGGTAGTGTGTGTAATAAATGCATGTAATAAAACCAGATGGGGAAGAGAATTGAACTAGAATTTACTACCCTGTTGAGTTGAATGGAAGTAATACTTAATCTTCCCGAATCTGCTCCCCTCCAAATGCATTGTCTGTAATCCCAGCTAAAACATAGGAAGGTATATTTATTGATTGGAAAGAAATTATCAGGCATACCACACATTTAAGTTCCAGTTAAGCTGATTTATTGCTCGTGCCTATATACAAGAATCTGGTCAGCTATCTGCCAGCATTAAATTGGCGCTAGACAAGAGCCAATGGAATTCAAGAGGGACTGGAGCTGGACTGCTTGTGAGAGCATAAGGATTCCAGGCTGATTCCTCTCTTGACTCCACCCTCAGGCTCTGCCTCTTTTTCTCCTATAGAAAAGCAAGATTCTAAAGATCAATGTTTTCTGTACATGCCCTTTCAACATGCATTTCTTGGCAGTTATATTTGGATTGAGCATACAAGGGAGAAGAAACTCGAATGATGAGGTAGGGTTCAGCTCTACAGAAGCAATAAGACATTCACAGGACTTGGAAACTCAGTTTTTTCCAGCTTGAACCCGCTCCAAAGGGATGGAGCTTAAGTATTCCTTGTGTGTCTAATGAAGTCTTCTCTTCTCTTCTCTTCTCTTCTCTTCTCTTCTCTTCTCTTCTCTTCTCTTCTCCTCTCCTCTCCTCTCCTCTCCTCTTCCCTTCCCTTCCCTTCCCTCAATGCCACCAAGCCATTCTAATGCTTGATTTCTCCTCTTCCCCTTTCCCTTCCCTTCCTCCGCTCCCCTCCCCTTCCCTTCCCTCCTCTTCTCTTCTCTTCTCTTCTCCTCTTCCCTTCTCTTCTCTCTTCTACTCTACTCTCTTCTACTCTACTCTACTCTACTCTACTCTACTCTACTCTCTCCCCTCCCCTCTGTCCTCTCCTCTCCTCCCCTCCCCTCTTCTCCCCTTTCCTCAAATTTCCTATGAACAAATTTGTGACAGCCATAGAATATGTGGGTGTTCGCGAAGGTCTGCGAGGCCACTTCATCATCTCCTGAAGCATTGCTCCATAAATCCACATTGCAAAGTTGTTCTCATGGAGGAAAAATGGAATTACCAGCCTCCAACTTTAAACTCTTCATGATGCTAAAGTTATGGAATGCGTGACTCGTCAATGTCCCTTTCCAACTCTTTCTTTGTCTAAGACCCTTGCCTCGTAGAAGTTAGTCACTAGATAATAAAACTGTGTATTAACTTTCATTTCCTTTTATAGGCGAAGGATCAGAATGAAATTGTTTTTATGAGAGCCAGGATAAAGGGAGTCGTGGAGGAAGAATAAGGTTTCGTGTAGGGATGAGATCTTTTGCAAGGGAACAAATCTCTGTCTTTTCTCTGTAATCTCCAAATCTAATTTATATGGGATGGGGCAAAACTTACATGCCGGCTTGATCATGCTTCAATGCACATGCATTTATAAGCAGCCCTTTCATTACATTAACATGTTAATATCCTGGAACAAACCTACTTTGGATTAGCCAGAGAAGTAATTGCAAACAATCAAGGTTCAGGCAGCCACTGTAACATGGGCAAACTAATTACATTGGGCCACGTGATGTTTCACGAAACATAAATGAAAGCCACTGATGAATTCTCAAAAGTGTGTCTGTTCAAGTGTGGAATGTAGAAATTGGAGACCGGGCAAAGAATCGGTGTGAACGCAATTGCGCCAAAGTACTTTTTTTTTTTTATTAACTACAGTTAATGATACAAGCAAGATCTGGAGTCTAGCAAGCACATTTTTCCATATCCCGGCTCATAAATCACATCCTTTTATAGGAACACGCTGGTCCGACTATGTAGAGAGCAGACTGAATGGGGATATTTCCCCAGCAACCTAAGCAGCTCTTAATAATATTCATAACTCAGCAGTCTGTGTTTATCCCATCACAGCTCAGGTCTGCGGATGGGGTTGCTGGATGTAAGGTTTACCCTTTCAAAGACAGAACAAATTGCTGGGAAAAAAAAATGCTAGCCTTTCCAGAAGACCGAGGGCTAAAATGCAAATGGTGAGATCTTTTTTTTTTTACAGTTTACACATGTGTGTGCTATGGCTGTTCCTCTTTTTAGAATAATAATATTAACAACAACAACAACAACAACAACAACAACAACAACAACAACAATAATAATAATAATAATAATAATAATAATAATAATAATAATAATAATAAAGTTGGAAGGGACCTTGGAGGTCATCATCTGCTCAGGCAGGAAACCCTGTACCATTTCAGACAAATGGCTGTCCAGTCTCTTCTTAAAAACTTCCAGGTTGGACTAGATGATATAAGATGTCTTGTGCCAGAATGGGGCAAACTATATCATCATATAGCCTTGTTCCCCCTTTTCTGAGGTTTGCAAAGACCCCCCAGCTCAATTTGGATCAGGGAGAGTGTCCGTTATTCATGGTAAAGGTGGATGGCATGATTGCACTCACTAATTCAAATCAGTGCCATATACGAGGTTATTTTTCACTTTTTTTGTGCTACGGTTCCAGACCCTTCTCTGTGTACTGGGCTATATATTTCTGGAGTGAAGCTGGAAAAAAAGAAGGACCAGGAGGGGACACGACAGCAGTATTCCAGTATTTGAGAGGCTGCTTTCCAAAGCCTCTGAAGGCAAGGCAAGAAATGATGGATGGAAACTAGTCAAGGAGAGAAGCAACCTGGAATTAAGGAGAAACTTCCTTCGTTCCCTTATGCAAGGGAATAAATAAAACAATCGGCTTTCGTAGCTCAGAAGTCGTGGGAAACAACTCCGGTTCTCACCAGCGAACCATCCAGGGCTGGTAATGGTTGAGGAGAACTGCATTTTGATATATTTGCAAGAAGCAACGGATGGAAACCAATCAAGGAGAGAACCAACCTAGAAAAATAGGGAGAGTATTTGCTGAAAGTGAGAACAATTAATCAGTGGAACAACCTGACTCCAGAAGTTGTGAATGCTCCAACACTGGAGGTTTTTAAGAAGAGAGTGGACAGTCACTTGTCTGAAATGGTGTAGGGCCTCCAGCTTGAGCAGGGGGATGGACTAGAAGACCTTCAAGGTCCCTTCCAGCTTTATTCTCAATTGAATTGAAAAAAACCCCCAAGACCTTGATGTTGCCACCAAGCAATATCTATCTAACGCTTTAGAATAGCTTTAGCATCCCTGAAATAGCCCCATATTACCCCGATCTGTGCTTTCTTTGATCTTCAGGTCCCTGCATTTTATGCTTTTTGTCCCCCTCTTTATAACAGTGAAACAGTGCAACTGCTCAGAAGGGCTGTCTTCCTGGTTCTGCCTCTGCAGACCTCACCTCAGCTAGGAGCTTGGCACAAATCCGACATTTGAGGCCCATGAGATCATCTGTTTAAATTTGAAAGCCCCAGCAAACGTGATTAAAAGGCTGCTAACCCTTAACTAGGGGTGGGGGGAGCGGCAGTTTGGGGGCTTGGCATCCATCGAGCAGTCTCGGAGGAAGGGGTAATCCGTTTCTAAGGCAGCTGAAAAACTCTCAGAGTTGTTACCAGCCCTCATTTTGAGCAACAAAATGCAAAATTAAAGAAAGAAAGAAAGAAAGAAAGAAAGAAAGAAAGAAAGAAAGAAAGAAAGAAAGAAAGAAAGAAAGAAAGAAGGAAAGAAAGGTCAATGGACTATCTCTTCCAAATCTACTCTAGAAGAAGAAACTTTTTTTTTTCAGACCAAAGGCTCGATTTGATGTTTGAGTGATGTGAATCTGAATCAGAAATCGTGGGTGCTCCATCACTAGAGATTTTAAAGAAGACACTGGACAGTCACCTGACTGAGATGGTATAGGTCCTCCTGCTTGAGCAGGGGGCTGGACTAGAAGACTTCCAAGGTCCCTTCCAGCTCTACTCTACTCTACTCTACTCTACTCTACTCTACTCTACTCTACTCTACTCTACTCTACTCTACTCTATTCTCTATATTCTATATTCTATATTCTATATTCTACTCTACTTTACTCTACTCTATTCTATTCTATTTTATATTCCATTCCATTCCATTCCATTTCTATTCTATTCTATTCTATTCTACTCTACTCTACTCTACTCTACTCTACTCTACTCTACTCTACTCTACTCTACTCTACTCTATTCTCTATATTCTATATTCTATATTCTACTCTACTTTACTCTACTCTATTCTATTCTATTTTATATTCCATTCCATTCCATTCCATTTCTATTCTATTCTATTCTATTCTACTCTACTCTACTCTACTCTACTCTACTCTACTCTACTCTACTCTACTCTACTCTATTCTCTATATTCTATATTCTATATTCTACTCTACTTTACTCTACTCTATTCTATTCTATTTTATATTCCATTCCATTCCATTTCTATTCTATTCTATTCTATTCTACTCTACTCTACTCTACTCTACTCTACTCTACTCTACTCTACTCTACTCTACTCTACTCTATTCTATTCTATTCTATTCTATTCTATTCTATTCTATTCTATTCATCTCGAAAGAGTCCACAGTTTTAGGATGAGAATGCAGTCTGTTTTGTTGGACTGGGAAAACTTTCCCCTGTTTATAGTAAGTCCCAACGAAGGAAAAGAGACTTGAATGAAGTGGAACAGTAGATCTCATGTTTGTCCATTTCAAACGCATGCCAGAGAGAGAGAAGTAAAACACATTTTGGCCAAGTCTGCAGACAAAGGAAAAAACTCACCAAATGTTCTGTTAGCCTATGAGGATTTGCGGAAGGCCTTTAATGATTAATTAGCATCTATGGGTGTTGTTGTTTTTTGGTCTCCATTTTGATGTGTGGTGGAAACTGTCCAAGGATGAGATCATCTGATGAGGCTTTTGCCAAAGGAAGGGGAGGAGGTGGGAAAGACCATTGAATGCCTCTTGTTTAGAGATGGGACTGTCTTCAGATGAATGGAAAATGTTCCCCATCGTCACTGATTTTCAAAGAAAGCTGGTCTGTCTTAAAGCAAGATTGACATGTGAAAGAAAGAAAGAAAGAAAGAAATGAAGGAAGGGAGGAAGGAAGGGTAAGAAAGAAAAGGGAAAGAGAAAAGAAAGACATAGAGAAAGAAATGATGATAGTGAGAGAGAAGAAAGAAAGAAAGAAAGAAAGAAAGAAAGAAAGAAAGAAAGAAAGAAAGAAAGAAAGAAAGGTCAATGGATTATTTCTTCCAAGTCTACTTTAGAAGAAGAAACTTTTTTTTTTTCAGACCAAAAAGAGAAAAGAGAGAAAGAAAAAGGAAGATAGTGCGGAGGGAGAGAGAGTAAGAAAATACAATAGAATAGAATAGAATTAGAATCTGGAAAGGACCTTGGAGGTCTTCTAGTCCAGCCCCTGCTCAAGCAGGAGAATCTATACCATTTCAGACAAGTGACTATCCAGTCTCTTTTTAAAATCCTTGAATGATGAAGCACCCACAACCGTCTGAAGGCAAGCTGTTCCATCGGTTAACTGTCCTCATTGTCAGAAGTTTCTCCTTAATTCTAGGTTGCTTCTCTCTTTGATCAGTTTCCATCCGTTGTTTCTGGTCCTGCTCTCTGGTCCTTTGGAGAATAATTTGACCCCCTCTTCTTTGGGGCAGCCCCTCAAATACTGGAATACTGCCATCATGTCACCCCTGTTTCTTCTTATCTTTAGAAGAAAAGAAGGGAGAGAGAGAAAAAAAAGAGAGAGAGAGAATGGAAGAGAGCAAGAGAGAAGAAAGAGAGGGAGGGGGGAAGGTCTAGCTGGATCTTCAGATGTTGTTAAATGAATGCTTCCTTCTCTTTCCATCTTTAAATTAGTGTTGAAGGGGACCTGCCTTCAACAACCTCTGGAGGACCATGGGCTGATCTGTATGGACTTGTGGCATCTCCCCAAATTTCCAAATGCCCAAGATTCAATCTTGGACATTCTGAATACAAAGCAGACTTCTCTCTACCCCTGAGGTCCATCCTTCTCAAAAGTATCTGAGATACTTCTGGACCAACTCTGCAGATCGATCTCGTGTGCAACCAGCTGCCTTTTGGATGAAAAAAAAAGAAGAAAAAAAAGGGAGAAGGTGAATACAGCAGCTTTTCTCCCTTTCCTGTTAGAAAGTTACAGTTCTCCATCTCTCCTCTAATTAAAAGTAAATAAATAAACTTTCAAAGGTCATTGCCCCCTCCCAGATCAACAGCACTCTTGAGAAAGCCCTCAAGCAAAGGAGAAAATGGCCTCAGCAGTTCATAAATCAGAAACATGACTTCAGTTGGCGGGTAACCGGTTGCTTTATTTTCAGCTTTCTTTTTTCTTTTTGGTCCTGTTTTTGTAAAAAAAAAAAAAAGAGAGAGAGAGCAGAAAATAGCAAAAAAAAGTCCTCTTTTGCGCAATGTTGTTTGGATGCACATCAAGAGGGCCTCTTGCCCTAAACAGTTCAGCAGGGCGACAAGGCTGTAATTCATAAGAAAGCCTACCAAGAATTCAAGAACTGGCTTCCTTCACTTGACCCAGCATTGCTGGCAATATTTAAAAAGAAGGAATTGTGGACGCTTCGCTTTGCTGAAGAGAGATTGGGAATCCCTTCTAACACCTGCTGTATAATTTAATCGCTGGATACATTCCTGTACACAGGAACCATAGCTTCCTCCTCCTCCTCCTCTTCCTCAATTCTCTATGTTGGAGAAAATACCCCCCCTTTTCCTCCTCCTCCTCCTCCTCCTCCTCCTCCTCCTCCTCCTCCTTTCTGTAAGCTGGAGAAATTACCCCCCTTCTCCTCTTTCTCCTCCTCCTCCTCCTCTTCCTCAATCCTGTGTGCTGGAGGAAATACCCCCCCTTTTTTTCTTTCTTCCCCTCCACATCTTCCTTCCTTCCTTCCTTCCTTCCTTCCTTCCTTCTTTCCTTCCTTCCTTCCTTCCTTCCTTCCTTCCCTCCCTCTTTCCCTCCCTCCCTCCCTCCCTCCCTAAATCCAAAGATGAGTTAGACCAGTGGTGGTGAACCTATGGCACGCGTGCCAGAGGCGGCACTCAGAGCCCTCTCTGTGGGCACGCGCACCATTGCCCCAGCAGAGTTCGTCAGAGTAGCGAGCACGTGGTGTTTGGAAGTGACAGGGCAGGAAGTGAGTGAGCGAGCAAGCGGCGTTGCCCCCCCCCCCCCCCGGGATGTCCCGGAGATGGCGAGGGACTGGCCCTGCCGCCCTGGTCCCAGCCACGCTCAGCAAGTCTGCCGTGACCAGTGCAGCCACACCACCCCGTGGGCCACACCCCCATGCCCCCCCTGAAGGCACCACAATGCTGATGCAGCCCTGGCACTTTGCGATAAAGAAGTGGGTTTTGGGCTGCAGTTTGGGCACTCCGTCTCTAAAAGATTCGCCATCACTGAGTTAGACATTTCTTTTCTCTGAGTCCTGCAGGCTGCGTTATTGGTGATTGCTCTTAGCTTCTTAATGCCCTTCAGGAGAGACAGCCAGGTATCTGATTAATAATTTCCAGATTATAGCCTCGGTTTGGGTTACTAGGAATTGTAGGCTCACTCTGGATCCTCATTTTGAAAGAGGGCAATTCTCTATGGTGGACTGAGCTGATAGGATTAATTTGTTAATCTGTGCAATCTGTTTTCCTTGTCTGAAGGCTGCACCTCCTTTTAATTCTCTTATTCCGGCAGCTGTTTTCTGTGGGAGACTGAGGTTTCATGAGTCAGTAGGAAACAAGGAACCCTGTTCACTTCCCAAAGGGCTATTTAGTCATCTGAATCATGTTTCCCAGCACAGTGTTAGTGTGTGTGTATCGGTGTATCTGCACGGGCTATTTCTTAGGGGATTCTTTTGCTATGACATAGTTACAATCCCTTGGATTTCTCTTGATTGTTGAAGTAGAACCAGATGGATTATATGGGTCCTTTGCTTGTCCTGCTTCTTCAGACAATGAATGAAATAAAATTACAAAACGGCGCAGAAATGGATCAGAGTGTTTGCATTTTGAGGGAAAACAGAACATGGGCAATAGCACTTAAGACTTATATACCACTTCACAGTGCTTCACGGCCCTCTCTAAGTGGTTTACAGAGTCAGCATCTTGCCCCCCCCCCCCAGCAATCTGGGTCCTTATTTTACCGACCTCGGAAGGATGGAAGGCTGAGTCAACCTTGAGCCAGTCAGGATCGAACTGCTGGCAGTGGGCAGGGTCAGTAGAAGTAACCTGCAGTACTGCATTCTAACCACTGCGCCACCACAGCTGGAATAATGGAATAATAGACTTGGAAGGGACCTTGAAGGTCTTCTAGTCCAGCCCCCTGCCCAAGCAGGAGACCCTATACCATTTCAGACAACTGACGGTCTAGTCTCTTTTTAAAAGTCTCCAGTGATGGAACACCTACGATTTCTGAAGGCAGGCTGTTCCACTGGCTAATTATCCTCACTGTCAGGAAGTTTCTCCTTAGTTCTAGGTCGCTTCTCTCCTTGATGAGTTTCCATCCGTTGCTTCTTGTCCTGCCTTCAGGGGCTTTGGAGAAGAGGTTGGAGCCCCTCTTCTTTGGGGCAGCTCCTGAGATATTGAAGCACTGCTATCATATCACCCCCCTAGTCCTTCTTTTCCTTAAACGAAACATTGCTCAATTGCTGCAGCCGTTCTTTGTACGTTTTAGGGCTTGCTGGAGTGAAATTCATCCCGAAGGGTTCACCCATCCCTTCCTGAAACCAAAGCGGTCCCATTCAAACCCCCAAACCACTTCAGCATTTACTGGGTTTCGTGCTCCTCCCTACCTAATCACAGGTTTAACTACCAGAGGTCAGAAGGACTTGGCTTCCTTTTACAGGAATCAACAGATTCCGAAGGAAGACTGACGCAAACTCAGCAAAACAGACATTTGCACGGCGGCATTTGCTCCAGGCTGCTGGAAAAAAATCTATCGGTTTATCAAACGTTTGATGGTTTCTGAAGCTTTTCCCTTCCTCTTTCATGAAAGAGTCAGCTTATTTCAATTGTGAGTTATTAAATCCCTCCATGGTCCAGTCCATCAATTTTGGCTTCCTCCTATTCAGGGCTGGAGGCTTAAGCATATGAGAGTTTCGCTCTCAATTTCTTCAGACCTTCTTTCCTCCTCCTCCTCCTCCTCCTCCTCCTCCACCTCCTCCTCCTCCTCCTCCTCCTCCTCCTCCTCCTCTTTTTCCGGTTTAGTAGGGAAGCAGAGCAAATGAATGTGGGGTCAAAAAGTGTCTGGGAATTTGTAACAAGCAATAAAGTGGACCTTCAGCCCTGGTCAAAGTCAGAGAAACATATGGAAATGCTAAGAAAGTATGAAGGGCTCTTTTGTTTCCCCGGTAAACACTCTTGAATGTTCATGTGGGGGGGGGACAGGGGAGAGAAATTGGAGCAAAGCTGAAGTATGAGTTATTTATTTTGGGGTTTATCTCTATTAGGTTTTTAGTTTGGGGCATTATGCTCTAGAATAGAATAGAATAGAATAGAATAGAATAGAATAGAATAGAATAGAATAGAATAGAATAGAATAGAATAGAATAGAATAGAAGCAATGTAGAACGGAATGGAATAGAATAGAATAGAATAGAATAGAACAGAACAGAACAGAACAGAACAGAACAGAACAGAACAGAACAGAATAGAATAGAATAGAATAGAATAGAATAGAATAGAATAGAATAGAATAGAAGCTGGAAGGGACCTTGGAAGTCTTCTAGTCCAGCCCCCCCACTCAAGCAGGAGAACCCGTACTATCTCAGACAAGTGACTGACTAGCCTCTTCTTAAAAACCTCCAGTGATGGAGCACCCACAACTTCTGATGTTCCACTAGTTAATTGCCATCACTGTTAGGACGTTTCTCCTTAATTCCAGGTAGCTTCTCTCTTTGGTTAGTTTGCAACCATTGTTTCTTGTCCTGCCCTCTTTGGAGAATAGTTTGACCCTCTCTTCTTTGTGGCAGCCCCTCAGATACTGGAATACTGCTATCATGTCACCCTGATTTCTTCTTTTCTTAATACAAAATATAAAACACAAGATTAAAATGTGTACAACTGAAACTGATCTTGCCCAGAAACTAGCAACATCAATTGCATTCTGCCATGCTGCCATGAGGTCCTCAAGTGTATGTGGATGGGGGCACCAAGGGCGGATATACATCTGTGTTGCTGCCTTCGTGTCTCTGGGTCTTGTGGGGGACATGAAAGGAGCCTCCGCGAAGAATGTGTGCTGTTCACACATTCGGGCGTCCCCTGGGCAACAGCTTAAAGCTGGCTAATCCTTTCAATCCAGGAAGCATCCAAAGTGAGCTACTCATTTCCACGAAACCATTGTCAGGAGCAACTACGTTGAGTTGCTGCACAGAAGATTTATTGAAGCCTCTACAGAAGAATCCACTAATGGTCAGTGCTAAATTGGCACTAGATAAGGGTCAACGGACTCAACAGGGCTTGAAGTTGGAACACTTGTGTCAATGCAAGGATTCTGAGCTGATGACACATTTCACTCCGGCCCTTTAGGCTCCGAGTTCTTCTGCTCTTCTCCTACAAGTATCTCCTTGTTGGAACATTGTGGCCACATCACTTCAAGGCACATTCCCAAACCTGAAGCAAGGATGCTTCCACCCCCTCTTTCCCCTTCATCTCCGGCCAGAAGAGATGTTCCTTGTCGGAAAATTACATCTTATTTGTTCTTATATTCGAACCCTGGGAATACATGATGTCTGGGGTGTGTGTGCGTTCAACATTTGCTCATTCAGAATCCCTCTTTTTTTGGACCTCGCCGAAATCTGCCTGACTCCTCTCCTTTATAAAGAAAAGGTCATTCAGCCCATTAATAAAAATCCAAGGAAAACTTCCTGGCTGCCAAGAACAGTCAGAAAGCAAAAGGCCAAGAGGCAACTTTCTGATGCCTCCAGCTTTTTTTGTCTTGAGAAAAATTTCTCCGGGGGTGGCAAAAGAAGAAGAATTTGCTAAAGTTGCAGACTCTCTGTTCAAACACTCCTGGGAAATGCTCTCGTAGGTTTTAGTGGGATTCTGGGTTTCTTTTTTGCAAGCACAGGATGGTTTCCCTCCTCCTTCCACATCTGAAAAGCATTTTTTTAAAAAAAAAAATCCAGTTTTTTTGCCGTTTCAACATCTTTTCTCTCCAAAGGTCTTCTTGGCATCCTAACAGGAAATGAAACCCAACTGCATAATGGCCTCCTTTTGCTGCGTTGCGGCTTGTCCGTTTGAAAACTTAAGACTCTGGGTATTTTCTTTTTATATACGTTAAAAAAAAAAGTTGCTTGTGGTGAAGAAGCAGCATGTCGCCTTCTGGGGTAAGACAAAGAACTCCGTGATTGGCATCGAGGCAGGAAAGGGAAGGCAAAGCGGCTTTGGGAATTGCAATTTGGAGAAGCCAGACTGTGGGATGGTAAAAGAGCTGTGGGGATGATGTCATGGTTTAGCCCCTGGCATAAATCTGGAGTGAACTAGGAGATGGAAAACCATAGATGCCAAAAGAGTTAAGGGACGAAGCAACATGCTCAAACAGAAAGCCATTTCTCTCCCCCCCCCCCCCCCGTGCCATCATTCTGTTAAACACCTTATTCCCACAGCATTGTCTTAGGCCTAAAGGTATTTACCCATGTAGTAGGGCTTCATTGCTATTATCCTTCTCATCTTCTCATCTTTCTCACCTCGTTTTTCCTACTACCTTCACCTATCGGTATCTTATGATTTATCACTTGTTATTTGTATGTTATGATTAATGATTGTAACTATTCTATTCTATTCTATTCTATTCTATTCTATTCTATTCTATTCTATTCTATTCTATTCTATTCTATTCTATTCTTCTATTTCTGATTCTATTCTATTCTATTCTATTCTATTCTATTCTATTCTATTCTATTCTATTCTATTCTATTCTATTCCTGATTCTATTCTAGTTGGAGATTGGACACCCTCCACTGTGGTGTCTCTACTGTTGCATTTGGCACACCAAGCAGACAACTGTAGCTGCAACCATGGTCAGAACAGGTGCACATGATGGGCCATGGGAGTGTACAAAGGCCGAAGTTGAAGAGTATAGGCATTAGGCCTACCTTAAATGTGATGATGGGGCAACTTTTGGGAGAGAGTTAGGGAGGAAGATCTAATGTTACCTGTAGAAGAGAATCTTTCTAGTTCAGGGTTGAAATATGGGTCCTTGGTGCTACCTAAGCTTGGCGGGTTTCTTACAGATGCTTCATGATCCAACTAGCTACTCTACCCAATTTTATTACCCAACAGTTTTACACTGATGAGGTTACCTACTTTGGTAATGAAACATCTGCAAGAAAACCACCAAGTTCAGAGAACATCAAAGCTCTCACAGATATAAAGTTCCTGGAAGTCACGTCCAGACTCCACCATACAGGATATTCCAACTCTTCTACTTCTTTTATTAAAAAAAAATACTTTAGGTGTTATATCCTACCTTCCAGGCTGAAAAGGCAGTTATAAATAAATATCTTGGAAGCATCCCAAGAGAAAATTAAAGGTTGAGCGTCTTCACGCAAGAATAGAAGTCAGCGCAAAAATGTGCTGGGAGAAAGACCACCCAGCCATCGACATGGCAAGCTATAATCAGGGATCCATTGTTAATACTCCCCATTTGTTCTTCGGGAATATTACAATCTTGATGAAATTGCAGATCCGGTGCCTAAAAATACATTCTTTCCATAGTAGCATGTCTGATATTGAATAAGCAATTGGCGTTGACTGTTTGGAGTTGCTGAGAAAGTGCCAAAGCATATTGTTCCAATAATACCTTCCATAATTAGATCATTTTCAGACTATTACAGGCATCCTATCACAGTGTGTGTAGGCTAGCCATACTTAACTCATGAGATTCAATTGTGTTTCAGCTGTGTTTCTTTGTCGGATCGCATCGCGTCATCCGGTTTGGAAACATCTACTGAATGAGGTAGCCTCTCATCTCTTGTGTCAGAAGATCTGAAATCCTTGTTATCTGTCCACTTTCTTCCTGTAAGCAGCAAACTCAATTAAATCTGGAATGCAATGTTGTCACAACAGACCGAACGAACGTGATTTCCCCCCATGATTTTGCAACTTGCATCTTCCTGGTTGATGGGAACCCGACTCTTTAGCTCATTCCGAGGTCTTCTAGGCCTCTGTGCCTATAGGAGAAGAGCAGGCAGAGCTGGAGGGTAGAGTTAAGCATGTCATGAGCTTAGAGTGGTTACATTGCCACAAGTGGCCCAAGCTCTCTTGAATTCTGTTGACTCTTATCCGGCACCAACTTAGTGTTGGCTAGATTCTTGTGTAAAGGCTGGAATAAATCTTCTGTGCTACAATCGAACCAATGGATCTGATTCTTTGTGCCCCCCTCTTCATGCCTAACTCTTGGCTTAGGGTCTTCAAAGGTGGGTGGGAGGTCCTCTAAGTGGTCAGGGTGAGAGGAAGTAGGTGAATGGGAGGAAATCTCTTGACTCCAGTTGGACAACTGTGTGGCTAGCTTAACAACTGCGGTGAATTCACTTAACAAGGAGTCATAGAATGGGGCAAAACTCATTTCACAACTGTCTCATTTATCAACAGAGGTTTTGGGTCACAGTTATGATTGTACTCAGGGTTATCTGTATCAGCTTCCTCTTTAATCCAAAACCTCTCCCACAAAAGGAGAGCGTGAGCTGAAGGTCGAATTTTTTGCCAATACACCGTGAGGACACCCTTTTCCGTTTTTCAAACCAGCGGATGCTTCCTATGAACTCAAAAATCCTCTCCAAAATCTTTCCCCAGCAAAATGTTTGCCCAAACTTTCTCCTTCCTGAGGAGGGGGTTGGACTAGAAGACCTCCAAGGTCCCTTCCAACTCTCTTATTCTGTTATCTTTTGCCTGCAGACAAGGTCTTGGCAGAAGAGGAAAACACGAACCCCTTTCAGAAAAATAGTAACAGATTTGAGAGGGACCTCGGAGGTCTTCTAGTCCAACCCCTGGCTCAGGCAGAAGACCCTATACTGTTTCAGACAAATGGCTGTCCAGTCTCTTCTTAAGAACCTCTAATGATGGAGCACCCACAGTTTCTAAAGGCAAGCTATTCCACTGGTTTATTGTTCTCACTGTCAGGAAATTTCTCCTTTGTTCTAGGTTGCTTCTCTCCTTGAGTAGTTTCCATCCATTGCTTCTTGTTCTGCCTTCAGGCACTTTGGAGAATAGCTTGACCCTCTTTTAGTTGCAACTGCCCCTTAGATATTGGAAGACTACTACCATGTCACACACACACCAGTCCTTCTTCTCACTGGACTAGACATACCCAATTCCTGCAACTGTTCTTTATATGTTCACTAACTACTTTCCAGTGAGTCTCAGATCCTCACCCTAAGTTTATCTGCTTACATTATATTCACATTATATTCTTAGTGTTTTTTTTCTTCTCCTGCAGTTTCTATTTACCTGAATATCTCTGTTTGCAGAAAGTTCAGAATGCAACCCAAGAGCTCATACCGAAGAGTGAGATTATCAGACACCCTACAGTAGCTTGGCCAGGATATTTGTGACCAGGTCACAAAGAACTCTTTAAAAAAAAAAAGAACACGTGGCTCAGACAAAGGATTTTTATTTTAGGCTATAAAAATGTAGGGAACTTGGCAAGACCGGAGGCCATTTGGGAGAAATAAAAACTTTGAGCTAAGAACATCCTAAAATTAGTCTAGATGTCCTTATCTGGAGAACAATAGTGGGCCTTATTAGGTGGAAGAGGGAAGGTCCCTCTTGTGTGTTACTGGAAGCCACAACATTTTTTTTGTACAGGAAATTCTGGTGATCCAAACATTTGGCAGCTATCAGGATGGAGATTTATACACGCCAAAGATCAAACCGTGTTTCCTGATCACATTCTCTCACTTTGCTTAACTTCAGCAGTGCACAAAAGGCTTTCAGCCAAGCAGGATGCCACACAATATGTTGACGCTTTCCAAAATCGTTGACATCTTTAAACTAGAGATTTTTTAAAATGCTTTTTTCTTCAGAGCAAGCCAAAGGGAGGCGCCAATAATTTTTCGCAATAACCCAAATAGGCGAAAGGAAAATTTACAAAGGAGCCTCTTTTGAGTCAAGTGGTACCCAGATGTGTTGGGTTGTCCCCAAGATGATTCAGGATGATGGAAGTTGTAGTCCAGTCTTCTGGGGTATTCAAGGCTGGGAAATGTCGTCAGGGAAGTTGACCTCCAGGGTATTCGGCTACGTTTGAATGGATTCTTTTGCGAAATGACGTGTTGGATCTGACATGTTGCGTCTCTTATTGCCAACAGCTATGAGTGGAACTTCAGTGGGGAGATTATGCTCCAATTATCACTCTGTGCTAAGAAAGGATAATAGATTTGGAATGAATAAATGAGTGAATGATGGGATGAGCTGGCCGACTTAATTGCCAAATCAGCGGCATTATGTTGTTTTAAGAATTAAAAACAAAAAACAAAAAACAAGCAGGCAAAACAAAACAGAACCTCTGAGGTGTATCTAGGCTCTGGATGACATTATACCAGGATTTAATGGACCAATTTGGAGCAAGGGGTTGGACTAGAAGACCTCCAAGGTCCCTTTCCTCCATCACTGGTCAATCATTGGCCATTTGAAGCTCTCTTGGGATGGTGGAGATCTGAGGCTACAGTCTGAAGTATGAATCTTAGATGTATTTTTATTGGAACTGAATACCCCTTTAATCTCCAATTGATTCTGCCCACAGGTCCTTGCTGGTTGACAAACTGTAATCCCACAATTTGTTGAAGAGCATATGGAAAGCTCACGTTTTTGAAAGTTGGCACGATCTGACCTTCCTGGCCTCTGAAATGGTCAAGAGATCTGAACAGTGAGGGAAGGGTAGATGGCTGCAACAAATTTTCTTAATAATCCTTGGGGGAAACCACTGAGCAACTGTCCAATTAGGCAGCAGTGTAAGGAAGGAACATGGTTACGGAACATCACCAAGGAGAATTTTGTGGTTTGATTATAGTCCCGTAGGAGGGCAAGGAAGAAAGGATATGCAAAGTGGAAAGATGAGCATCGCGTTATTTTATTTACATTATTTTCGCACAGAGAAATAAGAGGAATCTTCCTGATAAACTACTGTTTTCCTTGAGAAATTCTATCATAGATTTTCATGGATCTCTAGGGGAATCACATGAGAGAGGAGGAGAAGGAGGGGAAATAGATAGATAAGGAGGAGAAGATAGATAAGAAGAAGGAGAAGTTAGATAAGGAGGGGAAGAGGAGGAGGAGGAGGAAGAGAAGAAGAAGAAGAAGAAGAAGAAGAAGAAGAAGAAGAAGAAGAAGAAGAAGAAGAAGAAGAAGAAGAAGAAGAAGAAGAAGAAGAAGAAGAAAAAAGTTGGAAGGAACCTTGGAGATCATCTAGTCCAACCCCCTGCTCAGGTTGCCACAAAGAACAACTTATTCTCCAAAGCACGAGAGGGCAGGACAAGAAGACACTGTTTTGTGGTCTTCCAGATGTTTGAAAAGATTTGGGGTTTATTTAGTTTGGTTTATTTGCTTTATTCATTTGAAACAGTTCTCCATCGCCTCCCAGTAAAGCAAAACATTTTAAAATTATTTTCAACAGGTTTAAGCCATTAATAAAGTCTATGGAAAGTATTGCACAAGGTATAAATTAATACAATTAACATTCAAGTAGAAAAGCTAAAAGAGGCTACGTTAGTAGGAAGCGACTGTCTTGAAAGGCCAGTTTGATACAGAAGTTGTAACTATCCAGGGCGACTCCAAAATGTAACTCCCTTTAAAAAAAAGAAAGAAAGAAATCATTCAAAATGTACATTGGGTTCCTGCTTAGCTGCCTCAGATGTAGCGTTTGCCAAAAGCCAGGATACTTACTCACTCTTTAATGAAGCCCAGAATATTAATGGAAAATGGATCCGTCGGCCAATCTGCAGGAGAGTGTATGACAAAACAATAACAACAAAGAGTCACTAATTCAAAATGTTCATTATGCAAGAGGCATCTCCCGTAACCAAGTTCAAAGCTATTCATGTTTTGAAAAAGGAGGAGGAGGAGGAGGAGGAGGAGGAGGAGGAGGAGGAGGAGGAGAAAAAACCAGGAAGAGAAAGTTGCAATTTGCAATTCGCTCATTTGCAAAACTTTGGCATTCCAACCCCATCTGTGACAAGAAAGGGCTGTTTTGTTATCAAACCAGCAGGTTAGGGGAATCTGATCTCCATAAGAGAGAACAATCACAAGTCTATAGAACTGGGAAGTAAGCCTTCCTTGGCATGGTCACCTCTTACCCCTTGTGTTTGGAATTTGCGATAGGCTGCCCAGAGTTGGTGGGAAAAAAAATATAAATATCTGCTTTCAATCCTGAATGATGTGGGCCGGGATATATTCTCCTGTACTGGTAGTGGCTATGGAGGATTTAGGATAGGATAGGATAGGATAGGATAGAATAGAATAGAATAGAAAATAAGGAATAGAATAGATTGTAGAATAGAATAGAATAGAATAGAAAATAAGAAATAGAATAGAATAGATTGTAGAACAGATTGTAGAACAGAACAGAATAGAATAGAATAACAGAGCTGGAACGTACCTTGGAGGTCATCTAGTCCAACCCCCTCGTCCAAGCATTTCTGACAGATGTCTGTCCAGTCTCTTCTTGAAAGCTCCCAGCACCCACAACTTCTGAAGGCAGCTTCTGTTCCATTGGTTGATTATTCTCACTGTCAGCAATTTTCTCCTTATTTCCAGGTTGAATCTCTTCTTGATCAGTTTCCATCCATTATTCCTTGTCTGTCCTTCAGGTGCTTTGGAGAATAGGATGACCCCTTCCTCTCTGGGACAGCCCCTCAAGTATTGGAAGACTGCTATCATGTCTCCCCTGGTCCTTCTCTTCACTAGACTGGCCTTGCCCAGTTCCTGCAACCGTCCTTCATATGTTTTAGCCTCCAGTCCCCTGATCACCTTTGTTGCTCTTCTTTACACTTTTTCTAGAGTCTCAACATCTTTTTTATAGTGTGGAGACCAAAACTGATTGCAATATTCTAGGTCTGGTCTTAGGTTTAGTTCTTACAGGATGGGGAGGGTTGGAAGGATATTTCTCTGCAGTCATCTGGTCGTTAGTACTCTGGCTGAGAGCTCTTGAGGTCCCATGAGGGTTTACCTGTGTCCTCCAGGCCACTTGTGCAGATGGGCGTGAAGCCTTCTTGGAACTGCTGAAAGGACTGCATTGTAGCCATGGGATAGATGGTATCTTATCCCTCCTCCTCCTCTGCTGAGAGAGGGCTGTTCAGTTTTTGACATAGGTCAGAGACCCCCAACCTTTTGGGCACCAGGGGCCGGTTCCACGGACAGAGGTTTTTCCGTGGACTGGAGGGTGTGTGGTTTTGTGTGCTGCCTGCATCTCGCAGATACGGCTTTGCTTGTTTGTGCGGACCGGTTGCTGGCGTGCTGCAGCCCGATACTGGTCCACGGACTTGGGGTTGGGGCCCCCGGACGTAGGTGGCTTCTTTGACCCCTCTTTCAAACAAATGGTCCTCTCTTTCCAGAATGTGGCCTTTGCTCGGTTGGATTCTGAACCACCCATGTGAAGCCAGGAGAGGCGATTAACCTTCCCACGTCCTTGAATGTTTGTGCATCGTTTCTTGAGGTTTCAGTGTGACACAACTGTTCAGTGCGTTTCTTAAACATAGCGCTAACCTCAAACGTGGGCCTAGTTTCCTGTCATATTCAAGGACTAATCCGAGTATTTCATCAAATTTCTAACAGGGTCGCTGTTCAACCCCATGGTGCTGAAACCATGGGTCAGTAGAGAGGGAAATGAAAAGCTGACAAAATGGTTGTTCAAAATCCATGAAAGGAGGCCACCAGGTGAAACCTACACAGCATCATATTTTACATCTATTGCCTTAGGGCGAGTGCCCCCGTCTTCCAGTATAACATTGGAGATCTTATATTCCAGCCAGCATTTTCAGATATTGCTAAGGTAAAATGGTCTCTAGGATGAATTGCCATGCATCTCAGAAATTAGATCCCTCAAAATTTCTTGATGTGTATCATATTTACCTGGGCTGATCATCTTTTCCTATTCTTTAGGGCCGTTCTGATTCCTTCCAGTTTTCTCTTCCATTTGCCTTGAAGTGAATTCAGCAGCGAAGTCACTCTTCTAGCTAGGGAAATTTTTCTTTCTTTCTTCAATCTTTTCCTAGTGCTGAAATCATGCTAGAGGATATCAGGTAGGGCTTCTGGATGACCAAGTGACTACTATGAAAAGGTCCTTTTCCTTAAAAATATCCCACTAGGTAGGAGAAGCCCTCCAGAGAAGCAGTCTAGGCCTGGAGATAGATGCATATGGACGGAGATAAATTTTCAGAAAACAGCATCCAAATATAGAAGAAGACTCTCTGAAAGTCACTTAGTTGAAAATGAGAATTGAGATTGTCGAGGTGTAGCGGTGGGGAGAGACACAGATGAGAACGGAATGGGAATATTTAACGAACAAGATCCATCACGGAGAGATCAGTCGTCAAACTGGACTCTAACAGAGGAATTAATGCAATGCATTAGCGTTCTCTTCTCTTCTCTGCAGCTAAATGCATCAACCGGTAAAGACGTTCCCTTCCCCAAAAAATGCAGAATATTTATTAAACAAGTTTACAAATCAAAAGAAATGGTACACTTGTACAGAGACGAATGTTTATTCCTTGTGCAAAAACCACCACGGTAAAAAATAATTGGGTTTGAAGCTTGTGACTCAGGCGTGGTTTGGCACAATGCTTTTTTTTTCTTTTCATGGAATTTCCATACAAGACACCATATGTTAGGGAATATTGCAAGAAAGAATGAAGAAGATCTCGCCCGGTTTGCTGACAGACACAAAAAGACATTGGATTTTTTTTTTATGTATGAGATCCGTTTTAAAGAACTGTCACGTAAAATAGTAATATAGTAAATACAGCAAGTACGGATGAGAAAGGCTATAATTACCTGTAGACCCATTGTGCAAGGGGGGGATTTATTAGATTTATTTGAGACATATTTGTCAACATTCAACCAGGGTGGAAAATATAAGTGTAATGATGGCTCTCTCTATATATTGTGTACACTTTTTTTGTAAAAAAATTTTTTTTACCTTTTTGTTTTTGTGGGGTTTTTTAGTGTTATCTTTGAAATAAATAAAATTTAAAGAAAGAGACAGAGAGAGAGAGAGAGAGAGAGAGAGAGAGAGAGAGAGAGAGAGAGAGAGAGAAAGAAAGAAAAAGAAAGAGGGAGGGAGGGAGGAAGAAAGGAAGGAGATGGGAGGAAGAAGGATGGAAGAAAGAAAGGAAAGAAGGAAGAGATGGCTGGCAGGCAGGAGGGAGGGGAGAGGAAGGGAGAGAGAGAGAAAGAAAGAAAGAAAGAAAGAAAAAAAAAAGAAAGAAAGAAAGAAAGAAAGAAGAAAGAAAGAAAGAAAGAAAGAGGGAGGAAGGAGGTGGGAGGGAGGGAGGAAGAAAGGAAGGAGATGGGAAGAGAAAGGGAGGGAGGGAGGGAGGAAGGAAGAGATGGCTAGCTGGCAGGAGAGAGGGGAGAGGAAGGGAGAGAGAAAGAAAGAAAGAGGAAGGAAGGAAGGAAGGAAGGAAGAAAGGAAGGAAGGAAGGAAGAAAGAAAGAAAGAAAGAAAGAAAGAAAGAAAGAAAGATACAGAGGCCTGCATCTGTGAAACAGATTCAGTTCTGACTGATTTTGATGTTCCTGGATACAGAAAAGCAGCATCATTAGGGCGATGCGTCCTTCTCTCTTGACCGTCTGTCCAGATCACTTCATTAAATTTCGCCTGCAGGGGCTTCTATGCACTCTGACCACCCAGGCAGCTGCCCTGCAATGAATCAGTCACGTAAACAGCCTGAAGTTGAGCGGAATGAGTCTTTCCCCTTCCTCTTTGCCTAAATTGAGGGAGAGGGGGAGGCTGCTTAGCATGACATCATTAAAGCCCCCCCCTTGGGTTTCACAAAGCCAGGCCTAATTTTAGTCCCCCTCTAATGCTTCTCTCCTGGATCTCGCTCCCTTTCCTGGCACCACTTCCCCCCCCCCCCTCCAAAAAAAAACAAGACGTTCGTGGAACAAGATTTTCCGCAGAGAAAGCAATGGGCCTTTTGTTTTAGCTCTCCAGAAGCTCACAGCATTCAGAGGAAAGCCGTCTGGGACTTCATAATAGTTAGACTATTCTTCCTGGAATAAAAGGAGCTTAATTGCTAGAGGCGGGATTTTCTTCCAGGTTTGGAAAGAGCTCCTTCCGAAGAATTGCAGAGTTTGTGACAAGTGTCCCCTACCTTGGCGGAAGTAGGCTGGAATTGCTTTGTTATCCTTCTTTGGATAGCCCAACATTCTCCAGCTGCTATTCCTATGGCAAAATTCCCTTTAAATTTACTATTAAGCGTCTTCCTTCCTTCCTTCTTTTCCCCTTCCTTCCTTCTTTCTTTTCCTTCCTTTCTTTTTCTCCTTCCTTCCTTCTTTCTTATCTATCTACTTACCTATCTTCCTTCCTTTTTCTTTCTTTCTCTTTCTTTTCTTCTATCTACCTACTTACCTATCTTTTCTTTCTAATCTATCTATCTACCTATCTATCTACCTTTCTTTCTCTTTCTTTCTTTCTTTCTTTCTTTCTTTCTTTCTTTTCTTTCATCTCTTCTCAGATTCTCCACATCCCAATTTTGAAGCCATCAGGCTATTGAACTGCTTGATTTTTGAACTCCCAAAAAGTGCTTTTTCCAAAGGCAACTGGACTTTGTTTTTCCTTGAAGACGTTTCACTTCTCCTCCAAGAAGCTTCTTCAGTTCTGACGAAATGGTGGGGAATAGACAGATTTATATTCTCTGGATTAATGACCAGATGACTGCAAAGAGTATCCTTCCTTCCACATCTGGAATTCTCCGTAGAGTAATGTGTGAGTGGCCTACCACAGGCAGTAGCTTGCCCATTCCTACAGCAAGGAATTGTCTTCTCTTGCGAAATTCATCAGGGTGTGTGAGATAATTGTTGCTTTCGTCAGAAATATACAAATGATGTAAAAGTTCCAGTAGGGGAGACCTCGTGATGTGAAATCTTGACTCTACCCCTGATAAAAAGCTCGGCTTGGTTGTGAACTCTACCTGACCCGGATCGGTTCATCTGTTCTCCCCTTCGGTATAATTCTGAACTCCTAAGGAACTTGGCAACTTGCTCCGAGAGACCAAGATATGTCTTTTGATGTCTGTAATCAAAACCACTACACATCCTGTGCAGATCATGATCAACGTTTGGCTTGGAAGAGAGAAGAGGCGATTATTTTCATCAAAGAGAAATGGAAGGAAAGAAGGAAGGAAGGCCGTGACTTTTGAACCGCCTTATTATGTGGACCCAGCAAAGCTGGATTGGATAAACTAATTAAATAACTAACTTTTTTTTATCATTCTGTAACCTCTCCAACACTGGAGCTACCTTGTTGATGGCACAGCCAAGGAATGAGACTACACCTGTGGGGTCCTTGGTGCTCTCTGAGCTTGCTTGTTTTCTTGCAGATGTTTCATTACCCAGATTAGGTAACATCATTAATGCTAGCACTGATGATGGTACATAGTTTGGGTAATGAAACATCTGCAAGAAAACAAGCAAGCTCAGAGAGCACCAAGGACCCCTTATGTCAACCCTGCCCCAAAGAAGACTGTGTCAACCTATTCCCCAAAGCTCCTGAAGGCAGGACAAGAAGCAACGGGTGGAAATTCATCAAAGAGAGAAGCAAGCTAGAACTAAGGAGAAACTTCCTGACAGCGAGAACAATTAACCAGTGGAACGACTTGCCTCCAGAAGTTGTGGGTGCTCCAACACTTGAAGTTTTTAAGAAGAGATTGGACAACCATTTGTCTGAAATGGTCTAGGGTTTCCTGCTTGAGCAGGAGGTTGGACTAGAAGACCTCCAAGGTCCCTTCCCTTATCCTGTTATTGAATGAGATTTAACAAGATCTACAAGCTAGGATCTGGGGTGGAAAAAACGGAACCCTCACAAGCATTTTTGGACTGCTATGCGTGGATGCCTTTCATTCTCACTCCTTTAATTAGCCACAGAAAATCGATTGGTCACTTCCATCAATACTATACCCTAACAATCTTTTTTGGGGGGGGCTCTAAAGTTTGGAGAGAAGTGAAAGAAAGAACTCTTGTTTGGAGACTATCTCAGATGCCATTGTAGAAGTTAGTGGGACGGCTTCCAATTCTTCCTTTCCTCCTTTCCTTTCTTTGCTGCCATTTGGCTGGTAATCACAGCGCAGGAGAGTCAGTTTCACACCCTTATTCAATTCCTTGGCATGTGGAAAACTAACATCCCCGTTCAGTCTCTCCCCCCCCCCCACTCCAAGCGCTCCTCAAAAGGAGAAGCAATTAAAACAAATTTAAGGTAGGAACCATATCCTTCTCCCAGCAAATCAATTGTGCTTTTCCCAGATGCAGTCTCTTTTTCTAAAAAGGCAGATATGGCATAGATGGGATGGGAAAACCACGGGCTTCCAGGATTTACCTCATTATCTAGCTTTTCTCCAAAGCAATGCTTTGGATACGTTGCTTTTTCTTTTATTTTTGTCACCCGTGTAGTTAGAGAGATGGGATTTAAAGAAGCTTTCCAAAGGTTATTTTGCTTGAAACTTTTAAGGGCATTTTATTCGTAAATGGGGAATGTTTTTGGAGACCGGAGTAGATCCCCCCCCCTTTTTTTGCACCCCATCAAATTTATTTAGTCCTATTCTAATATATATATATATTCTGAAGTTAGGTTCTCCCACATAATGGATAAAGGCAGAATGTATGACATAAAGTTTTTTTTTTCCCAAAAGAAAAAAAAAACCTTTGAAAAAGGTTCTCGTCAAGCAAATCCATAAACCAGTCAGTTTGGGATGGATACACAAGGCTTCGAAAGTTGGCTTTTAAAGCAAAACTTCATTTTTTAAAAATCATTATTTCTTTTTTTTTAAAAAAAAAAGGCAAAGGTTTTTTTCCCATTCAACTAAAATTGGCCGATTTGGGTCGACTCTGATTAAAATAACAAAAGGCATTCTCTCTTGACTTGCAGAAAACCGTTCCTAGGGTGGCTGTTTTTGCCATTTCTAAATTTCAGCCCGATTTCAATTTGATGTCAATCCAAAATCTGAAGAAACATCCTTAGGACAGAAAGTAAGGATGGTTGAAGAGAACTTGTAACACAGTTGTGAGCTACTCCAACACAGCTTGAAGGAGGTTTCATGTCTTACTTTCTGTTGCAAGATAATGGAAGGTATCATAGCCTGAAATTAAGGAGAAACTTCCTAACAGGGAGGACAATTAACCAGTGGAAGGGCTTGCCTTCAGAAGTTGTGGGTGCTCCATCACTGGAGGTTTTTAAGAAGAGGCTGGACAATCCCTTGTCTGAAAAGGTATAGCTTCTCCTGCTTGAG